>MU863909.1:0-280807 GCA_033296885.1 Triangularia verruculosa | reverse complement strand
CCGCTGGCCGCGGGGGGGCCCGCCCCCCCCCCCCCCCCCCCCCCCCCCCCCCCCCCCCCCCCCCCCCCCCCCCCCCCCCCCCCCCCCCCCCCCCCCCCAAAGGAGAGAATACTTACCAACGTGCAGGTAACTCCTTCTCCAGGCGGGGAGGACGCTGGTTTTGAGTTTGTTCGGGTGGTTGTGCACGCCCGGACCGCTAACGAGGTGGGCGGCAACGATGCCTCCTCCTCCTCCCCCTCCTGCTTCGGGTCCGTTCTGGGAGATCTTTTGGTAGGTCTCGGCGAGCTTGGTGAGGTTTTTGGTTAGGGCGGGGCGGTCGAGGAGGCGGCCTCCGGGGAGGACGTTGGAGCCTGCGGGGGTGGTGTCGTGGTGGGCGGTGAAGTAGGCGAGGAAGGAGGGGTAGGAGGTGGGGATGGTGAGGATGGTGAAGTTGTGGGGGGGTAGGAAGGTGGTGTTGAGGTGGGAGAGGATGGGGTTCCAGAGGGAGAGGATGTCGTTGGGAAAGTTGGATTGGAGGACGACGGAGGACATGAAGAAGCCGCCGACGGAGACGGTGGTGTTGGGAGAGAGGGAGAAGTCGGTGGAGGGAGGGAGGAGGAAGGCGTAGCCGGATAGGCCGGAGGTGGATAAGGAGGGGAATTGGGAGGTGAGGTAGGCTTGGAGGGGGAAGACGATGGAGGAGGTGTTGGGGAAGGGGGTGAGGATGAAGACGTTGAGGTGGGAGAGCGCGGGGGTGGGGTAGGTTTTGAGGGTGAAGGTTGTGGGGATGGCGAAGGTTGAGCCGCCTCCCTGGATGGAGAATGATATTGTTAGTGAGGGTCAAAGGAATTTAACGGGTTGGCTTACACCGAGGATGGCCCAGAAGAGGTCTTGGTTTTGGCAGGAGTTGGCGGTTATTATCTCGCCTGAGGGGTTCACGGCTTCGATCTCTACGACTTGATCTGCAGCCATGCCGTAGTAGGGAGATAACAAAGAGTGGCCGCCACCAGTGAGATAACCACCTAGGGCGACTGTTTTGCCACCACCGCCGACGATGGTTTGGTTAACCTCGTCGAGACGGGTGTAGATGTCCCACATTTGACTGCCGCTTCCAGCTGTAAGATATGTGCCTGGGAGGGTAGCCTTGCAATTCTTGGGACGGAATCCTGAGCCGTGGTATTTCCAGTCCTTCAGGTTGTGAACCCAAATCGAGAGCGAGTTGGGGGCATTGGAGCGGCCGATAAAGTCATGGCCGGTGTTCTTGACGACAAGGCGGATGTTGTGTTCCTTTGCAAACTGAACACCAAGCTGGACATGACGGGCAGTCGTAGCGTTTACAACGAAGAGAGGATATCCCTGACCGCTGCATGGATAACCTTGATAAGGAAGACAGGTATCATTGTTCCAGTTGTTCCAGTAGGTTGAAACGGGGTCGGTGTGGTGGTAGTCGAGTTTGGACCAGTTGTCGAGGAGTCTGGGGCATTCTGCGGTGTCGTAGGTCGGCTGTCCGGGATGGCAGACAGCTCCAGGAGGAGGCGGCTGCAGTAGTCGTCCGGAGAGAGACTCATTGAGACGCCTCCACGACGCTGGCGACGGCCAGTCTGATGTGCCGGGGACGGCTTTACAGTGCTGTTTGTTTGAACTAGAAGCTGAAATCAACAAAGGGGGACATGATAGGAGGCAGGCAGCGAGGCCGGGAAGCCAGCCTCGAGAAAACAACATGATAGACCGGATGGTGCTGATGACTGGAGATAATAGATTGGGGACATACAGCTGGAGTTCTTGATGTTGCTGACCGAGACAGGCAAGTCAACTGGATTTATACAAGTTTCTTCCGGTGACGACGAGCGATGCTAGGGTCTACGTAGATCCTAGGGGACCCAAAAGAGCAGAGACGCGTAAGGATGAAACCAAAGCCGATGATTATTGTCTTTCCCCTGTTTTTTTTTTTACTACAGCCTCGAGGTCCATGATCGTCGTCCTTACTACCCAGTCAACGCTTACAGCCACAACCACACCTCATGTACCACAGAGAGAAAGCCCATCGTATTCCTCGCGACTGTCTCCCGTTGGTCAACATTCGTGAGGTAGTGTGGGTCCCTGTGCTTGGCTCCGGTGCCCGTAAGGCTGAACGGTGCGGGACAGGTCCCACACTACGGGGACTAGAAGCGTAGAAGTTCTTTCGCGCACGGAGCGACACCGACACCGAGGGAAGCAATAGCTGCGAAGAGAAACGTTCCTCATCAGGCCAGTCTATGCATGGAACTTTACCAGGATGAGTCAAGGAAAAGAATGTAGTATTGCTACTACTGAACCAAGCCAAGTTTCTGAAGAGAAGGCCGTTGCTATCTGGGTACCAATGGACATCTGCGAGCTTTCGTAGACGACGTTGGGACGAACCTGTCTGCACGTGACGGGCTTGCCCCACGCGCCCGAGATTCTCGACTTTCTTGGCCGGCGCTGATGTCACTTGTCGTGCTTGTCAGGGTGCATCTGATGAGGGTTGGGCGTGAGCCATAAGACACCGTCATGCAGCCAGCAGCCAGCAGCCAGCATCCAGCCGACCCGGATTTGAGAGACAGCTGTGGCATGAGTCGGCGTTTGATGGAGACACATGCCACACCAGCCGGGCACTTGATAGCTGCAATATCGTCAACCACCCAAGCCCCACCGCAAGAGAGTGCAAATTGGGGCGCAGTCGTTGGCATTGTGGCATTCGAGTTCTCCCAAGCGGCGCTTCGGACGCTCCAGGACGCAAAATCTCCGTTCAAGTATTAGCATGCCAAATTGGCTCGTTCTAAATGGGGCCACATCATCATCATTCGGCTATCGTGATCGCCATCGAGGGTGTTCCGCAGTAGAATCAACTCACTGGAACGCGCATGGCTGCCACAGCAGACAGCTGCGTATAACCTCTGGAAATTGGAAGCAAAACATTGCTAGATGCTAATATTTGTGGTCTTGCTTTGTTCTCGAGTTGGACTTCTGGCCGCGTCCGTCTGACAAGGGTTGTCCCGGCTCATCGGTTGACGGTTCGGTTGGTTGGTTGGGCTGCTGGAAATTTCAGGTACCCCCTGGCCTAATCTCTTAGCAGAGTGACAACGCCGTCTTCTGACTGCATGGTTGGACACGTTGATTACCTGGCGCACAGGCACCCCCCCCAGACGACCCCCATCCTGCCTGCCTCTTCAGGTAAAATTGCGCCCATGACATTTGTCTGCTGGAAACAAACACGCGTCCTTCACAGGACTCGACTGTGCAAGCTGCATTGATCAGTTCAGGGACCACCAAGGAGCAAGTCCAGTTGCGCGTCGCCCGTTGCAGCCACCGAAAAACGAAACGAACCGAACCGAACTTGCCAGACCCCTCGGACACTTGCTTCGTCATAGGTGTTATCCCACGATAGCCTCCCTCCTGCACCCAAGAAAACAGGCACTGCTCGACGCCTTATCGCCCAACATGAACGCCCTGCAACAAAAATGCCGGCCGAAGCACCAGGTGCTCGTCTTGAAGTGCTACCCGCGAACGGCAAAGGGAGCCGTTGACGTCAAGCCCAACTCGAGCGAGCTCAGTTACCTGCTCTTCTATGCGCAATCACGCCGCTCCAAGATCCAGAAAGTTGGCAGCTTTCTGGAGAAGAAAACAGCCAGCGATGTCTACCGACTGAGGATAGGGTAGGCCTGAACACATCCCTTTCTTATAACCAGATTTACAGCTAACAAGATAATTACAGAAATGTCCAGGTCACGCTCGGCATCCTGACGGCCCTGATCGAAAAAACGCCCAAGGACCTCCCCCTTTTTGCGTCATGCGTTCTCAATATCCTCGAACAAATACTCAAGTCCAATGATATCACCATGGTCGAGTCGTCCATCCCTACCTTTGAGGCATTTTGCGAACATCACGACCCAACTTCGCTTTTGGGCGACCAGGCTTATCTCCGCCAATATCTTTCTATAGTTCAACGATATGCCTCCTTAGCCTCGACTCGTGCGATTCCCGGGAAGCTTGAGCCTAGTAAGCCATTGGCACTGCGGTGGAGAAACTCGGGTCTGGAAGCAATCAGGAGTATTGCCTCGTCGGAAGCGCTGTCCTCGGTGACGACTCAGCAGTACAATGTGGCTATTCCCATGATCCTGGAGAACCTTTGGACCGACAATGAGGACTTTTTGGATATTCTGCACCAACGAGCAGAGATGGACGACAAAATAGGGGGATCGCCACTGCTGAGGAGGCGGACAAGTATTGCTACAGTGCAGACGGCTGGAACGGATGGAGAGCCAAACCCAATTGCGCTTGCCGGCACCGCTGTTGATGCAGACAAGCTGGCAGAAGAGGATATTGGTGTCCTGGCTATGCAATGTCTCAAGCAGATCTTTGTTGCCCCAAACCGGCCTCAGATCCACGCAGCAACCCTGGCTCTCTTGAAATTCATCGAGGAGCGGGTGAACCAGCGTGAGCCAGTGGTAAGAACCGACGTACACGGCAAGGACAGTGGATGGGCGATCAAGATCTTCCTGTTGGCTACCCGCTGGACGCCAGTTGCGGATCGATTTACCATTTTGGTGACGGCAATGGACACGCTCACATCGTACCCATTGGCCGATGAGACCCTGGAGCAGCACATTGTGATGGCGGCCATCATTGGCGCCCTCCTGCGCTCCGATATCAACCTAATTGGCCTCAGCGTGATGGATATTCTTCTTCAGTTCATCGCGCACATCCGGCGGCTTGTCCAGATGCCAGGGGACCCAAACAGCATGAGAAGTGAACCCCTCAAGCCGGGCATGCCAGACCCTCGTTCGCCTGCCACCCTTGAGTTTGCTGAGAAACTTGATCGAGCTGCTGCCGAGCGCAAGAACCTGTTACTTCGGCTTCAGGAGTGCATTGGAGATTTAGCTACACATGTGTACTATGCCGATCAGATCTCGGATATGATCTCTACAATTCTTGCGAAGCTCAAGCCCGCGAGGTCGAATAGTGTTTCCGGATCTCCACAGGGCGAAAAGGCTGAGGGGACCCCGGGATCATCGGCGAACGCGCTTGCTGACGAGCAGCATATCGACTCTCTCTTCGCCCTTACCGTGGCAAAGATAGCAGCTTTGAGAGCCATCAAGTCTATTCTTTTGGTGGCGAACCCAAGGAACAAGATGAGTGGCAATGTTGGGCTTTCCCGGAATCATGTGCCGATTTCCACTTGGGACGGTACGCAATGGCTGTTGAGGGATCCAGACGGGCTTGTTCGCAAAGCATACACTGATGCGCTGGTGACCTGGCTCGACCGGGAGACCACCAGTGCCGACGGGAGAGCCCGCGATGAGACGGCTCGGTCAGCCATGAAGGGCAAGGATGCTCAGGCGGCAGCTCTTGCCAGACGGGCTGTCTCGAGCGCATCTGCTCGGGAGAAGCCTGTCAAGACACCGCGCTCCCAGTTCTTACAGCTCATTCATCTCGCTATTTATGATAACGCCGTCCAGTATGTCGACTACGAAACAGACGTGGTTCTGCTTCATGTTCTGCTCGCCAAGCTGGTTAAACAGCTTGGTATCAACTCTGTCAGATATGGCCTGCCCATGATCTTTCGGCTCCAAGAGGATATCCAGGACGCCGAGACACCCATTCAAAAGGTTCGCATCGGCAGCTTAGTCCACGGCTACCTCTGGGTTTTGACCGAGAAGTTCGAATTTGATGGCGTGCCTGTCGGCAGGGCAATTCACAACGAAATTGTACGGCGTCGCAGCAAGAACTTCTGGGTTGAAGGTATCAACATCCCTGCTCCCATCGTGGAGCTTGTAGGAACACCTGGCATGGCGCGGCCACAGCCAAGATTACCGCTCAAGGAGATCGAGTCGGAGGCGCTGCTTCCCTTCGACGAGCGTGATGCATTGGTTGAAGCGGTGTGTGCTGGTTATCAGACTCTGACGACCTCGCCACCTACGAGCCCGGCCGCTAGCCCTGGCCGGAGTTTTACTCACCCAATGCTGGGCGCCAACCTCAACACCATCCCCACAATCGAGACGGAGAACGAGGTGCCTGATCATATCCGCGAGCAAATGCATAGCGAGTGGAGCCGCGAGATTGTTCTGGCAGCTGTGCAAGCCACCAGCAAGTCGGCGTCGATTGCCGGCTCCCGCACCACAGGCACTCGTCACGGAGCCAACGGAGGCCCCGCAGCCAACGGGAATGGCCTCCGGCCTGAGCGCGGCTCCCCTCACGGCAGCAGAACAAACCTTCGCCCTTCCACGTCGCCTGTTGGTCTCCGCAAGTCGAGTTTGCGTAGCGGCCACTCGCCTGCTCCAACCAACACTACCGATGGCAAGGAGCAAGTGACCTCGGTAGAACAACTGAAGCTTGTACTGTCTGGTCATCTCCAACCACCATCAACCTCTCACGGCCCAGGGTTCCAGCAGCAACACGATGACTCGAGCAGTGACAGCCTTGTCAGTTACGACATGACGCCTAGCGAACTCTCTTTCAACCCACCTGTCGCTGGCGAGGCTGCAGCGGTATCAGAAGGAGGACTAGAGTTGGACAAGGTACCGACGCACCACGAGCGGAAGTCATCTCTTCTAGGAGGCCCACTCAGCTCCCATCCAACGCACGAGGAAGACGAGGAGGATGCAGCAGTGCCCCCAGTACCCAAGATTCCAGATAGTTTGCCAGGAGTGCGTGTACAGAAGACATCGGCCCACGATTTTGCGACACTGCCGAGACCTTCGACGTCAAAACGGAGCCTCAAGAGCAGGGGCGGTGGTGGTGCCGACCGTTCCCTGTCGTCCTCTTGGATGTCAACAGAGGATAAGCTGCCGATAATGGACCTCCAGGCGTTGTTGAAGGGCATCGATAGTCATGGTGGTGATCAGCATCTGGGGAGCATCACGAAGCCACCCTATTAGCTACTTCCACTTGGTTACGGTGGACAAAACCGAGTTTCAGCACGATAGACTGGGGCGATAAACGTGGAGGAAGGCAGTCAAAAGCAGCAGCAGCATCTATCTTTGTTTCGTTTTATCCAGAAAGGAACATGGTCAGAGAAACATGGCAACATATATCGGGAGGAGGGAGGCAACTCTTGTTTATTAATGGTGTGCAGCCGAGGGCGGTAGTCTATTGAGTTATCTACGAGGGTAATGGCTTCCAAGGGTTGTAGTTGTATAGTTCTGGGTGGTAGGCGTCTTCGTAGCACATTATCTCAGCCTTTTTTCAGTCGTACATAGATTCATCTTTCACCATGGCTACTCAGGAAAAAACAAAAGGAGTTGTTAGAGAATGGTGGGAGGCAATACTATCCTATGTTTTACTTTATGAGAGTGATGTCATCTCAAGCGTTGACCTGGTGAGGTGGAGAGCTTTCACCTTTAGCGGGGATCCGCCAATCGATAAGGTAAGCCAACCCCTGTCCACTTACCAAGACCGCCAAGACCTCCAAAAGCTGAAATGGTCCAGACTCACTCCAAAATGCTTTCTCGGCTGCGCAGATCGACGAGCTTCTCTAAGAGTATCGTGGGGTTTGTTTTGCGGTAGACGTCCCACTTTCGGCTGGTGCATGTATCCCCTCCCCCGACAACTGTTCCCCTTTTCTTCCCCGCCCACCATATCGGCAACCCACGTCGCAATGGTATCCGCAACAAGACTCTGCCTCTCCCTGCCCCTCCGCGCGGGGCGGACGGCGCTCGCTGCCGCGACGATCCCCAGAACTGTCGTTGCCGCAAGAAAGCTTCACAGCAACCCGCCTCAGTCGGCAAAGGTGGTGCCGGTTTATGGGACTGGACCGCCGCCCGAGCCGCCCGCTCCTGCGGCGGAGTATGCGGTGGAGGAAAGGCTGGCGAGGAGGAGGAGGCAGGCGGAGATGCTGAGGCAGGCGAGGGATATCAGGAAGAATGGTGCAAAGACGGGCGACCCGAACGCGCCGGTGCTGAAGACGAGGTTTTGGAAGGACGTGGCTATCAAGGAGGTTGACGGTACTTTTGTCCACCCACCTTTTTTCCCTGTTCGGACACACCACGGTTTATGAATTTCCTGGCTAACCTTTGTATGATATATAAAAAGGTGCCCTCCAAATTCATCTCGACCAGCGACCCCTCCGGCACCCAACAACCAAGGACATCGTCCGTTTGCCGCTGTCGAAGCCCCAGCTGGCGCACGCGCTGGCGGTGGAATGGGACCAGCTGCTTTCTGCTCAGGAAGCCACCAAGCAACACCTCATCCCGTTGACGTCTCTCGTCTGCCGGGCTCTTGACATTGCCGCCGACGACGCTGCTCACCGGGACGCCACCGCCCCGATCAGGGAGTCGGTTGTCACGAGCTTGATGCGATATCTTGACACTGATTCCCTTTTGTGCTGGGCGCCACCGGTAGACGAGAACGATCCCCACGCGCCTAGCAGCTATCGTAATGACGAGGGGAAATGCTTGAGGGACTTGCAGGAGGAGGCTGCGGGGGAGGTGGTGGGGTGGCTGACGTCCAAGGTGTGGCCCGGGATCAACATTGTGCCTGTGCTGGAGGACGCGAACTCGATTCTGCCGAGGAAACAGGAGGAGGGGGTGCGAGAGGTGGTTCAGGGGTGGGTGCTGGGGTTGAGTTCGTGGGAATTGGCGGGGATCGAGCGGGCGACGCTTGCCGGGAAGAGTCTGTTGGCTGGTGCGAGACTGGTCTGTGAGTGGAGCGAGGAGAAGGGGGATTTGGTGAGGGAAGGGGAGGACAGGAGGTTTGGGGCCGAGGAAGCGGCGAGGGCGGTGAATGTGGAAATTGACTGGCAGACGAGTAGGTGGGGCGAGGTGGAGGATACACATGATGTGGAAAAGGAGGATTTGAGGAGGCAGTTGGGGAGTGCGGTTTTGCTTGTCGGGGGGAGTGGGAGGTAGAGGAGTGAAAGTGTAGGATATTGTAGGATATGGGTATGGTAGAAGGAAGAGACGGATATTATAAAAGTCACGGTTAGACCAGGCAGACGTCTTTTGAGATCAATAAACTCGCTCATCAGGGTCATTATCTTGCAGGCGCTTATGTGTCCAAAGAAGAAGAGATACAATGTTCGCTCATGAAAACACCCATAACTCCAGTACACCCCCCAGGTATTTGTTCGGCAGAAAACCCAGTCCCAGAAAGCCAAAGAGAAAAAGAAAAGTACAAATCATCAAATCGTTACGCTCGCTCGCTCAAGCCAACCCACCACTCCTCATCCTCTGCCTAAACATCTCCTTCAAATGCGCATTCAACTGCTTCGTGCTCACCCTCAGCAACTTCTTCTTCTTCTTGTTGTCGCTCCCCTCCCCTTGTCCGTCTTCTACTCCTTCCTGCTCCTCCTCCTCCCGTTCAAACTCATCCAAATCCACATCCCGATACACCTGCCCGGTAACCGTCGCCGCCAAGCTCTTCACATCTCTCGCATTCGCCCAGCCGACCGTCTTGCCCAGCTGGTGCAAGTACCTCAGCACCTTTTCCTTCTCCTCCTCCCCAGGATCAACGTCATCCCTGAGCTCGATATCCTCTTTCAGCAACAGATTCTTGAGATGCTGCTTCGCCTTTGACGCCGTCATCGCCGGGAAAACAATCTCTGTGGCGAACCGGCCGCGCAGTCCGGCGTTGACTTGCATGAGGTTGTCCATATCCTTATCGTACCCCGCCAAAACAATAATCATCTTGCGGAGGTAGCGGGGTTTGGTCATGCAATCCACCAGCTCCCCGATGGCTTCCTCTTCGTAACTTCCGTGTCCGGTACCCCGGTTACCGCCGCTTAAACGATAGGCTTCGTCGATGAAGAGGACTTTGCCGAGGGCTTTTTCAAACAGGTTGATGACTTTGGGCGAAGTCTGGCCCATGTACTGCCCGATGAGGTTGGAGGCGGAGCACTCGATGACTTCATTGGTTGACAAGAAGCCCATGTCGTAGAAGATTTGACCCATGATGCGTGCGGTGTGGGTCTTGCCTGTGCCTGGGGGACCTTTGAAGATGAATGTGAAGGGGACGATTTCACGGGGGTCTTTGCCACGGCGGCGCATGTTGGCTGCCAGGCGTTGGTAGCCTTCGAATTTGGAGATGATGGGCTCGAAGCCGATGAGCTCGGAGAAGAGGGAGTTGCATTTGGAGGAGGCGAGGGCGCCGCGGTTCCAGTCTGGGTCGAAGTCCTCACGGACGAGGACGATGCGGGATTCGGAGTTGGTGAGAATGTCGGCTTTATCTGTGGGTGGAGGAGGTGTAGTTTCGGTTGGTGGAGGAGACTCTAGAGAATCTTCTTTCTCGGGTTGGGGGGTGTCTTTTGGTGATTCGGCTGCTTTGGCTTTGACGGCGGTGGGTAAGTCGACTTGGATCTGGGCTTGTTGCTCTCCAGGTGCTGATTCGTCATCTTCGACTTTCGTGACGTTTGGCAACTCAACTGGCTTTTCCTCGGTTTGCTTTGCCTCGGCCTCGGCTTCCTTGTCCGCCTCTACCTTGATCCTCGCACGGTATCGAGTTTTGGCTTGGTTAAGCAGATTATCCACATCACCGCCGTTGCCAAAATTGGGACGGTCTCTCGCCCTCCGAAGAACTTCAGCTGCCACTTCCATAGCTCCTTCATCGGCTGTGATTTCCTCCTTTTCCATCTTCAGCCGCAGAATCTCATTCAGCGCCTTGTCATCGTAGCTTTTGAACCGGAAGGCTTCTTCAAGAGGAAACCGTCTGCGCAGGCCGGGGTTACACTTCTGGAACATCTCTTCCATCATGTCGGGATAGCCGAGAAGCAAGACACACCGATCCTCGCCAGGCTTGTTGTGGATCTTGGAGATCATGACATCAATACAACTGAGACGGAACTCATCCGACTCGTGCGTAGTCCCTGGCCGTCCACCATGGTAAAACATATGGGCGTCGTCAACGATGAGAACTTTTCCAATTGTCGAATCCAGAATATGAGCGGTCTTGACCTCAGATTCACCGATGTACTGCCCAATAAAATCCGCTGGCGTTTTGAAAACGACCTCTTTCGTAGACAAAAGTCCGATCTCGGCCAAGATTTGACCGTAGAGCTTAGCAACAGTGGTCTTGCCAGTGCCAGGTGGTCCCAAGAAGACCTGGTTCAACGAGGTCTTGAGTGGTTCCTTGCCGAGGATTTCACGCCGGTAGTTGGCTTTAGCTCTGTTCAGCAACTCGCAAATGGCTTTCTTGACATCTTCAAGGCCAGCCATCTTTTCGAGTTCTTGCCATGCCTTGCTCTTGGGTCGAATATCTTCAGGTTCGGGTCCAATGATGTCCTCCTTGTTCAGGAACCGGGCGTTCGGCTTTGGCGCGGGGGACTGAAGTAAAGACAAGAGATCCTCTTCGTCCTCTTCGCCAGCGGCAGCGGCAGCGGCAGCGGCAACGGCAGCTTCGACCTCAGCTTTGGAAGATTTGTCATCCGCCTTCTTGGGGTCTTCGGTTTCGGTCTTATTTTCAGCTGAACTCTTGTCTGTTGGGGTATCGATGTCTGACTTCGATGCTTCCTCGGTAGGTTTTGTCTCAGTATCAACACCGACCGTGGTCATGGTCTCGTCGTTAGTTGCCGCCTCCTCTTCAGCAGGCTTCTCATCTTTTGCAGGTTCATCAACCTCGACCTTGATGGACTGCTCTCCCTTGGTGGACTGCTTGTCTTCACCATCAACGCTGGGCTTAGTTTCCTCTTCAGCAGGCTTCTGATCCACCTCCTGAGCTTCGCCCGCACCTCCATCCGAATCACTGCTTGTCGACTTATTAGGCCCACCTGGCTCATCCGGCTTTGAAGCCGCAGAGGTCTCTTCGTGGTTGGGGGATTTTAGCGTCGGCTTATACTTCTTTGACAACTTAAGCAAGCGGCCGTAGATCTCTAGAGACCTGCAGGCTTTGTATTCGCGAAGGCTAGATAGCATCTCCTCGAATTCCTTGATCTCCTTCTTAAGCTTCTCGATCTTGGCAGCAAGCTCAACTTCCTCGGGGCTCAGCCCTGGTTCTTCGACCTCGGCGTCTTCTTTCTCAGAGTTGGTGTTTTCTTTACCATTCTGGACGTCTTTTTTCTCGGCGTCTTCTTTCTCAGACTTGACAACTTCTTCTGCGGGCTTGACAGCTTCTTCTGCAGGCTTAGCATCTCCTTCCTTGGGCTTGACGGCTTCATCCCCAGACTTGGGACATTCTTCAACAGACTTGACATCTTCATCTGCAGTCCTGGCGTCCTCTGCCGCAGATTTGAGGCATCCTTTCTCAAGTTCAACGTCTGCTTCCGCAGGCTTTAAGCCTCCGTCTGTATCGTCCTCAGTCTTTGCGGCTTCATTAGTTTGTACAAACTCTTTCGACCCATATACCTTGACACCCTCCACAGCCTTCTCGGTCCCTTCAGAATCAGAGATTGGTGTTTTTTTAGAACTCGACTCCTTGCTCTCGTCCTTTTCATCAGCATTTGTGGCACTGGTGTCGCTTTGAGGTGTCGAAGCAGAGGTTGGTCGCTGCTCTTGGGCCTCGCCCGAGGTTTGTGGGAGATCCGCGTCTAAAGTCTTTTTGGGCTCAGTAAGCCTCTCTGTCACGGATTTTTCAGGTGTCTCGGCGTTCACAGCGTCATGCTTCGTTTCAGAGGGGCCTTCGACATCTGTCTTGGACCCTGTGGACTGGCCATCAGCCACTTCTGATGAAATAGCGAATTCCGCCTTGTCCGTAGAGGTATCAGCGGTTTTTGGTGGGGTATTTGGCGCGGACTTCCCAGCTTCCTCGTTTTCGGGGGATTGTTTTGCCACACTAGAAGCAGCATCGGGCGATTCTGTAGAAGACGGTGTTTCTGTGGAGCTCTCCTTCTCCATCACCTCGACAGCTGCACCATCACTGCCCTGGCTGTCAGATTTCTCAGGCTTTATCGACCCAACCGAAACTGACTTCCCCTCCTTCAGATCCTGCTGCTCTTGCTTTTTCTCCTCCAGTTCCCGAGTCTTGCTCTCTAACCCTTCTATCATCGCCTTCTTATGTGCCAGCAGACGCGCCTGCTCCTCGAACAACTCCTTCAGCTTCGCACACTTCTTTTCTAGCACAGCCTTCCACTCCTCAGCTCGCTTGTCCTCCGCAGCCTTCCACGCAGCGTGCTCCTGGTCAAGTCTTGCCGCCTGTCGGTCCAGAATCTTCTCCCATGCCAGTACTAAATCATAGGCATTGGCGAAACCACCGGACTCTCGGTTTCTGGCAACCCGCTTGGCCACAATACGTGGATATGGCCCAGTCTCACCTCCCTCGATCGTGAAACCGTTGTGCCGAACCATCTGAAGAAAAATGAGACGGAGTTGCTCGTCGTCATAGTCCTTAATCGTTAGCCGACGGGGAAACTGCCATCTGCCACTTGGTCTGGACGCCAACAGCTTGTTCATGGCTGTCTCAGTGCCAGCAATGACCACCACCAGCCGAAGACGCTCGGCATGGCGGTCTAGAGTGTACAGAAGGTCTGCTCTCAGCGAACCCGACATCCCTTCGATACAATCGATAAAGACAAACACCTTAGAGTTCTCTCCATAGTTGTTGAGCACAAGATGAAACCCTTCAATATCCTTGTCCGCTTGAAAGTCAAACCCAGATCTTTTCTCATTGTGCGGACTGTTGATGGAGGACCAAGCAGCGCATTCTTTGCACAACGTTCTGTAGATGGTTGCCAGTGTCTTTTTGCCCGTTCCCGGGTTTCCGATCAGCGCAAGATTGAACTCTTGTCTCCGCAGCATGCCCTTCCTGTTCTTGGCTGCGTCAATGGTGGACTTGATGGCGAGAAACTCAGACTTGACTTGCTCGAGGCCAACCATGGCCATCAGTTGGTCGATTGCCGCACTCTTCTCCCCCAACTCCTTTTTGCGACGCTCCCATTCCTTTTCAGGGGCCAGCAATTCGACGCCGTCAGACTCCTTGGCCACCCACCTCCGGCCAAGGGCGGGGAGGATGGGCATGCCTGGTCGGCTTGGGCTTGGCTTTGGTTTCCCATTGGCATCCAGAGACATCCCTTCTGTTTCAGTGGGGTCGGCTCTGACGCCTTTGAAGGGGTCGTGTGGAGGATCTGATATAGGCGCTGGTGCTGGTGCTGGTACTGGTGGGGGTGGGGGTTCTTGCTTAACTTCCTCTGGCTTTGGTTCCTCTGGCTTGGCTTCCTCCGTGGTCTCCTCTTTAGACTCATCCTTAGCATCTTCCTTGGCCTCCTCTTGCTTATTCTCTTCTGTGGTCCCTTCCTTGACCTCATCTTCCTTTGTGTCTCCCTTTTTGGCTTCGTCCTTGACCTCATCAGTGACCTCTTCCGTGTTGGCCTTAGCATCAATCGTGTCTTGCTTCACCTCCGGCTCTTTGGTTTGCCCATTAGTCGTTTCCGATTTGGGCTCACCGTCCTTGGGCTCTTCTTTGCCATCAACCTCGTTAGAAATACCATCAGGAGAGTCTGCTTTGGTTTCCTCCTTCGGGGTGTCGTCCTGGCTTGGGCCCTCCTTCTTGTCCTGGGTTTTTGCACTTGCATCCTCTTTGGCATCTTCAGTCGAGGTTTCCTTGGTGGCTGCTGCATCTTGAGCGGCATCTTGGTCTTTCTTCTCCTCCAGTGTACCCGATCCAGCTTTGGATCCAGTTTCCTCCTCACTAGGAGGTTCCTTGCTAGGCTTTGCTGGAGTGGAACCGTCTTTGATCGGTGGATGTGAGGTATTCTCCTTTTCAGATGATTTCCCTTCCACCAGTTGATCGTTGGCGATTACTTCCTCGGTCTTGTTGACGTTCTGGTCTTGCTTGGCAACGGTTTCATCCGTGGCTGTGCTGGCTGGTTGAACGTCCTTGGCTTCTGTTGCTTGCTGAGGCCCTGATTCACACGAGTCTGGAGCAGTTGATTTCGGTGGTGTTTGATTGTTCCTGATCTTCTCGAGGTCCTCCAAGAATTTCACACCACCCAATCTCTCAATCTCATTGGCAAAGGTCGCAATCAATTTGGCAGCCCTGACGATGGCTTCTGGATCTGATATGTCCAATATCGGCTTGCTTTGAGGTGAATTGGTGGCTTGAGTGGCGTTTTCGGTGTCCGGTGACGGGGGGACTTCCACCGCAGACACCTTGCTGATGGTCAGCTTCTTGTCGTCCGAGGAGTCCATCTCTGCTTCGGCCGGTGTGGACATGAAAGATCCGGCATCGCTGTTGTTCTTGTCGAGCACGTCGTACTCGGATTCCGAGGAATCGGGGTGGTTGGGGTTGGCAGAGGGGTTGTCCTCCGTGATTGGGGCCATGTTTGAATTATGTGCGGGGGTATGGGGTCCGGAACGGAAGGAAATGAAATCAAGAGTTGGACAGGCGGGAGCCACTACGATAGAGATATTGAAGGAGAAGAATAAGAGACAGAGATGCCTGGTCTGACTGAAAATGAAACGTCGGTCCGTGGGATTGGTATCTAGGCGGAATTCCAGGCTGCAGCGGTGAAAGAGCTGCAGCTGCGCAGACCACGAGGCTCTGGATCGACAAATTTGCAATGTGTGCACCAATAGCGCCCGTAGCTCAACGGCCAACAAATGGTCAGCCTCAAAACATCATGCAGGCGCCCTCTTTCCCCTTCGGACGACAAGACACGACCGCTCCTCCCGCGTGACTAATCCCGAAGCCAAGCTTTGAGACACGGGCTCCTTTGTCAAACCCGACCTCTGCATCTCTTTTCTGTTTGATTTCTGGACGATATGCTCCTTGTCCCTCCTCGAGACCACCGAGCTGTTTGAATTTCATGATATTCAAAATCATCGAGCATAACTTCAGCACAATATTATATTGAGACCTGCTCGGAGCTACCTTCCAGACGCCCTATAAGTGGCCTGACTGCCCTTCACCTAGATCCATGTCGATTGAATCGACGCATCAGACGTTCTTTCGAAAAGTCTGTCCAATCATGCGATCTTTCCCAGGGGCATTTCCACCGTAGTGCTCTGGACGCTCAGTGCCAGGAGCCAATCTAGGCTCCTCGGGATCCTCGCTGTATACAGGGGTCAATCCGTCTTCCTTGTGTCGCTTCGCCTTAGAGGACCTCTGTCCAATCTTCCTTTCTCTAGAAGGCCTAGTTTCCTTCTCTTGCTGAGACTTGTTCGTCGACCGACTGCGCTTTGGGGGCACCTCTTTAGGAACTCTTGCTTGAGAAGGTTGACTCTGTTGATTCTTCTCCGCCGTGCTTCCCGGGTCTTTTGAATTTGACATTTGAGAAATGTAGGCGCTTTCAAAACGAGACCCCAGCTTTTCTATCTTCCGGTGCTCGTCTAACCATATATCGTAAGCCGCTTCCACCAGATCAATGCTCCCCTTTGTGCTCGCGACCGCCTTATCCCGCAAGACCTGATATTCCGTATAGTGGGAACTTTTAATGTGATTCAGCAGGGCGGAAAACCTCGAATAGCCTCGTTTGCATTTTTTTGCGCCATTCTCTACGTCCCTGTAATAGCACTTCATAGTGTTTGGCCAAATCTCTTGGGCATTGGGGAGGTCAAGTGTGAGAAGGTGGTCCACCGTGGTAGACATTGCTGGATTCTGAGTGACTAGGTGATGCTGGCCTGGTGATTGACAGCAATGAATAGTTGAATGCTCAGGGAGGATCTAGGGAGGAGGATTACTTGCAGTGTTCATGATGGCCAAGAAACAAAGTCGAAGAGCTTGGTCATAATATATAACCTCTCGGAATTCCCACATTTACTCAAGACCCTACATCATAACCGCAGCTGACTGCCTATTTTGCGGGAAACCAAAACCGCAGAATGGTCATGCATGTGTTCTGCAACACCTACATAGATCATTCGTATGGTGAAGACATTCAGACGACAGTGGTCAGGTCGGCGGACAAGCCTTGACGTACGTGAGTTACCTAGTTATCAGTGACGGGTCCGTGGGTATGAAAAGAATGGCCTTCTTCTCGTAGATTGCCCCACTGAACACTGAAAATGCGGCGTGGTGTTCATCGAGGCCTCCGAGAATCTTGGATGAGAGTAAACAAGAGCGAGTTTCCGCTCATGACCACCACCAATGGAAGGCATGTGCTGTGATATGGGGAACACCTGTTTACCTTGTGTCGTGGCTCCCCACCGCGTTGGTAATCTCTCTTAGAAAAGGAAGATGTCAACATCGGACGAGGAGTGATTTGGCAGGTGCCAGGTCCGCTGCTCCTTCCATATGTTATGACAGTGTTGCCCTCCCCAGAACCATCTCCACCAGCGGCCCGTTCCGCTTCCATAGAGGTCATCCCCCCAAAGATATACCTTCAAAGAGTCCATTACAATTGGCATGCAGCCGAATATCCCTTGAGTACAATGCATTTTACACCATTGCCCATCATCCCTTTTCACCATTACCCCTTTTCACCATTCACTTGTCCGCCTTTTCCCCTTTCAGCTATCGTCGAATACTTCTTACGCAACCTTTCTATTCTATTTTGGCTACAATTTTCATATCTCAGTTCCCCATGGAAACACCAAACTACCCACCAGGGCCTCGCCCTCCCCTTTCTATGTGGCGGTCAAATCAAGGCCACGGAAACAAAAACCACTTCTAGCATTAAGAAAACTCACAGTTTCACAAGCTCATCAAGGGGCCTTCACCATTTAACCCCCCTGCAGCATCTTGTGGAGTTTTGGCACTGCACCACCCGATATCTACTCAGAAGCAAGCCATGATTCACGAAATTCCCGCCTCTATTTCATATCTTCAGGAACCACACATAGTCCCTTCTCTTTATTTCTTAGCCAACCTGGCTGCCGTTTCCAATTCTTGATGAGCTTCAGATAAGGTACCACAACGGAATCCTTCAGCGCTTACTGCTACCCCCCTTATCACAACTGACACCCTTCTGGCTGACTACTGCCACATGTCCGCTTAGCTGACTCTATACGTGGTATCACACGTACAACCAACAAGAACATGCAAGTAAGATGATTAGGGGACCCGGACACCAGCTCCGGATCCGGCCCGGGGAGAGAAACTCCGGACGGGGCTCGGGGTTGTGTGCGAGAAGCGGTGATTCTGACACTGGCATCTGTTGCTGTATTGCTGTCAATACCTTTCTTCCTGTTATGTGGTGGTATTCTCTTGTATCTTGTGGTAAGTGGGGGTTTGTGATGAGATCTCGACGACAGCAGGTCACGACGCAGCTCGAACCAACTCCGTCCTGTTTCATCAGTCGTGATACTCAAGACTGTGACTAGTCTCAGACAATCTTCATGTCACAAATCATCAAGGACTATCATCACTGTGCTAGTTGTCAGTTGGTCTTGCCATCCAGATGCTTATGTGACAGCATCGAAGTAAGCAGCTGGTCATACTACCCGAAACTAGCCCCATGAAACATCTACCATTCTCTATCACTTCCTAACTGAGAGTCTATAGGACCGACCTCTCACTCAGTATCACCACACTCCCATCACCACAACACCAAGACTTTATCCACTTCCGACTGCTGCTCACATCTCACCCTCCACACCTCACCCATCCTCCCATCTCATCCCAACTCTTCTTCCTTTGTACACCGTCGTACACCTGTCATACTACCGACAGCCTTACATACATATACTCCATCCTTCAACACCAACCGCGTCCACAAACATCCCCCACCACCACTTCTCCCTTCCCCCTCCCAAAGCGGCACGGCACGGCGCGGCGCCGGGCGCCGGATGACAACAGTTCAAGATCAAGCAGCCGATGACACGCATACAGGTACATAACCAAACCCACAACCCAAAAGGGAAAGAGAGCGAACAATTCGGCACGTCAGCCAGAAACACTTGCGGCACAGAACACACAAAAGAGGCACAGCAACTTCCCCTCTTGCTCTTCATTCCCCCCCCCCGCCTCTTATCAAACTGCCCCCCTCTCTATTCTCCACGTCCGCCGCTGTGGGACGCGTATGCTTTTGACCATATCAGTCAGCAGTTTGCAACGTTTTGGGTTTTTGACATGGCAGGAAGAAAATCTGGATACGAGATATACGAGAAAAACAAACGTTGTCCGTTTCCTGTTTCTACTCTCCCCACCAGAAAAAGCTCGGGAAAACGACAGGTGAACGTTGAAAACCCACTTGATAGTCTTTGGGTTGGCAGTTGAAAAGGTAGGTAAGATGGGGGGGGGAGGGGGGGGGGGTATGGCAACCGCCCCCTTGCGCCACCCTACCATGAAGGCGTCTCTGATGCCCTACATTATCTCTCTTTATCTGCCATGTGTGGATAAGAATGGCGTATGCTGTGAAAGCCAAACATTTGTCAGTAGTACCAGGCAAACAAACTTCCACAGCGCCCTATACACAAAGCCAACCTATCCACCAAAACCTTGTCCGAATACGACAAGAAGACCGTATCAAATTACGTACTTGGTGGACAGTTAAGCGTAAACCGTTCATCAAAGACGTCAGAAATTTCATCCTCCAAGCAGGCCTCGTGACTGGTCTAGCAGATGTCGGCGGCTCAAACGGTCATGGACTTCAAGATAAGAAGTTCAAGGTGAGAGCTTAAAACTAAAAGTGCGATTGAAGCCTACCTCTCCGGACTCCGAGGTGTAAGTTGAACAGCCACTTGGCCTGGTCAAGTCAAAACCGTCCGTCCAAATGACGAAAAAGAAACATCGAATGAACTGGCCTGAGCTGACTTCCAAGGCTTCATCGAGGAGTAGATAGCACTCGAGGCAAAAAGTGTTGAATGGGAAAAAAGAACAACGAACAGTTCGACTCAAACTGCCGAGGTGATCTCCAAGGCCTAATTACCACCCCGTTATGACCCAACGGGCGGCCGGTTGGCTGAGCGCCCGCGGCAGTCAAAATCTTCTTTCATCGTTGGAGGGGGCCGAGATCAGGGTTGGGTCTCTTCGGGGGTCCGATTTAGGCTGGCGATCACCTCGGTGTGCGTTATCACCCGTAGTCGGCATAGAGGCACCCTACTGGGCAGATCTCCTTTCCAGGCCACGACCTGACAAAACAGGGTCACTCACTCACCACCACCACCACCACGGTCGAGAAGCTGACTCCTTTAGGGCTGGGGCTGACGTTGTAGATCTGGCGATCTAGTGTACCTACATATCCCGAGGCGCTGTGTGACGTATATTAACCATGCGATCAGAGAAGCTGCTTGTAAGGTTTGCGAGGGCTTCTCAGGGGCGGTGCCTGAAACAACCCATCCGGCAAAGCAAGCATGTGAGCTCGAACGAATTCGAGTCGTCATCCCGAGTCATCATCCCGAGTCAAGGCGGTTTTTTTGCGGGGTGATACCGATATGCGGAGAAAGCTGGTTGTTGTGTGTGGGGGAAGCAAGAAGCTTTGTCAACCAAGGGAATGCCCGTTTGCTTTTTACTCGCCCGCCAAACTTGTAAGATCCAAGGGACCAAAAAGAGGTGATGGGATCCATGAGAAACCATTCTCACCACACACTACCGCAACCTCCCCACGTGGGTGCGTAAATTGCTTGTGACGATCCTGCGCGAAAGCACATATAAAGTGTCACAAACAATTCACGCACCCACGTGCTCCCGAACAATAGAGACTTTTTTGTGTGTGAGAGAACAGCGGCGGTGACAGACATGAAACAAACCCACAGCTGCATCTTACCAACGCCTCGGAAGCATCTCTGACTGGAGTGGCGAGATAATTCGCCCTGCAGACAGAACGGGGAGAAAACAAAAAAGACTCCGACGGCCCCTGACAGAACACCACAATTGTTTGTTGGTTGCTTCTGTGGCCGGCTTCACAGGTATCCTTTGGTGGCAAAATCAGGTCGGTAACGCAACAGACAGGTGACAATGACAGCCGGCCATACTACGGCAAGAAGCCATTACCACCGTGGCCAGTAGTGGTACCGGCCCTGCAGATAGGCGGCGTCGAGCATCATCGGCGACTGGTCACTGGTCCGGCAGAAGGAATGACGGCAGCATCTTCCCCATCTTGTCAAGAAAACCCGCCGGCCGGGAGTTTCGCGGCCAATGACACGGAACCGCGGGTGCCTCGCCGTGTTGCGTGCCTTGCGTGCCATCATGCAGTCAGATGGCGGCAAGTGACAGAGTTTCTCTCTGGGTTTTGACTCCGCGTCCATCCAGAGAATGCGTGTTGCTGGACCGCAGGCTGCATGAGACTACTGTACGAATCTGTATCCCCAAATGCGAGTGTGAAAGTTGTCAGTTTCAGGCACGATAAGTTACGATAACAGATGGCTAGAAGTTGCTCAACTCGTGTGTGCCACCGCTCAAAACGTACAAGGCAACCCCCACTGGTTTGCCCTGTTCGGTTTGTGGCATAAGGTTGAAGTGATGTTCGGAAAAGGCATGCGTATGTTATCGTTGGCTTGCTTTCGTGGGATGAATTGATGTCCCCCACAACTGCGTGTTTTACGAAGCAGTCCCGGAACGGCTTGAGGATTCCGAAGCCATGGACTCTTTGTGGACATCGATCAGAGCAATGGTGTCAGCCAATTCTGGCCGCCACTTCAATAGTCAGGTCTCGAGACCGTGGAAAAACAAACAAAATCTTCACCGCGTATGCAGTCTAGGTTTGACGCTATCACCAAACATGCTCGCCACCTGCTGCCTAGAACTTATCAGACACCGAGAGTCTTTTCTGTCAGAGCTGTCAAACCAAAGCTGCTGCGTTTCTTCTTCAACGAAAGGATCCGTTTGTTCTGCCGGGCTGGTCCCGGTAGCGTCTTCTTCTGACCAGCATTTTCGTCCACACGTTCCAAATCGTGGGGTTGCCGAGGTCGTCTGGTGCACCGGGCGCCCGGCCAGTCCTCACGCTAACGCCGGCTTTATCCCATGAGGCAAAGCCCAGGCTGCTTGGCAGACCAGCGAGACATCGTGTCGGAGAAACTGATATTCATAGCTGCTTTACGTATATGGACTGCTGATCAACGATGTAAACAAAGAGACGATCCTCGAGAAGCACCTTGATGGGGTGATGGGCTGCTTGGTGGTTGAGATAACAGCTCTGGTGACATGTTGCAGCCTCAGGTGATACGAGACGTCAAGTGGATTCCCACATGTGCCTCACTTTCCGTCTGACTTGACAGGTGTCGATGCAAACAAAGTCACCGCCGGCTCCTGGTAAAGTCCAAGACGCCAAAAAGGCTCGAGCTGCTGAAGAAAGAGGTCCGTCCGTTGCTCCGTCGTGCGGGACGCTGGGCGGACCCTGAAACCTTCGAGAAGACCCATCGACATGGGACGCGGGGGCAGCCCATTGGACGAACCTAAAGCTCGTTCCTGCATGAATGGGTCTTTGGTGCAGTGCATCACAGACACTTTGCTGTCATCGGTCCCAAGACAGAAAATATTCATCGTGATATCGCGCCATCGAGAACTGAAAAAGATTGGCAGCTGCTCGAGATCAACAGATAGAAAATTGCCTACAAGCGCGCTAGTCAGCAGCTCGGTGTTATTCTGGACGGTGGGCAATTAGTGTCAAGACCAAATTACTGGATAAAATGCTATCATCCGTCTTGTGTTGCTGTCGTTTGGATTCTTGTCCGGTATCCGGTATCCCGAAACTGCGCCGTGGTATCCGTCTAGCCTTTGTTTGGCGTAGGGAGGAACCAAACCGTCGGTGAAAGCACTAACGGTGCCAGAAGGTAGGTAGCCAAGCCTGGGGGTCGGAAGATTCTTTGCTTCGAAAAGGCGGTGGGAGACGTTCTCTACATACCGCACGCGAGAGTGGTCAATGCCACCTTGCAATAAGCAAAAAGCAAAGCATTTCCTGACCTTGATCCATCCGCAAATCCGGGGCGGGACACTGACGCGGCATAACCGCCATTTTTGGGATCCATCGCCCGATGTTGTCAGAAATCCCTGGGAAATACGGCCCCAATCCGCGGCCCGTCAACAACGGTCCGTACCAGATTTCCAGAGACGAATCCAAGCCTTTTCCTATCACCCTGGTGCCGAATCATCTCGAAGCCCGGGCCCTCCGCTCGTGGCGAATCAGGCATGCGATCAGTGGCTTGACGTCTTGAATCAAGAATCTGCGTTATTTTGTCCAGGAAGATGCCTAGAGCTGCGTTATATACATACCGTTTTGGTGCAAGGCATGCGTTGATTCTCGTGTCTGATGTCATGTTGGCTGCTCAAAGGTTTCGAAATTATGTAGGTGCCAAGTGAGCCTGGCAGATCTGAAGTTCAAAACAAATGAGGTTTGGCGTTGCGGCCTCGATAACAGAACCTTGCTGCTAAGCTTCATAGTGCATTGCTGGTGGACGCCACTAGCAGATCCCTCGACGGTAGGAAGAAGACGGTGAAGGTCAATCTCTGGTTGGGGTCCATCCGGATCTAGTTCCGTTCTCGTGAAATCCGCAGCGTTGCACACACCGTCTGGGTGACATTTGGTCAAGGGTTTCTTCCAGCAGGATCATCGAACAGCTGCTTTTCCACACTCCACGAGATTGCAACGTTCTGGCACTGGTCGTGGAAGCCGAGTCCAGCGGAATTTCCAGAGCACCGGTCGTGTGTATCAGCCCGTCCCAGCTCCGTGGTGGCGAAGAGATAGTCTGGTGCCAAGGAAGACCAGATAGCTCAGAGCTCCGATTCGGCCCTGTCAGGGTTTCAAAAGCAGGACCGGGGTGGGGAAAAACTCTCAGGAACCGTCCCGGATCAGGATGCCGTTTGCGTTCGAGGCCTGCAGGCCGACCAACGCTTAACAGTTCCAAGTGGAGGGGGAGGGGTTCGTTGCTCGTCTGGTGGGAGCACAAGGGTTCCCTGGGCTTGACGCTGCAGTCTGGATCTCCGAGTCGAGAAATGGTCCAAACTGTTCTCGGTATGGCACGATGGGTGGTGCCTTGGGGCGGAATTACCTTCTTTTCGTGGGAAGGTCGTTTGACGACAACGCAAACTCGAGACGACGGCAGTCCGTTGCTGCACCCAAGGCAGGAGGATGCGACCGAGGCTGATAGAGATATTTTCCAGACACAATTCGTATGGTTGAAAAGATGAAAAAGGCACCCGTACCTGCATGTTGCAGCTCGTGGCTGCAGTAGCGCCGTCTGGCTCTGCAAGGTACAGCTACCGGAAAAAGGCCAAAGTACTGTACTCTGGGCCGCTCGGTACAATGCGGGCAGTTTGCCACTCAGATCAGCACCGGGACTGGGGGGGGGAGGGGGGCAGCCGTGATGGCTTCTCTCATCGTTTGATGTGTCTGATGAGCAGTGGAGTGAGGGTGGAATTGCCGGAGGGCATGAGGTTATTCGCTTCTCATAGGCGATTCGAAATGAGTGGAACCCACCGAGACGGAGCGGGGTTGAGAGGTGTCAGGTACCAGTACTCGAGTGTGACGAGCATACAGATCTGCGTCGAATACGGAAATGCTTGTCGTACACTACACTATACATAGCATCGTGTAATGCTGGGACGCGCGGTCGTGTTGTTATCATTGTCTGAAGCTGAAGCTGAGGGCAAGGCCTGCCGATGATGATTGCTGCTTGGAGATATGGGGTTGATAGTCAGCCGGAAACAAGTTGATTGCAACTGCAACACTGGAAAGTGCTGTGGTTTCGGGAACACGACGATGTGACTGCAAGGATGAAACAGCTCTCTCTCCGCTCACCTTGTGGCGGATCATGGCGGACCAGAAGAGAAGCATTCAGACAGGGCGGATGATGCTTGCTGGGCAACACGTGAACAGAAGCGTATGTATCTGGACAGCGTTCAAAAATAGCCCCAGATTCATGCAACTTCAAACTGAAGCGAGAAAGTCAAGAGGACACGCAGCAGCGTAGCATGCCACTTGACCGCTCCGATTTGACAGCCGGGCAGAGCATGGTTTGGACAGGTAACACGCGCAAATTGTGTGTGTATCAGTTCTCAGCCCAGCTGCTGCCTCTCCATACAAAGTTGAAAATAAATCTGATGAAGAGAATTGGTGGTGATAGGTAACGTAGAACGTTGAGGAGGGAAGAAGAGCAGGGTTGTAAAGTGGTTGCATGGCGGGGCAGCAAGAGCGTGTTTGCTATTGGCTGTTTCTGCTTCTCTTCCGAGTCGGGTGGTCTCTTTCCTCGCACTCTCACCGTCCTCGCTATCCCACCTCACTTTACCCCGCCGTTGAGAAAAATAACAAAGTGACATGTCTCTTGAGTCTTGGCCGTTCTGCGAGCAGCCTCTCGGATGTTTCATGTTTCTCCTGCACAGCGACTGAACAGCCCACCAGGCTCACCATTCCCCTCACTCCAGTCCGTGGTCCGCGCGTAGCCTAAGACCTGCAGCATCACCTTGGTACCGCACAACACGGACACCCGGCGCAGGTCAACGCGATCGGGGGAGCCTTCGATTCGTCCGCCTGGATAAAAAGTGCCGTCTGGTGGTCTTGACAGAGAAAGAGAGAGGATGCTATGACCGCCTTCCAACTGCATGATAACGAATATAGACGGCAGTTTGTACGTTGTTGGTCATTCCTCGCCGCAGACTACCTACGACAACCACTCCGCTTCTATTCTAAAGACTGAACACTATCGCCCAGGAGACTCTTAATGATGTGGGAATCTAAACCGGGACGTATCAACAGATAAATAAAGGCCAGCGTCAACCATCTCATCTTTCCTGGTTGGCTGCGTTTTAAAAAAGAAAACGCATGGATTCAACCGGCAGGCTATCCCGGACTACCAGCTGGATGTCCCTCGATCGTCAGCTGAGAAGATGTTTCTTCTGGCTCGGCGGCTTGTGTTTCGAAGGCGATGGCGAAGGCATGAAAGCAACCAAGGCAACGCACCAAGTCTACCGTTCGCTACCCGAAGATCAATGGAGACGGTGATGGCTATGGTGATGCCGTCATTCGCCGGCCATGGCGGTTATTCGACCGGTCCTGTCCTGTTGCTCACCGACGTCGAGGGCATTCACATTGTCACGCCGTCACCTAGACCCTCTGTTGAATAGTTGTTGCCAGCCAGCAGCGGCGCATCGCCGTCCCTATGGCGGTCACGCTCCAACTTTCGGTTGCCTCTCGGGGTGTTCGTGCCTTGCAGTCCTCACACCTGCGGTCCCTACTGGTCCGTGGACAGAGGGACGAGATGTGACCTGACACAATGCAGCGAATAGCTGTGCCTGGATTGCCGTCGGACACCGCGCTTGACCACCGCGCCTCGGCCAGAGACTTTTTTGTGCACAGTTTTGTGGGCGACATTGTTGGCCGCCCAGCCTATCACGGCTGCAGAGACGGTCTCGCAGACGGCTTCGACATGTACATGCATGTGCTCGTCCCCCTCGTTGGTCAAAAGCGTGCCTCTTTGCCTCGAACCCGCGAGCGAGGAACAACTTAGCCAGTTGGTGTGTTACGACGCCCAAGCGTCGCTCTGAATCCCGGGTGCCTTTTCTTCTGCTGCTCGGTTTCCCCACCCATCATTCGCTTTCGGCGTGCTAGCTAGATGACACTGACAGAAAAGAGACACCGTCCTCCGGCCGGCCCTCAGTCTCTGCGGGACCCGGCCGGCCTCGGCAGCTTGGGGAATGACAACTGACAAGCATGGAGCTGGCTACCTTGACACTCTTGACAGCTCAACTCCACCATGGCGGCGAACAGTGCGTTGGAAACAGCACAGCTCATCAAGCTTCCAGCGGAGCTAGAGCTAGAGGCCGCTTTTCCCCTCTTTCTATCGCTGCTGTTTCCTGCTGGTGCCGGTGCTGCTGCATGCTGCATACGCAGGCACCGCAGCTGTTAGTGGGCTCTGTGAGCAAGACAGGATTGGTCGGGGGAGGGGGAGGGTGGCCGCCCAAAAGGTGCCATCATTGCAGCGGTACATCCGTCGTGCTGGCCAGACTAATCCGCATTTAGCACCTTTATGGCTGCGCCTGGTGGGTGGGAAGTCCATTCGTCGAAGCCGGTCGCCCACCATCTGATGTTGCCATCCACCCACATGCCCCCAGAACACCACTAGCAGACAGGGATCCTTGTCACTTGGTCCCTCCCGGCCCTTGTCAATCCAAGACCCAAGCGAACCCGCGCATGGTGGACATGGTGGGCTGGTGCGGATTGGACCGACCAGGATTAGTGCCAGTCGAGAGAGGGTCGAGAGAGCCCACCAGTCTACCGCCTGCCTGTCTGGCATCTCGCTGGCCGTTGATCGCTTTAGAGTGGGTTTAGGCCCATCCGTACATATCCTCATGGGCTTCCCATCCTGACGCTCTTCCCTCCCCACATCGGCAAATCTGTCGACCTGGACGCGTGATTGCCTCTCTCTCTCTCTCTCTCTCTCTCTTTCTGATTCATTTACATATTGGTTCTTGTTTCTTTCAGGACTCGACACTTTTGGAACATCCAGTTCCTTATTACCCTCTTTCAGCCCCCCCAAAGCACACACACCACCTCGTCCTCTCTCATCCACCTCCATCATCTACTACCTCCTCCACCATCACCACCCTCATCCTCCCTACAGTACTCTCCTATGCAGGTGTAGACGATAAGACGAGTTCATGTACAACAGCAAACCTCGAGACCTATAAACCGGCTAGTTGTTGATGCGCCATCACAACCGCCAGACATTCATTACCAGAAGAACCAAACCATACCATCTTTAGGCCACAGCCGACGGCAATACTCGCTCCAGACAGCAGATATTTGTAACAATACAACAAGCCCGATATATATACTTAATACCTAAACGATAGCAACCAACAACAACACAACAACAACACAACAACAAAAACGAAGAACAAGTCTAGGTGTCTTGACTGGTGGGTAGCCGCAACAAGCTCTAGAGGGGAATCAGGACGCTGATGGCCAGGACTAGCAACATCAACAACAGCAACAGCAACAGTAACTGTTATAATTCGCCCAATATGTCAACAGCAGGATCCTACTTCTTCTACCGACCCGGTCCCAGTGCCGAGAGCAGGCAGAACCACTTTGTTCAGCAAGCATTCCACCACCCAGCGGCTTTGCAACAGCAGATGATGATGAACCTCCCCGTCGTGGCCCCTCTTCCCTCGACGCCTATCTACTCGCGGCCAAGCTCATCCTGCTCATCGCAACAGCCACCAATGCTTTCGCACACATTCACCGGCACCACCATCTCACCCGCCATGCTGACACCAGTGGCTTCCCCGCAGCCCATCAACTACAAGTCACTGCTTGCGCTCGACACGGGGCTCGGTGAGCTCGATGGGCTCCGGTCCCCATCGACTCCCGCGCTCTCGTGCTCAGGCAGCACGGTCAGCAGCCCCGGCAGCACCTATGAGATGCTTGCCACCCCGCTGAACCCCATGCTTTCGGGCCTTGACGGTCTGGAGGGCAAGGGCAGAGGCGACGACGAGGGGCTTGAATGCTTCCCTGACCTGGAACCATGGTCGTCCAGCTGCTCGTCACCCCAACTTGTGCCTGGTTAGTTATTTTTGATTTGTCTTGGGAAAGTGAATATTGTAGAATGCGGTGAAAGTGAATTTGGGCCAAGTGGCCCCTGCTCTCTCTTGGTGGTTGGTTTTAGCGGGGTTGAACTGGGCTGTCTTTTTTAGAGTGCTGGAGCTGACCAAAACTTTGCTGCCCACAGTGTACCTGCCAAACCGTGCACAGGCTCCCCAGACAGCCACGCTCAGCACACAACCCAGCAACGACCTCCTTTCTCCTGCATCGTGCCCATCTCTCTCCCCATCACCATCTCCCTACGCGCGCTCAGTGTCTTCGGACGACAGCTTCTGCGACCCGCGCAACCTGACTGTTGGCTCGGTCAATTCCACTCTTGCTCCCGAGTTTGCTGCCCTCCCCGCTTTCTGCCCCGGTGAGGAAGAGGATCAAAAATTCGTGCTCAGGGGCGACTTGTTTGCCAGCTCTGCCCACGCGTCTGCCGCCTTCATCAGCCAGGACCTCCACCGCACCCTTCCCTCCAGCTTCACCACGGGTGACTTGTCTGACTTTGACTCTGACGACGAGTTTCACGGTCTTGTCAACTTGGGCGAGCCCCTCCTCTCACAAGCCAACAGCCGGTCGCGTTCCTGCAGCGAGACCAGCTTCCGCTGCGAGACCGACTTTGAGGACAGCTACCTCCCCAGCCCGCCAAGCTCGTGTGAGGACGTCGAGGAGCAACACCAGCCCAAGAGACATAAGAAGTCGGCCGACGGCTGCTGCAAGCCCACCATGAGTGTTGCTGCCGATACCGAGGCCCAATCCGCGGGCGCTCCGGACCAGTCCCACACCCCCGCTCAGGACAGCACCGCCAATGAAGGCCAGAACAACAACTCGGGCACCAACTCGGCTTCTCCAGACACGGCCGACACTCCTTCCGGCAACACGGCTGCTCCCACCAACCGCCGTGGCCGCAAGCAGTCATTGACCGAGGACCCGAGCAAGACGTTCGTCTGCGACAAGTGCAATCGCCGGTTCCGCCGCCAGGAGCACCTCAAGCGTCACTATCGCTCTCTTCACACCGAGGACAAGCCTTTCGAGTGCAACGAGTGTGGCAAGAAGTTCTCTCGCTCCGACAATCTCGCCCAGCACGCCCGCACTCACGGAGCCGGCGCCATCTCTCTGGATCTTCTGGATGGCGACATGGCGGCCGCTGCCGCTGCTGGCCACCTCCCACCGGGCTATCCCCACCCTCACGGCCTTCCCGGCCACCCCATTGCTCCCGACTACCACACGCTCGGCCATGTGTTGTTCCAAATTAGTGCTGAGATCCCAGGCAGCGAGTCGTCGTCGGATGAGAGCACCGATTCAACCAAGAAGAAGCGCAAGAGGTCAGAGTGAGAAACGCAACCGCTCGACCTACATTTTAACTTCTTATTCAATTCTCTGCACACTCTTCACAATGTCGGTGGTTCTCGCATTAGAACGTACCGTCGCCATTGATGCCCGACTATGACTGCCATGACGCCTTGTTTCATCGGGCCTGGGTCAACACACATCAACATTACATATACATTGGGGGGTTTACTCTTTTTCATCAAGACAAAGCGGGGAAACCATTTGGGAAATTCGTTTCACGGCGCAGCTTTTGCCCTTTTTGGGAGGAATCAAGGAGGCAAAATCAATGGGTCTTTTCTTTATTCATTTTAACATCTTATATCTTTTTTAGTTTTCATGTGTGTGACATTTGCTTTTGTATCAATGTCCACAAACTTCATGTACCAACACCCATCCCTGTCAGCGAAAACCTGCACCACCGTCCCATGGCCCCTTCTTGAAGAGGCCAAGGGAGCAGGGCGGCAATCATGATCACACAAAAGCGCTTTATTAGGGGACGGAAAAGCGACCAAAAGCTCGGGGAGCAAAACATGACAAGGAAGAGGCGAATATGACGATCTGATTGTACGAACCAAAGAAGAGAAGAGGACAACATACACACGATTTGCATTGAGGAGGAGACCGAAGGATCCGTTTTTTTTTTACCACGCTTTTTCTGAAGCGGTGGTCGATCAAGTTCTCTCTAGGTTCAATCAGCATGGTTTTCGGGATAATAATTTTATTAAACATTTTCTGATCACACTTCTTTTTCGTTTTTTTGTGCGAGGGGGGAAACGTGCTTTTTCCAGGCGGATATATCCCCTTGTGCTTTTTCTACGAGTTGTTCGTTTCTTGACACTTTTGTGTGTGTTTTGATATGGCTGTTGTGTTTGTTGTATTATCTTTCTTCTGGCCTTTCACTTCTTGACTGTCGTTTGTTTTGCTTTTCAGTCGTTTGTGCGCGCTATCTATGGGAGTTCTTGCCGGTCATGCTCTCTTCAAAGCCAAGGATCAACCAAGATGCTTGTTTTTTCTCTTTAGGGGAGGAGCACAGACGATTTTGGAAAACATTGCTTTTATGTTTGAGCTATGTTTGTTTTTTTTGTTTTATGAAGATGAAGTTATTCGCCTGGAAACCATGTACAATTAGAAACTGAAAAGCTAGGACGCTATGATTAGCGAAGAATTGAACGAAGAGAGAGAGCTTGTTTTCGACACTACTACGAAGTATGTACAAGAAGAAGCAATCTGGGAAAGCGGATTTGGTGAATGTCAAGCGCCGGAGCCAGCGAGAAATAGTTTTTGATCGATCGACCCGTCGAGGCTATCATGATGAGCCCTGGTCGGCCGTCGTGATGGTCTGCAGCAGATTTTCCCGAGACATTAGATCTCTTTTGCTTTCTTTTTGTCGCACCCGCACTTATCCGTACGAGGGACACTAACGATGAAGATCGCGGTAGCGGCGTTCTTCTCTCTACTATCGGTTTGGCCGGACAGGGCCACGGTTTCTCCATACTGGTGTCCATTGTAGTGGATTGGATAGCTCCCTCCGGGGGACCTTTTGCTTTTTTCCTGGTACGAGTAGTATTGAAGTTCTCTCCGAACTGGGGGCGTGGCGGTGAAGAAAACAGAAGAAGACAGAGTCGGTGGAACTTGGGAGACGAACGATTGACGACCGCTGCTGCCGAAAACGGGCGAGGGTATCCGTAATGGAACGGAACGTGCCATTTTGCCTCCCGGTGTGGTGGATCGTTCATCTTCTGGAATATGTCTCCCTTGAGGGTTTGTTTCTCACAGCATGGGTTACAGCGAAAGGACGGTGAAGGGCTACCGGTCGGTCGAAATGCAACGGGACGATCGAAAGGCGAGATTGTCCCGTGGTGTCGATAATGACCTGCCTGACGCGATGTCTCTCTTCTTCACCTTTTTCTTTTCTATCATCTTGATGCCCATTCGCCCGGCTAGACCACCCTGAGCAATGGAGTATAGTGTATGCAACCCGGGGGCCGGGGCCGGGGCCGGGCATTGAATCAACACGACGGCATGGTGCTTTTGGAATTGGCCGTGTCCACCGCACCGAAATTGCACTGGAGAGGGGACACCATATCCCATCATCCATGAAAGTGTATTCGGCTCCACCTCCCGAGTGGCCGGGCCCGTACTCACCAGGAACAGCTCGGCGGGCAGCCGTGGATCCCGGAATGGGGTTCACGTTCAAATTGATTTGAACAGAGTCAAAGCGCGGTGGAAGAGACATCAGGAAAAAGATCCCCGCAAACGATTTCCCATGTGCCGGTGACGGAGCTAAAAACTGACTCGCTAAAGATGTGATGAGAGTGATTGTACCGACATTGACAACAACACCGACACCGCGGTCGTGGGAGATGAAAAAGAAGGTGAAGAAGCTTCTGTTGTTACCGTGACTGGAACCCCACCACAGCATTGTGCGATCTCCAAGCTTCGAGGGAGCTCTGACCTCCCCTTGATGGAGACAATAGCTTTTATGAAAGTTCCTACATCCCAGGCACAAATTGAAACAGACAACAGCGCTATCCCTGCCAATAGCGATTTCCGTCCGTCATACTATTTTTATGCCATACCGTTTTCACAAGTTTCATTATCAAAAATTGTGGGGATGGTGGACCACGTCTTCGTTGAATCACGTCGTTCCACGATACGTACCTACCTAGTCTTGGGCCCATGAGTGTATCCACACACCGGATCTCGACTCTTTGTGAGGGAAGTTGTTGGAGCCGCCTCTCGTCTCATCGGGGCGGTCAGAGTCCGTCTGGCAGCAACTGATAGAAACGATCCACAACCATCAACACTATCCTCAAGATAGGTAGCCCGATAGACCCGATAACGAAAACCCGTCACTTCCCGATGATGGCACCAGCAGCAGCAACAACCCAACCACAGGCCGAGAGCCTAAACGTAATCGCCCTCATCTCCGGCGGCAAGGACTCGTTCTTCTCGCTCCTCCACTGCCGGGAGAATGGACACCGGGTGGTGGCCTTGGCCAACCTTTACCCGCCGACGGGAACGGGGTCGAGGGCGGTTAGTCCGACCTCGTCCGTCGGGGACGGAACGGCCCCACCCGGAAATGGAGAAGTTCCTGAAGAGAAAGAAGAGGAAGAGGAAGAGGATCTGAACAGCCACATGTACCAAACCGTAGGCCACAGCGTCATCCCGCTTTATGCCGCAGCAACTGGGATCCCTCTCTACAGGAAGGCCATCAGCTCCTTTGGTGCTACTCAGCGGTCGAAAGACTATTCGCATTATGTCTCCACTCCGGAAGAAGTGGCCGAGAGGAAGCATGATGAAACGGAGTCGATGTTTTATCTGCTCAAGGGGATCAAGGCTAGACATCCAGAGGCCAACGCGGTTTGTGCGGGCGCTATTTTGAGCACGTATCAGCGGACGAGGGTGGAGAGTGTTGCTGTGAGGCTGGGCTTGACGCCGCTGGCGTATCTGTGGAAGTTTCCTGTTTTGCCGAGTCCGACTGGTGATGATGGACAGCTGTTGCTTGATATGGAGCAGGCGGGGCTGGAGGCGAGGATTATCAAGGTTGCGAGTGGAGGGTTGGGTGAGGAGGACTTGTGGGTGAATGTTGCTTCTGCCAAGGGGAAGAATAAGGTGGAGAAGGGGATGAAGAAGTTCAGCTTTGGGGAGGGATTGGATGGAGGCGCTGTGATTGGGGAGGGGGGCGAGTTTGAGACGCTGGTTGTCAATGGTCCCGGGAGGCTGTTTAGGAAGAGGATTGTGGTTGAGGAGGAGGGACGGAGAGTGGTGAGGGAAGGCGGCGGGACGGCTTGGCTGAGCCTTCGGGACGCCAAGCTGGAGGACAAGGAGGAATTGTATGATGGGAAAATCAGGGTGCCAGGGTTGCTGGACAAGCATTTTGAGGAAGTGCTTGAAGCTTTGCCAGTTGCGTCAGAAGAACCGTCGACTCAGGATCTCTCCCTCAATGATGACAGCAACCACGACACACCCGCCCTCGATCTTGACAGACTCCAGCCCGCCAATGTCCAGCACTTGGTCTTTATGTCTGCAGATCACCCTTCCATCCAAGACGAAACAACCTCCATCACCGCCCTCATCGAGGCATACCTTGGCTCGCAGTCTCTCCCCTCAACTGTTACCCTCTCCACGACCATTCTTCTTCGCCAAATGTCCGACTTTGGCACCATCAACCCCATTTACGGCTCATTATTTCCCTTTCCTAACCCGCCATCCCGGGTCTGCATCTCCTGCGGCAACCTCTTGCCAGAGGGCATCAACATCGTCATCGCCCTCGCCCTCGCCCTCTCCACCTCACCCGATGTCCAAAGAGATGGCCTGCATGTGCAGAGCAGATCTTACTGGGCCCCCGCCAACATTGGTCCTTACTCTCAGGCCATCACCACGCCTCTGTTCTCCGGGTCTGCGGTAAAAGCAGTGAGAATAGCTGGGCAGATCCCTCTGATCCCGGCAACGATGGCCCTCCCACCACCAGAAGACATCAACTTGCAACTGGTACTATCACTCCAGCACCTTTTCAGAGTCGGCGTCGAGACCGGCGTCCAACTCTTTACTTCTGGAGTTGCCTTCTTCTCTGCTTCTTCCTCACCAGACGGCATGCCGGACAAGGCGAGACTAGCAGGCAAAGTATGGGAACTGGCCCATGGTAAACCCAAAAACGATGATGACGAAGACGAGGACGAGGACGATGATGGACCGGATATCTGGGACAGGAAGTACAACTCCCAGTACACATCCTTTGCCTCTGGCGGCGGACAAGCGCAAAATTCAACCGGCCCACAGCTTCCGGATTGGGGGGTCATGTCTACCACCAAGCTTGCTCCGGTTTTTGTAGCCGAGGTGGAGGAGCTGCCAAGGGGAAGCGGTGTCGAGTGGCAGGGTCATCTCGGAATTGGAGGTGCTTCCGAGGGGGGCGTGCAGATGATTCAAAGAGGAAACAACATATGGCAGGCGGTGGTGGAGGACAGATTTGTCCAGACTATTGTTGCCGAGAGATCTGGGGAAGAAGATGATGGCGCGGCGAAGTTGATCGTGAAGGGGCTGAAGGAGAGGGGGCTGGTGCCTGTTGTTACGTATGTCAATGGTGGGTGCAAATATCAGGTTGGGGAGGAGGAACGGGGGTTGGTGGTGCCGTGTAGGAGCTTGTGGGATGGGAAAGGGAGGAAAGTTGGTATAGTGAGGATTTGGGAGGGGGTCATTGGGGATGAATGAAAGGACTTGGACTGCTGAATGGCAGGCGAGTTGATATGACTTATGATAACGAACATCTTGTTGAGCATTTTTGGAAAGTAAAAAGATAAAAATGGGTAAAGAGCTAAAGGTGAAATGGGGAAATGGTGAAATGGTGAAAAGGGGTAATGGTGTAATGAGCTAAAAGGGTAACGGTGTAATGAGGTATTGAGCTAAAGAGGCAATGAGCTAAAGAGGCAATGGGTAATACAAGCACCAGTCGACGTGATTATATACTGCCTCTCTCCTATGTACTGCTTGCTTCTTGTTCCGAAACGCTGCTGCGATATTCTCTCAATACATGCCCAGAATCTCCCCAATCACGTTCCTGTAGATGCCATTGGGGTCGAACTTCTGCCTCACAGCTTTGAAGCGAGCGAGGTACTGTTGCCACAAGATGTCAGCCATCGTCGTTGTTCTCACTCGGATATTGTTTATCGGCACTTACTCCTGGATCCAAATGCTTCTTGGACCTCGCAAACACTTCCCTGGTGTTCTTTGTCCAATGAGGTCTGCATGGAAATTCGTCCATCAACGCGTTGGCGACTTTGTGGTCTGTTGTTCCTTTGTCAGTCTCACACTGAAGCATTGATCGTCAGTCAGATCACTCACAGAAGGGCTCGTTGAACCTCTTCTCATCGCCTACACTCGGCCGGTAGGAAGGAAAGTCAAACATGATTGTTCCCTTGGACCAATCCACTCCGTCCGAGGTGTTGTAGGTCTGCTGCCCAAGGAAGTCAAAGTAATGTCTTCCAACTATTTTCTCACAGTTAGTTGCACCCCTCGTTCTTCACAAATCCACAAGACTTACATTTGATGTTAATCCCACTCCTATACGTGCTCGTCATGATAATCCCCCTCTTCAGCTCCTCATCAAACAGTCCCCTTGCCCTCTTCATCACAGCATTCGCCATAGTCACCGGGAAAGCCAGCTCGAGTGTATAAGCCCTCAGTCCGTAGTCCCACTGCGCCTTCTGGTCTGGATACAGCCCCCCTATCAACACGTCATAGTTCCAGCCATACACCGGCCACTTGCCAATGGGCTTGTTCGTTGTCTTTTCCCTGAAGTTCGGCTTCTCCCATTGCCCAAAGAAGATCTCTTCCATCAGCATGTTGGATGTGGGCAGGTACTTCCCGCTGTTGAGCAGATTCTTTGCGGCAAAGGCTTCCAAATCGGTGACAGAAAAAGTGTTTTGGAAACCTTGCTGTTCTGTAAAGTTGGCAGGGACGACATCATAGTATCGCTGGTGGAACTTTCTCTTGTAAGGCCACCACCAAAGGTTGGCGGTTGCGTAGGGGGCGATGAGACCGTAGATGTCGCCTTCCAGGACTTCCTTCTCATCAAAACTGTATCGCTCGTCAGTACCTTATGTCATCTTTGATGAGGAAGAAAGAAACTTGCGTATTTTGTTTGGCGTAGACCTTGCTGTCAGGATAAATCTTCAGCTTTATCCTCGCAATAATCCCCAACAACCCCAAGCTGGTCGAAGCAGCCAACCAGTCATCGTTGCTCTCATCTCTTTCCACCCTCCTAATCTCACCTTTCCCATCAATGATATCCATGGCCAAAACACCCGCCGCGACCATCGAATCCTCCCTGATCGAGCTTCTATGCGCCCCCATCGCCACACTCCCTCCAAAGCTGATATTCCAGTTTGTGAGCGTGTACCCAACACTGGCGCCCCTATCGTGGAGATACTCCGCCAGCTGGAAGAACGTCACACCGGCATCGACAAGAACCGACCCGTGAGCCGCCCCCTCGGGTAAGTTGAAGTCATAGATGCCGGCCACGTTCTCCGTTCGAACGATGATGGTAGAGTCGTCGCTGCACTGCGTGTCATACCACATGTGGCCCTTTCCCGCGGCGCGGACCAACGACTTGGACTGAATGGCACTCTTGACGACAGACGCCATGTCCTCGACAGAAGTGGCGTCGTGAACCCGGGAGACGTTGTGACATGCTGGCGAGCCTTCGCCGTCGAAGGTGTTCCAAACCAGTGCTGATGCGGTGCCCGAGAAAAGCAGCAGGCTGCTCAGGCCCACGCCTAGGCCGGTAGGAAACATGGTTTCTCAATGGCAGAGGGAGTTTGAAACAAAACGACGAGGAGAGATCTAGGTTCAAGCCTGGTGGAGCTCTCTCTTCGGCCAACTTTTCCGGAAGGTATACACGCCTTATATCACTTACACAGTGAATAAGTTACGTCCTCCTCCCCTCTCGCCTGACTCCCCGATGCATCATCGCTTCTCAGACAGTAACCTAATCCCCCACCTCCTCCTAACGCACATGCTTCCAACCGCGGCTCCTCACCACCTCCCTCATCCCAACACCAAAAGAAAACCACATGTGATCCTATCCATCTCATTGGAGGGTAGCATCCCAGCCCTCATCTACACCTCGTTACTTGCCCGTCCACCACTCACCTCAGTACAAGATCTCCAAGAAAAACAACCCTACCTGCAGCGAATCCTCTCTTGAAGACGTCGTTGGTCGGGGATAGTCGCCAAGCCGGCGGGCTGGCCTCAAGGGGTAAATGGATCGAGCGAGCGATGTCACTCCCCGCGAATCACAACGCAGCTGCCGAACAAGAAAATAAAATCGCGGGGAAATGCAGGGTAGGTAGACGATGCAAGTCCAGTCGGGGTTTTTTTTTCCCTTGCTGTCAGGGCATAGTGTAAAGGGTCATTTCCTGGAAACTTGATCCAGGAATCAACTGGTTGTTGAAAGACGCTGATCGAGACAGTCATGTGCCCAATCATGATGGCAGAGGGGTTGACTCTCTGAGCAAACGAGGCAGCTTGGGCAAAGCAGAACCCCTGAAAATCCTGCCGCCACTCTTTTCCATTGAATGTCAACTGACGGTACCTTGAGTACAATGGCATCGTCCTGGAGTGATATATAGGTATCTGAAATGTCAACAAATCGTCACCTGCCTCTCCAGCTTCAGTGGATCGAGAGCGAGATGATTGTGACGCTTGGCCCGTCTTTCTCTTAGGTATCGACATCCTCAACCTCCTGCTATGGTCTAGGATATCCGACGACCTCAACGATTTTGAAGATCGGGAAGGCCGTCTCTTTCAATATGGGCCCATCTATAAACCCAACCTTCTTGTTAACACCCATCGTCTAACCGTCTTAACAACAACCCAAACCGATAGTCAACGAAGCCATGATCCAGCACATGTGGCACACGAATGAGAAGCATTGCCACAAGCTCGCTCTTTTCGGTAATGTCAACAGGAGATGCGACATCTAGTCCGCCTTCGATCTAGATAGAGTCACGTTTTCCAGTCTGTAACTGATACATCGTATCCGTGACTTCGGACAGACTCGGCGCCAGCCTGAACGAATCTTTCAGCGGAGGTTCCCTCTCTTGCTTAGCCTTGATCTTGGTAACGAGCAACACTGGTGCCTTGAACGTCAAAGTATCTCCCGCCAGTCTATGGCAGTGGTGTCTACTGGTGAAGGCGACGATATTTGTGGCAGAGGCAGACGCACCACATCGGTAAGTTCCCGCGTGGTGAGGAACCCTAGTGTATCGCCGGGTGAGTTTGCTGTGATGATGACCAAATGTACGCACCGGTAGATATCTGCCATCTGAGCTGCCTCTCTGGCCCAGCCGTCAGTATCATCTTAAAGAATACACAGGCTGTCAATTCAGAGATATCGAATCCCCAAACTCGCGACAACAATCACTGCGTCCCGGAATTTCCGTAGTAGGTAGCTCGGACATCTCAATGCCTTGCTCAGTCCAGCCCGATAAGGTCTTTCGAGTTGTCGTGAAAGGCGTCCCTCCCGCACCCCAACAATGGCAAAGGGCAACGTAGCAATCATCATCGACGATAATACCCGACAGGGCCAACTTCTTCTCTCGCAGGTATATCTTGCTACTCTCTGAGGCAACCTGCAGCAACCGCGAAGGGACCCAGACCTTGGGCTTCTCGTGCGGCTGACACCTTATACAGTGTTCTTGAACACAGTTTTCGAGCCACAGCTTCGCTGTAGTCATGTTTTGCTTCGACAGAGGATTTGTGGGCACTAGATCTCCAACGCTATTGCCTTGCTCCGACTGGTAGACTATATCCCTCTCTAGTGCTGCGGCGTCATTCTCACCAGATGGTTGCGTCCATCATTCGCTGCCCACCTCAAGCAGAGGCACATAGACAGTCACTCATTTTGACGATGGAAGATATCCGGCCTAAGAAATCTAATGAAGGTTGAAAGAACTGATGACAAAACAAGAAGATATAACGTTAGGGAGAGGCAAAAGACCCCCGCCGAGAAATTTGTGAAAAGGCATCCCTCGAGTCTGTTGCGGCTGACTGATGTTCAGTCAGACCCTAACCCTCCGAGCAACATCCTCCAGCACGATCAATGTGAATATCTTCACCTCCAGTGTTTACTTTCCGGTCATTTCCTAGAAAATATTTGTCTGTTTATGTTAGATACTGCCCAGTGGCAAACTCCGAGATATTTTCAATCAACCGGCCCTCTAACTCACTGTTATACAGCGACAAGGTCAATACACGGCGTATACTACCCGTACTTGGCATTTGACGCCGTGTTGATCTTGTTTTCTTTTATCTGCATCCCCTTGCTGTGCCCTTTGATCGACCTGTCGGTTTGCTTGTCTTGAATACTTGGTATTGACGTCTGGACGAACACACAACATGTATCTGCCGTTGCCGTACATAAGGTATGCATTCAGAATACCACCAGGGGGCAGTGGGGTGTGAAGGTTGGATGGTGGCTTCAATAATCTGATGCTGTGCTGCCATCACCCTACGAAGATCAGTTTGACAGGTTGCCAGAAACTCCTTCATGGCGCGCAACAATGACAAACATGAAGTCTGAGCTGAGTTGAGACAACTTTTTCCCTCTGTCCCGGTCTATGTCTCTGACTCTGACTCTGACTCGGGTAAAGCACATACAATACTTCACGCCCCCAAGGCAAGCCAGTCAGCAGCCAACCGCCCATCCTGGATCTTCTGACTGGATGATGTGCATCCCGGTATCGGTTTCTGTATTCGTGAGTGAATATGGGATGCATGCGCGCTGCAGAGGACTCGTCACGTCACAAAACTTGAAGGGGCGGGGAGAGCACGATTGGATGCCACCAACACACCCACCGTGGATATGTGAGGGAGAGCTGTCGTCCAATTCCTTACGTCGAAAAAGAAAATGGAACCAGGACAGAGAGATGAGATGAAAATAGAAAGAAACAAGAAAAAGCCCGAGAGTTCTGCACGGCACAGACTTAACGGAAGTCTTAATTTCTCTTGGAGGCTCTGTGTGTCAACCATTCCAAGTCTTGAATAACTCAAAAGTTCCAAAGTCTTTTACCCCGCCAACCTGAGAACAGGAGTTATCCGGATTCACTGTCACAACTGCAACTGTGATGACCCCCCCCCGACAGGGAGTTTTATGTCCTGCACTACCCTAGGTAGCCACCACCACAATGCACTGATTTATACACTATCCCCAAATGCAGCAGGCCCAAATGCTCGTCACAATTCAATCCTCAGATGAGACCGAGGCTGATCCCAATAACCTCAATTCCACTGATCAAAACGGCAGTAACCTCTTTCAGTCTTAGTTATCATCACCATCTCCGGGACAACCCCTCCGGATCATTTTCCGGCAATATCATCACGACAAGTCCCCATCCCAGATTCAACGCTAAATAATTAGAACAAACCCACCCCATCACGGTTGCTCGCAGCTCATTCCAATCCAAAGGAAGCGAGAGACACAGCCATTCATAGCGTCACCACCATCAGTCACTATCTGCGGAGCCCACGCAAGAAAACAAAAACCCCCTCTATTTTCAATTATTCACTGCCACCACCGTAACGGTGTTCCGGCCAGCCACGGGAGCTCACCCGTCCAGGGCCGCTTAGGCCCCGCCCGTTCATCCGTTCCCCGGGGCCTGGGCCCCACGGGGACGGACAACGGGCCCGGCTAGGGACAGGCACAAATTATTCCTGTTGACAGGCACGCTAACCACAATTGGAAGCGCTTCTCTTAAAAGTCTTCCAACATCAATTTGGGCCAAAATCACTGCGAAAAACCCGCCCCAGAAGTGCAAACTCCCCCAAATCAGACTTTCTTTTAGGGGCCTTTTCACCACCACCACCACCACCACCACCACTATAACCACCCACTTTTAAAGTGGCCAAGATCAGTAATAGAGCGCGAAGAGATGTGAAAAAGAGACAGATTGCATAATACAGACCTGTTTTTGCCTCTCTTTCAGGGCTGTTGTGATGTTCAAAAGCTCTTGTGGCCGGTTGTGGAGCGTTCTTTCCAGATCTGGCTAGCAGCCTGTCAACAGGAATAATTCATGCCTGTCACTAGCCGGGCCCACGGACAACTCCACGATCCCACAGGGTCTAGGCATCTACACCACTAAAAGACTCCATCTGTAGGGATACCACATCTGGTCCAATTGGCAGTTCCCACCGGACCGTCAACAAAAAAGAGGCTTCAATTGACGCTAACACCGCCCATACCATGGACTCGGTGACACTAATAACAACAAACACCAAGAAAAAGAAGAATCACACGATCGTCCGTGCAGCTGCTGGTCACCACCCATCTCTTGTTCATTTTCGTCCCTTGCTTCTCTACCGACACAGCATCTCGCTTGTTTATATTCCAGAACTCGGTAACCACTCGGCTGGCCGGCTCTCTCTCTCTCTCTCTCTCTCTCTCTCTCTCTCTCTTGAGGTCAAAGATCTACATTATAGAAAGCAAAGCCGGCAACACATACCGACCTTTAACAAACGCATGAATATGAACTCAAGATACGGAACATATATCATTACCTAGGTATATAAGCATGAGCATAACATGTAATTGTGACAATGCACAACGGCGCACCCGAAAGAAACCCCCAAAGCAACCCACAGTGACATCCATCTCCAAAAGAGGCGCTTAATACCACCACACCCACCCAGAACACCACTCCAGCAGTAAGAAAAAAAAGCACATGTTTTCCCTCGTGTCTTCTCGTCGTAGCGCCGCGACAGGGGTATAACGTGGTGACCACCTGCCTGCCTGTCCGTCCCCTGCCCACCGTCACTGTCACTCTCACGACGGCGGTGGTGAGAGTGCCCGTGACGCGCGCGCGGGGTCTGAGCCCTGTCCACCTCCACAGCCCATCAGCCCATCAGCCCATCCGAGAAAAACCATCGTGTGTTGTTGAAGGCGGCAGTTGTAACACAGCTCAATCAAAAGTAAGAAACGAAGACAGAAATGAATTTCAAACCCCCAAGCCCAAACACACATGTCTGGCCTGGTTCCCAAAAACTTTGATTATTTACAAAAAATAAACGCCTATACACAATGCCCATCGTGAGATGATGCTAGACAAAAATAAAAAGATATATATAGTAAAAAAAGCCCTCTCCATGCAATTTTTCATGTAGTAAACAAACCAAACCCAACCCTCCCTTGCCCATCCATCTTATTCGTATCCCCAACGCCATGCCAAAAAAAGAAATGAGAAATTCCAAAAATCGAGTTTGAGCGATCGTATCCGTAGTAATGTAAGAAAATCTTCATAAGATTAACAAGATGTTTTTTTTTTTTGCTGTCGTAAAAAGTCTTCGGTGTGTTCGGATGTTTGCGAATAAGATCTGCACTCGGAAGGGGCAGTTGAATGCTGTGTTGTGGCACTCAAGGCACACCAACCCATTGTCCGGCCCCCCCCCCCCCTTAATTGCGCCGCATGCGATTCCAGATCCGCTTCATCACCCCTTTCTCTGTCCCGTTGGGGTTCCAGTGGTCCACGCCATCAAACTTGCCCCAGTCCATACTCTCCTTGGGTGTGACGACCTCCCTCGAGCCCACCATTCTCGAAGCCTCTGCGGCCTGAACAGCGCCACCTGTCGGCCGCCGCGTGTGTTTCTGGTAGGGCTGTTGCTGCTGCTGCTGCTGCTGCCTTTGCTGCCAGCCGTAGATCTCGTCTTCATGTGCGCGGAGGTCCGGTCGGGTCAGCGTCATGCGCAGTGTCATCTCCCGGGAGGAAGCTGGAGCCTGGGCGTAGTTACCAGCCTCGGGAGTCCTGACACGGGCATGATGAGTAGCATCTGGAGTGGCGCACCGCGCAGGGCGGAGGCCACCGGGTCTGTTCTCGAAAGATTCCGGTGTCTTGGGCGATTCTGGATCTGCCAGCGAATCTGGGTCGCTGTCGAGTGAGATGTTCTCGTCTTCGTCTTCATCTGCCAAGAATGATTGCATATTTGACGGATCATCAGCTAGCCTTTGTTGGGATTGTCGACGAGTAGCCACATCGTCCTCATTCTCGGGTGTTACTCCTCCCGAGAGGACGTCGGCCGCAGGAAAACCAAACTCGACTGCTTCATCAAACTTTTGGGGCGAGGCCAGGTAAACCCGAAGTTTCAAGCGGGCCTCTGGATCTTGATAGTGCGCCGCAGCTGGATCGAAAGCCGTGATGGACTGCTGGGGGACATGCTTCGGTGTTATTAATGACAAGGTGCGAGACTTTCGTCGGCTGTGTGATACCGGACTCGAAGCTCCGCTGGCAGGGGGATAGTATGGCGATGTAGGCGACGTGTTGGCATCCTTAGTAGCGGGTCTGCTGGAAGAAGAGACTGATGTTCGACCAAAGGGGATTTTCGAGATGGATAGGTGCCGACGAAACGAAGGTCTCTGCTTAGCCGCCGGCATGCCCTCGCGAAGACCGGCATGGTACTCATCCAGGAAAAGACGGAGGTCCAGGTCCTCTTCCTCGTCTAACCACCTAAAGCTATCGAGGAATGACTGGGGAACACGAGTGTCGTCCGCATGGTCGACAGGCCCCCCGAGACCACGGTGTGAATCCATGCTGTGTCGTACGGGTGAGGGTGGTGATGGGAGACTGTCACCACCTGTCGTCAGGTCTCTTCGACTAGCTTCACAGTTAAGCTTATATACCGCCTCGTCAGCCGCGTCGAGAATGACACTAGCACGCAGACGCCTCGCCAGCAGAACCTGTTTCTCCCGGCTGAGCTCTGCCTCTTGCGTGTTGTCCGATCGGGTGGTATATGGTTGAGACGAATCAGAGTTGGAGAAGTGAGACTCAATCTCTGATCCCCGCCGGATATGACCAACGATCTGCTCCGAGACGTTGCGGTCTTGACGAGCCTTCCGGCGCCTGAAACCCTTTGCAATGTCGTCGTAGTGCTGTGATATGCCGTCGACAAGTCCGGACTCCTGGGCAAAACGCAGCCTTTCAAGCGTGGAGAAGTACTGCAAGGGAAGATTATCTTAGTGACGGGCTCGAGGAGGAAGGGTGGTAGTATATTGAAATAAGAAATGAGGGTGTATGAGGGTGTGAGATACAAGTCGGCGACCTCGTGCACCCCCCCCTGACGCCTCCCTCTGCCCCTAATACCAATATATGATAGCTTGACGAGCTAAGCGGAAGGGTGGCCCTGCAGAAGTGTCCAGCGGTTGGCGGTCGCCATTCAGGGGAGGGAGATCGATGGGGGGGTGGGGGGGGCACAGGACACCAGTCTAAAAGCAGCCGCGGGACCTGCATGTGCTGGTGCTCAGGGCCAAAACGCGCTGCGGTGACGCTGCAAGGTGCCACTGAGGTGCAAATGTGTGTGAACCTAGAGGCCAGCTTTGGCCCAGACACAGCAACACGGCAGCTCATGCATGCAGCAGGTGAGCATTCAGGCACATTTTGTGACCACAACGAAGCCGTCCTCTTCCGCCGTCTTCCTTCCTTTTTGCCAGTATGCCACCACTTGATGGAGGAAGGGGAATCGTGGGGGTGGGTGCAGGAAAGAAGCAAAAAAAACCGGACGGATCACTGCTCTCGCAGCACGGCTCGGACAAAACCCCACGGTTGCAGCGTCGGTGGACCAATTCAATGAGAATGTCTCTGACATAGCCCGCTGGCTCGTTCTCAGAGCTTTGGCATGACATCTTGAGATTGATGTTGCGGAGGCGTCGGACTACCCAGATCGGCAAATCCAAGGCTTGGCTCACCCCTCACAAATCTGCCAATCTTCCTCTAAGATTCTGCTCATCAACCTCATCCCAGCCCCGAAGCAGTCAGATCTTCACATCCACTAAAATGGAGATCGTGACCGCCGAGCTACCGCCGTCGCAACCAGGCAGAATACCTGTGGACCTCGTCTTCCCGTTCTCCACTGGCCAATTTTGTGATGTGAAGGGGACGCGGAACGCGTAAAGGTGCCATTTGAGAGAAAAACAATTAGTGTAGCGAGCTCTCATTGGGTGTAAGCAGTGTGCTTGTGAATTTGTATGCATGGCTCCAGCACTTGCGGGAGCCAATGGCGGGAGTGATGGGCTTGTACAGCATTTGTACCCTGCCAAGGGAACAAAAACAAATTTCTGGCCGCCAAAACCAACGCGGCTACGGGCTGCGACGGAATCTGGCAGCTACCCGCACAGCTTCGATGGTGAGGGGGGATGACGACAGTAGAGAAAAATATCTTGACATACCTTTCGTTGTATCGCTACCGGCAGAGCCTCAAACTCCTCTCTGGTCATTTGAGGGACTGCTGCTTGAGGCTGTCGCTTTTGGATGCTGTTCGACCTCGAATGCCCAGGTCGTCTTTGGCCGTTCTTGAAATAACCGTCCATGGAAGCCCGTCCAAGCCCTGAGAGCTTTGATGACTGTCCATTAGATTGGCTCTGAGGACGCTGATGCCGCCTTGTCCATCGTGAAAATAGGGGACTAGCGGAACGCTCGTGCTTCCCGGTTGCCGATCTGGAGCGAATGTGAGGCCTGGGAGGCACTGCTGGCGAGGAAGTTACACCTGGATGGTAATCGGAGGCGATGGGCGGCAAGAATCGATGCGAGTCCGTCTCGACTATCGGGCCAGGCATGGTTGTGTGTGTTTGGCTGGTCTCGCCGCTATCGGTGCTGTGGTCACCGCAGGACCAAAGGCTCGAGACGATGCTGGAAGTTGAGGCTGATGGTGACAAGAAGAACGTGTAGGTGAGAAAGTGAGGCTTGGCGTTGGTGGTGGTCGTTGGCCTCGGGTCGTCTGCTGCGAGGGCGTGTCTTGGTTGACGATCTTTGCAGGACGCGTTTGAAGAATTGTTGAAGAAAGGGAGCTGAAGGCTGAAGCTGCTGTCAAAAACACTGAGATCGAAGCTCAATCGTGTCTGGGGAGTCGAGGGTTGTTCTTCCAGGAACGCCGGAGACGGGTGGGCAGCCCTTGCTTCTCTGATGATCCAGGGCATGTCATCAACAACGCCCTGCCCCGGCGGCTCCAGGGCCAGGGCCATCAGCCCACTGACAGCCGCCATGCTTGTTCCTTTCAAAATAGTGGCCCCCTCTTGCTCTGGGGTGATGGCAGGGGCCACCATCTCGCTACTGGTTCGTGGTGGCCGAGGCCACGATGTCCCTGCTAGCAAGTCCAAGGGTCCAGCCAGTTGGGCGGCCAGGACCAGACCGGGGGTTGGCAGGCAGAGCCAAAGGCCCAAAACGCTCAAGGCACAACGTTTAAGGAAAAGACGTTGCGAAAGTGAGCCACAAAATCGTCATTTTGGAGGCCGACCCTGGCGAATCGAGATGGTTTGCGTCAGGAATTGGCAGCGGGATTGTTGATAATCAGTCGTGGGAGCTATGCTCTTAAGATGGGTGATAAGGGTTGGCCGAGCTGCCGTCCCGTCCAATCCCTTCGTAGCACCTTCTCAGGCACCGAATCGCCGTGATGTGATGGTTTGGTTTCGGCGGTTGCCAACAGCCGTGATTATGCCGGACGGGGTTAAAGAGCGCTGCCTGAGATTGATGAGCGACGGATGGCGATCTGGCCTGTGGTGAAGCGGTTGGCGAGAGCAATGGGGGAAGAATCTTTTTTTTAAAAGTCAGCTCTGCAGTTCCTGGATCCTGCAGCTCTGCAGCGCAGTCGGGTTTCAAACTACTCGGTGGAGGCTGGACCTGCCCTCCAAGACCAGATTCGGAACATTTGCTATGAGCTTCACTAATAAGGTGCGGTTTGGGGGCACGGCAAGTGGGCAGCTCCTCTTTCCCCAGGTGGGGGACGTGAATCTGAGGGACGCCGACTCCGATCCCAAACATGTCAAGATCTCTACGGCTTTGGCTGACTCCGTACTAGGACCTACGGCAAAAGAGAATCCCGGGTCCCTGTCCCATATATCAAGTGTCGTATATCTCCAACGCTGGCGTCTATGAGGCTGCGGCACTGGAACTCACACCCAGCACCAGCCCCGCGCTGAAACAGCGCTCCAAGCTTCTGGCTCATCACCAATGAGAGACGACACGGAGAGCGAGCTCGCAATCTTGCTTTCACGTGCCATTGAGCCTTGTATCGTTGTTTTACATAGTTGAAGCTGCATAAGTGGAAAAATGTTTGCATCCGAAAACCTTGGTTATCGATTTCACCACTCAGAGTGAGCTGGCAGCGCGGGGTGAGTGAGATCCTGCGAACCGCTGCTGTCTCCACAAGTGTCTCGCCTGAACAAAAGCTCACCAATGGGCAGCGTCCCCCTCTCGGGGAAGCAAGGGTGAGCAGGATTCTCCAGGAGACCCTGGTGTGCTTTTTGTTTCCAGAAGCAGAATCGAAGACACATCGCGATGCCCAGAGGGCACTTCGTGTCGTCCTGGGCCCGATCTTCCGTATCTAAGCCCACGATGAATTCCCACCGACCGACACGTGTCGCTCAGCTGCCGCACCTCCCTAACCCCGCAGCCTGACTGCATATCGCACATTTTTGCAAAGTTGAAACAGCCGCAACTCCTAGCAACCGTCTTTTCACCGTTCGCCAAACCATGTCGCCATCCAGCGCGGGTGAGCTCTTCGGTATCTCGGCTGGGATGAGCTTACCGCTCTTCCTTGGGTACCACTTTCCAACCGTCCCGGTCGTCATCGAAGAACATCTCCACCGTTACGGTGAAGGTTGGTTGACCATTCTGGATCTTCCCGTCGATAAGCGGGTCAATGCATGGACTATGTGCTAAGCACTTCATGGCTATGCCTACATCATAGAAGGATAAGAGGCTATGAATTAATATTCAGTAACTCACGTTTTCTGTCCCACTATCCACGATGAACCCCCATCCTTTACCCGGCAAGGGGTTCATTGATCATGGGTATCTCCGGCCGCTCCCCGGTGGCTTAATACGGCTAACCGTTTAATAGGCGATCAGGTGGGCTGGCGGACGATGGTTCCAGGCTTCCGGTTCGGCAATGACAGTCCTGAGATATCGAGATCTATCAAAAAAAGGCTGTACCGGGCCCTGATAGCCCTTGCTAGGGGCGACAATCAACAATGCTGTCTTCGTCCATTCCTCCGACGTTCCGGACGCAGGGCTATGGAGGCGGGTATGTGCAGCGCAGCAGAAGTTTCAACACCGCATTGATGTGCAATCCGCGTGGAAGGAATCTATCGTGAGTGTATCCCAATCTCTTTTTTGAACCCATCGGTGCCCTTGAATGGGAAGAATGGATCACTCAACCCCACGGCGAAGGCAAAGAAAAGATACTAGGCGAGATCCGGCGGCCCGGTAAAGTATGCCAATACAGGGCTCGGCATATCCATTAGATCTGGTGACCTTGACATCGCTGTCTGTTGATGATCCTGAGGAGTTCTCAGCGTAAGTTGCCCGAGTGTCTGCCTTCACCGCCTTTAATAGGCGGACTACAAGGAACGCAAAAGCGGCGGAATCAAGGACCACAGATGTATGGCCGAGACTCAGTCACGACTTGTTGTCACCGTCAATAGCTCTTGAGAAAATTCGCGCTGCTACGTAGCATCTGAGGAAAGAGCCTCACAGCAGTTGAGTCTGGTGATTGATGAAGACTCCCTGTCTTACACCTCGGACGGCCAATCAGAATCAAGCATGCTTCCCAAGGAAGCAACGACGGACCACATGCAACCACGATTCAAATGCCCCTCGTATCGTGAACGTTGCTGGCTCACAGCACACAACCTCAAACACTGTACAAGATGCATTCTCCTCTTATTTGGGCTCAAAATTACGTCTACAAAACACTGATTCCGCTCTATCCCCTCTCTATCTGCGTACTGTTTGACGCAGAGCTCCTTACACCGGTTCAGATGCAAAGCGGCATCACAATCACCACCAGCATCTTTGGAAACCTGGTAGCCGTTAAGAACAGCAAACCTCCCCGCCTTGGCACCACACGAAAACGCCACTAAGCAAGCCAAAAAACGCCTTCCCGATCTGATCTGGTCAGAGTCACATCACCGACGCCGTCGTTTGAGCTGTTTCTCTAGACCGTCCGGTCCTTTGGCAGCGTGTCGATCGGGTCGTAGTACTCGTAGACCTTGTTCTCCTTATCCCGCCCAGTCACCGCAGGAGCCCTGTAAGTTGACAGCCCTGTCTTTGGGTCATATGACTCGTACGAGCAGGCCAAACGCTTACCGCCACCACCAGGAAGATCAACGACGAACTGGGGCATCATGAAACCCGCGATCGAGCCGCGGATCCGGGCCTCGAGGTCGAGAATGGTCTGCAGAGGGGTTCGGAGATGCTCGACTCTCTCCACCATGTCGCACTGGTAGACATAGTACTGCGGGCTGCGTCAGCAACGTCCACTACACCACCTGCCACTGTGTATATGCAGCTTGGCCACATCGACAGAAATTACCTACAGGGAAGACCTTATTGTCAGCAAGATCGCGGATCAGCTTCGACATTGTTTCGACATCGTCGTTCACGCCCCGCAAAAGTACTGTTTGGTTGCGGACCATGACGCCTTCCTCAAACAGCTTTTGGCTAGCATCTCTGCTAATCCACGAGATCTCGTTGGGGTGGTTGAAGTGAGTATGCCAGGCAACGGCTTTACCAGCCTTCTTAGCCTTGTTGGAGATGTCGATGAGGGCGTTGACCCATCCGTCAGACTCGTCCAGCACACGGGTTGGGGCTACCGCCAGTCCCTTGGACGCAAAGCGGAAGCGCTTGATGTTCGGCATGCTGATCAACCTCTCACCAATCATCCTGAGCTGGTCGGGCTGCAGGTAATAGGAGTCGCCCCCGGAGACCACAATATCCTGCAGGGCAGGCGTGCTCTCAATGTACGCAAACGCCTCCTCCCATCTCCTGCGGGTCGGCTTCAGAGATGCCTTGGTGACAGTGTCCGTATCAGCGCCCACAGCATAGGACCGTGTGCAGAACATGCAGTAAGTCGGGCACACCGAGGTTGCTGCCAGCGTATCAGCAGGCTACTCTCCATACAGCCATCGACAAACTTACGCAAAAAGAGAGCCTTGTCATCATACCGGTGAACAAGACCCTTGACCGGGGAGTCGGCTTCCTCGTGGAGCGAATCAAGCGTTAGCTTTGGGTGGTCGGGCATGAGCACCGATTTCAGAGGAAGAAACTGGCGAATGATGGGATCCTGGCGAGGGTTCTTCCAGTTGACTCGACTTAGAATGTATGGACTGGCCAAGCTATCAGTCAATCGTCTCAAGCTTCCAGCAACAACTTCAAACAGCTCACGTCATTCGAATGGCCATAGTTGCAGCAGCGACACCTTCCATGACATCCGCGATGAACTCATCACGAGATTGCATCTGCGTGCCTAGCTCACCGAGAGGCACCTCTTCCGGAACAACAGCCTGCAGAAACTTGAACAACTTGGCTGTGCCCTGCACAGTGTTGGCAACCTGGAGAAAACCTATGTGAGCTTACGGCTGGCTGCCGCAGAAGGAGGGAGCTGATGGTGCCCAACTTACGCCCCAGCGATATGAGAGAAAGTCCTTGGCGGACACATTGTCCCAGATGGGAACCTCACGCCAGAACTCATCCCGGTCCTGAGAAAGAGCAGTAGCAACGGGCCGGACCATCGGGGCAGGAGTCGTGCTTTGGGTTGCATCTTTGCTCTTGAAGAAGAGTGGGATGCCCCTGGTGGTGGTGTCAAGGGCTTTGCCTACATCGGCGACTTGGGCCTGGCGATGGGGCACTGCTGCAACTGTGCGAGCCAAGGCAGGGGCGCGGAGGTGGACCGAAAGTCCCTGGCGGGACAGCAAAGAAAGCATGTTGGTGGCGAAGATCCGTGAGATGGGGAGAGGCTCTTCGCTGGACGGTGGCCGTCAAAGGTCGTTTTGGTGGTCTAAGTGTCGATAGGTAAGATGCCTCTACCTTCCTTGACCCGATGCTGCAACAGATCTGGAAGTTCTTGAGGTCGGGACACAGCAGCTGCTACTTATACTGCCCGTCCTGAGCTTCAAAATCAGATGGGTGTGGGGACAGTACTGATGAAAGTGAGTGTAGGTCGGTCGGGTATCACACGGTGTCGCTGCTCTCCGCCGTCACACTATTCACTTTACATGAGCAACTCAATATGCTCTGCCCAGGCGACCGAGTAAATTGACTGGTGCTTCTGTGCGAACTGTTCCTGGCGAGGCACGACGAGGCAGGTTGGCCTATTATTTACTCGATGCTCTTTCCCCCGGAGATAGTTAGCAACCCACTTCACCCCAACGAGGTTGCTTGCTTCGGGACCGACGCACTTACCAGCTGGCCGCCAGCCTGATTGACGTTCCAAATTCGCCCAAAATTTGGTGCCTTGGACGTTCGAGACCCTGAATGCTGGACCGCCCTATCCAAGGTGCTTGCCGTGAGTCTCGGCCACGTGCTTTCGCCGCCTACTCTCTTACTGTGCTTGTAGCTCAACCGTCACATAGAATTTGATGATGGGCCGTTGAGATATACAAGCACTGTGGGTTTTACCGCCAGGGAGCACCTCTTTCCCACCAACTCTTTGAGCTTGCTGTTCGGACTGCAGCAGTGATTGCTTGACACCTTCCCGTCCCAGACTTCACCCAATTTGCCGCCCCAATGCCCCACTACTAATCGTATCAGTATGGACAGAGGCGAGCATGATATCTCCTCGTGGCGGTGGGGGACAACTTACCGTCGTGGAGAAAGCCTAGGCTGACTTGTTCTGGTCGTGCTCTGAGCGAATCCTGAAGCTCCTTTAGCTGTATAAATACACTTCGACACCGTTAAGCCGGATTCCTCGCAGACTTTGACATCGGAGCGTTGTCGCCACCACCCTCAAATACTTTTTCAACCATGACAAAGTTCGATCTGGGAGGCTCCAACAGCATGACGCCGTCAGGGAAAGACACCAAGATGAAGTATGGATCCCATCCTGCATGCATGCAAGCAGGAGACTCAAATGTTTAAGACAAAAAGAAATGAGATCTGACATAACACCCCTTGCCTCAGACATCTAGATCGTCAGTCGGTTTCGGCTCTGGCTGAAAAGCCACAACAGATGGCGGCGGCACCAATAACCAGGGACTTGGAGTATGCAGATGCCGCTTTTCATGCAAGTCCTCCGCCCAGTGGATCGGCGCCACAGGCCGAGATGGATCGGGGTTGGCGGCCATGGAAAGTTGTGATAGGCTCTTTCTGTCTATCGGTGGCCGTCTATGGCCTCTTGAGCACCATCGGTCTCTTACAGACATACTGGAAAGAGCATATGCTTGACGAGTATACAGACAGCGAGATCTCATGGATCATCTCCATGTTTGGCTTCCTGGACTGCTTCATCGCGGCTCCTGCAGGCATTGCATTTGACCGGTATGGCTCTCGCTGGGTATTGGCAGTCAACAGCATGATATACCTTGCGTCGTTTGTTGGTCTGGCCTTCTCGTCGACCTATGGCGAGCTGATGGGTTGCATGGTGGTGGCAGGAGTCTCCTCTGGTACGTGGCTCGTCAGAAGCAAGTGGGAGAAAGAGCCAGTAACGCGGGCTAACATGAGCGGTGAAGCAACCATCACGACAGTTGCCTTTGCAGTTGTGAGCCATTGGTTCAACAAGAAGGCCGGCCTCGCTACAGGATGCGTGACCGTTAGTGCAGCATTGGGCGGGATATTCTTCTCGGTCGTGCTTCAGGGTCTGTTTGACCGGCTTCAATGGAGGGATGCAGCTTTGGTCTTGACTCTCATCCTGGCCGTGTTTGTTACGATGGGCAACCTACTTGTCGAGACTAATCTTCCACCGCGGCATCTGACGCAGGGAGAGGGAGCAGCAGCAGGAGGAGGGCTGGGGACATGTCAAGCGGCATGCGGCACTCGGCAGTCGCTACTGGAGATGATCACAAACTCCAGGTTCTGGCTGGTTACTTATGCCATATTCGGTGGGTGGTCCCAGCGGTTGGGAAGGGGTCGACGTAAGGCACTAACTCAAATATTTTGTGCACAGCCTACGAACTCGTCCTCTTCATCCAATGGGGAAGTATCCCTTCGTATGCCGTGGCCACCAACTTTGGAGACGACCAATTCTTTCTCATGATGTCGTACAACATTGGCGCTTGTTTTGGGAGGATCGTGCCTCCGTTTTTCTCCGATAGGTTCATCGGTCCATTGAACACCACCATCGCCATGAATGTCTTTACCTTGGTGGTAGTGCTCGGCATTTGGTTGCCAGCAGGAGCCAAATCGATTGGGATACTCTATCTGGTGGTGGTTCTCATGGGTATTGGCACGGGAAGTTTTGTTCCTCTGGGCGGTAGGTTGTCAAGAAAACATGTTCCAGACTTGAAGATTTACTTACTTGTTGGTGCGTAGTGGCTTGCATTGGTGCACTCTCTAAGCCTCAAGATATGGGTAAGTGGCTAGGGTTCACTTATGCCATCTCGGGGTTTGCGTAAGTCACACTGTTCAGTGTCAGGCCAGCCACTAACCTGGGTCTTTGTAGGACTTTGATGGGAAATCCCGCAACCGGAGAGATCCTAGACAAACACGGGTCCAATGGCCTCGTGGCGTTTCTCGCAGCAGTTCTCGCTTCCGGCCTAGTCAGCATTATCGTCCTTCGATGGAGCTGTAACGGCCGGCGCTGGTTGATGATAGGCAAGATCTGAATGTCACTTTACGTGGTTGGCTTAAGCGTCGTGTTGGGCATCACAGCATAGACGGTGGGAGGGGGGCAGGTGGGTTGCCCGGTAGAGGTAGAGGCGGGACCAAAAATAGAGTACATACATCCTCAGCTCTGCGGTTAGGTGTAGTGTATCAAAAGGTGAAAGTAGGGCGGACTTATTTTGGGACTGATCTGTGCTATGTGGGGAAGTATGACAGCGCGGAGACGAGGCCTGAGACACGACGGTGCAAGTGCGACTTTGACCGGAGGAGGTCGACAAAGATTCTCCGACTTTGTGGCTTCTCGGGGGATCTCAAGTTGCGGTTGTTGGCAAAATGCGCGAATTCAAACCACAAAGATGGAACTTTTCACAACTGTGGGATCTGCAGCAACCGACGCCCACCACCATCACCACCAGTGACTGGTCGTTGCGGCTCGCCGGGTTACACAGGAGATCCAGATACCCGGTAGGAGAAAGGCAGTTACTGGACGCCTCATTCTGCGTGCGCAAGAATGATTGTCGGTCTTGTCTTGACAGAAAATATGACTTGTCCAAAAAAAAAAAAAAAAAAAAAGACCTGAGAGTAAAGATGGAGTTCCTATCCCGTGTGATATATGGCGGGAACTAAACTTGCTATCCATTCCGCCCCCGTTTGTGGGTTTCGGGAAGCGATGCGACGGACGGTTGGGCGCAGGGGTTTGTTTATTCTTAGGCTCAGTCGGTTTCTTTTCTCGGCGATGTCTTTTCACGTTGGCCGTCTTTGCCCTTTCTTTTGAGCTACTGCAAAATGCTACCACACCTCTCTTTTTCTCCCGCTTCTCCCGATACGGCGGTGACATCGGGACCTGGCATGATCTCTAGGTTACAGTGACACGGTGGTAGGTAGGTTGATATGGTGGGGCCAAGGAGAAGGGGGGGAATGGTTCAACGAGATCGAGAGGGGTTGTGGTGGTGGTGGTGGTGGTGGTGGTACAAGATGGCTATCTGCTCGGTTAGGAGGGTGTGATGGTGTATCCGGGAGGCTTGATATAATTGGGGAAAATTATGGTGTGTAATACAAGCTTCTGTGAAACTTTCAGCTGGGTGTCTGAACGCCATCGTGAGTAAACAAGGACGTCAATTGTACCAACGATGTAACTACAACAAATCTGCCTCTCGTACTTCGTACAAGCACGATCATACTGACAGCCTCACGTCGACATGCCTTATCGTGCTTGGCTTGTCCGAGATCGGGTGACCAGTCCAGCAGGTTACCTAGGTCACCACAGCCTTACCGTTGTGTTTCGGTATGTTTCCTTTTTTTTCTTCTCCTCATGGTTGCTTCTTTTCTTGCAAGTTAGCAAGTAGAAATTGCTCGAATTTTGCCACGATGAAAGTTCGGTAGATCATGGTTATGGAACCATCATGCTGCAGGTAAATGATGAACTGATGGCATGATCATGTGCTGTATCGACACATCCCGCGCCTTTTCGGAGATCGACAAGAGCTGTCAGGGTAGAAAAAGCAAACATTGTGTGAGATATCACGCATAAGGCTGTCGATCATGATGGGGACGGCGGATGGCGGTGAGACTTCCCGTTGTGACATTTCTGTCTTTGAGCTTGGGCTTCGAGGTTGATCTTTCGAACCCGGGCTGTATGGTAGTAGTGGCCTGTCGTTGGCGACTCCACAGGGTGGTAATTGTTGCTGTAATGCAGTTATCCGCAGCAAGGAGATCTCCGTATTTAGGCGAGAGAAACATCTTGGTTTCGTTTCCGCTTATCATCATGCCACCACCTCCCGTCGTCATCCATCGGAGAGTTTTCTTGTCTCAGAACTGCTGTCAAACCTATAAGTGAATGCCGGCGAGGGTATGCCTATGTGTTAAAGTGCTCCAACAAGCTGACCCGGCCAGCTGTCCGGTCCTTACAAGAAGTTGAGGTCGGGCGACCGGCGGCGTGCGTTAGGCTCTAATGCAGGACGGAGATCGGATGGCAGTGTTCTGTTTTGAGGTAACGGAAGCAAGATGGGTAAATACTGGCATCCGACTGTCCGCATACCCGATGGTCTAAAACTCTCCCACTGAGTTGACTTGGCCATGTGTGGGGAGCGTGGGTGCTTGATGTCTGGTTTTGTCTCAGCTTACTCGCGCACCTATCCCAGCGCTCGAAGTTCAGGATCCAACAGGAGAGATAGGTTCATTGGGTGTCCCATGGAGATCAGATGTACAACTCAAGGACGGATATCTTGGCTCCCGAGACAAAGCGGATTCTAGGGTGACCAGGGCGCGGAAATGGCAGGAGACGCGTCGGAGATGACAGCATCGACTGAAGGTTTGGCAAGAGGTTGTGCCTGTCCGGCCTCGCGTGGGACACCCTGACGGCCATTTATGGCAGTCACAAACATTGAAAACAGCGCAACGCTTGTCTGGGCAAGTGGTAGGTAAGGTAAGTGACTCTGGCCGATGTGAGGAAGGCGCCCTCACCCAACAACATCCTTGACATCCAACGCCATTGTCACACAATCAGAAGCGAGCCTAGTCTGTTAGTTACAACCTCTCAGCACTCCTGACTACAGAAAAAATAATGGCTCTTACTGCTTCAATCATGCTCCTCTTCCGTCAGGCCCGGACACCCCTCCATCTTCTCATCCGGATACTGAAACTTGCACCAGAAACAATAATGATGTTCCTCCCTCAAATAATCCACCAACCTTTTCAGCTTCTCCTCCGCCGTCAGCCCGTTAAACTCATCCAGCTCTTTATCCTCTTCATCCAGATCCTCCGACATTTCATACACCGTCTGCTTCTTCCCCAGCGCCTTCTTGTCATCGTTGTCCTCATCTTCGTCATCATATGTCGGTAATCTAGACATAGCATGCTGCTCCAAGTCCCTCCTCATCCTTTTATCCCTCTCGTTCTCCTCCCGCGCCTTGACCAGTCCCCTCCACAAGACCGGTAGAGATCTCAACAGCTTCTTTTGGATATCCTCCCCCTTTTCCTTACTGCGGTCAGTATCCAACCCTTCCGCCACCTTTTGAGCGCCCCTGATCTGGCCCTCCAACCTTTGTTCTTCCCGTTCTTTTCTCATCCTCTCTCTATAATCCACGGCCTCGACCTTTTGCTTCTTTTCCGTCTTCTCCATGTTCTCTACCAGCTCCCTCAGCTTTCGCTTTCTCTCGCTTTCCAGACCAATGCCCTCTTTGCCCTCTTTGATCGAAACCCTGATGGGCTCCGCCGATCCAGAAGTAGACGATCCAAGCGTTGACCCAGGCTTGAAGCCCATCTTGGCCATCATTGCCAAACCCTTCGACTGGGGTTTCGATGACAGCAAAGAGGTCGAATGGGCCTTTTCACGCTGCAGTTCAGCTTCCTGGGCAAGTTCGGCTTTTGATTTGGGGCGGCCGCGTGCCTCAGCTTCGCGTTTGAGACGGAGGCGGCGTTGAAGAGAGCTTTCCTTTATGGGGACAGAAGACGAAGTTGTGGGAGGAGCGAGGAAGAGAGGGGACATGTAGTCGTCTTCCTCCTCCTCTTCCCCTTGGGCTGGTCTGTTGTTGGTGGCGCTCATTGTGAGTAAGAGTTGGGGTTGGTGGGGTGAGTGAGCAAGCTTAGAGGTGAACGAGCCCTGTGGTGGCAGGTGAATTTTGATATGAAATATTTGGCGCTGCCGAATACCGAAAACAGAGAGATACCTTGCAAGAGCTAGGATGGGTAGTTGGCGTGATGGATCAGGCGTAGATGCTGTATATTCCTAACGGCTGTGGTCACGTTTTGATGTTGAAGGAGAGTTCAATGTTTATTAGAGGACCGAGTGCAAGAGCATGAATGGATGAGCCTGTGCACTTGAGTGGGTCAGGGTTAAGTATGAGGAATGCTCTTCGCTCTCTGTTCTCGTGAGCACGGCTGGGGCAGGACGGGAATGAACACGTAAAATAAGTCTATAATTTATGAATTTGTCCATCTAACATAGAGAAATGAGGCTTTTGATGCACACAAGAACGTTGCCCTAAGGTGTTCGCTGCTTGAAGACTTCCGGAGCCATTATTCTGCTAGGGTTAGGGGTGTGGCTCACATTCTCATCTCGACCACCAGGCATCAACACATACAAGGGAAAAGAAAAAGAAGGAGATGTTCACTTTTAAAGACCATACGATATCAAGTAACCCCCTAGAAATGTCCTGCCAACCATGTCACCGCCGCTGTGAAAAATCAATACATATATCGAAAACCCTTCCATCAAATGTTTCAAACGCCGCTCATTTTAAATCTCTTCACTCACGCACCCTGCTTTTTGGACTCCTCCCATGCCCTCAATAGAAAAAGTATAGGAACACATTAAGCAAAAAAGAACATTGGCAAGATGAGCCTGTAGTTATTTACAAAGGCTTGCCACCGATGAAGTCGGACCACCTGCGGACCTCAGAGGGAATGCCCTCTGGCCTGGGCAGCTTCTCGCTCATGCACTGAGCAAAGAGCATAGCGGTCTAGAGTAGAAATGTCAGTACAGCTGTCATCGATAAGAAGCTAACGGAAAACTGACCTGAGGCTCCATAAACAATGGTACACCAAAGTCGACGGCGTTGCGGCGCATGACGTAGTCAACATCCATGACAGTCTTGCCACGGGCCTGGGCAAGGTTGAAGACACCGTGGATGTCGTACTTCTTGAATACCTCGCGGAGGGCACGCTTGTCCTCCTTGGGGAACTCAATGATCTCAACGCTGAGCTTATGCTTGGACTTGGTCTCGAGGTACTCCTTAACCTCGGCATCGGCAGCATAAAGTTTGTAGCCGAGAGGGGCAAGGTAGTCAACAATGGTGGCGAGCCAGTTCTTGCTCAGCTCACCACCGAAGAGGAGACCCTCACCAGGCTCAGGAACACGGAAGTTCATGGCGGACTGGACAGAAGTCCAGTAGGCCTCAACAAGGTTCTTGCCGAAGCAGGCCATCTCACCAGTGGAAGCCATCTCGACGCCGAGGAAGGGATCGGCACCGGCGAGACGGGTCCAGGAGAACTGGGGAACCTTGGTGGCCAAGTAGTCACGCTTGACAGCCATGAGGTCGGTGGGCTTGGGAACGTCCTTGCCAACAAGGGCCTTGGTGGCAACGTCGATGAAGTTGGTACCGAGGACCTTGCTGACGAAGGGGAACGAACGAGAAGCGCGGAGGTTGCACTCGATGACCTTCAGGGCAGGGACACCACCCTCGGGATCCTCAGCACGAATGATCTGCATGTTGAAGGGGCCGGTGATATTCCAGGCCTTGGCAACCTTCTGGGCGATCTCCTTGACACGGTCCATGGTGTCCTGGTCCAAGTTGGCCGGAGGGAGGACGAGGGTGGCGTCACCGGAGTGGACACCAGCCTGCTCGACGTGCTCACTGATGGCGTGAATGATGAGCTCACCCTTGGAAGCGACACCATCAACATCAATCTCCCGGGCGCCCTCGATGAACTTGGTAATGACGACAGGGTGGTCGGGGGAAACCTCAGAAGCAGCCTCAAGCTTGTCCTTGAGGTCCTCCTGGCTGCGAATGACGGTCATGGCAGCACCAGAAAGGACATAACTGGGACGAACAAGGACGGGGTAGCCAACATCCTGGGCAAACTTCTCGGCAGCCTCGACGGAGGTCAACTCTTTCCAGGCGGGCTGATCCACACCAATGGAATCGAGAATCTCGGAGAACTTTTGTCTGTCCTCAGCCTTGTCAATGTCGCGGGGGTCGGTACCAAGAACGTTAGCCTTGCCGGTCTCCTGGAGACGGAGGGCAATGTTCTGAGGCAGCTGACCGCCGACAGACACCACAACACCGCTGGCATTCTCGAGCTCGTAGAGATCCATGACCCTCTCATACGAGAGCTCTTCGAAGTAAAGACGATCGGCTTCGTCAAAATCGGTGGATGTGGTCTCGGGATTAAACTTTTTGACTTAAATTAGTATATATACCTCAAAAGAATACGTGTAGATGTGTAGAAAGCTGTGTAAACAAAGTGTGGTGGTGATGGGGGGAGTTGTGCTTCATGTGAGAAAGTGGGTCCCGAAAGTGGGTCCACTGACAAGGGGCACGGGTTAGGGTTGGATGCCTGTCATAAGCTGCACACTTGCACACATGTCGATGCACAACACAAGCCTTGCCAGGCACTTGCCTGAGTGTCTGAAAGGTGTGTCTATGCATATGGTACGCATTCTTTAGGCATTTCAGTTGGAAGGGAACACATGAAACCATGTTGCCTAGGTCTAAACATCATGGGTGGGCCTCAACTCTCATAACCGCGGGCGAACGCTGCTAGGAGGAAGCTAGGATGAACTTTGTAGGGCAAGCGAGCGAGTCTGAGAAACTATTCGGGGCTCGAGCGAACAAAGCTGAGGCTCTCAGCAGCATGAGCAGATGAGCAGAAAAACCAGCCCGGCCATCTCAGCTTTTGGCGTTATGTTCCCAACTTTGGAAAAATTGAATCCGACCAGGAGATGACTGGTCTCAAGCAGTGAGGTTCGGATGGTTTGCCGTGACAATCCAGGGGAGACCAACGGCTTGGAAATGATGGAATGCAAGGCTTGCAAGTTGGGACGATAGATCGAGAAGTTCGGACGGCCTGTTGGCCAGGAGGCGAAAAATGAGAGAGAATGGCGTATGGTCTTGAGACTTTATTCTACCACTTGGAGGGCATAGGCCGGCGATGTGGTAACTTATGCTGTTATACTGGCCTGGGGGGGTGGTATGTGTAGGGAATGCTAATAAATGTAGAATAGAGGCTGATATATGCAGTTGAAGGTTTGGTATGTTTGGGAATGTGCAGTTGAGGGTGGAGAATGAGGATGCAGACATGGCAGATGCAGTGGCGAAAGTCGATACGTCTTGCTGCCATCTGCCTAGCCACCTGGAGTGGAAGACTGAGACTTCAGTCGACCTCTGCTCACCTAATTGTGGCCAAGCTGGGATGAACAAAATACAGGGTTGGGCAAGCTGGGACGAAGAAAATGAAGTGACGGATAAGCTGGGACGAAGAAAGAGACAAAGGCAGCAAAGCAGGGAGGACAATAGACAAAAGTGGGAAGAGAAACAAAACCAAAAGGAATGCAAAGGACGTGTCAGGAAGGAGTGGGGATATGCATGTCGATGATGGGGAACCTGGGCTGGAGGAAGATGAACTTACGTTAATCATGATGGTCTTCTGGCCCATAGCCTGCAAAGCACGAGTTGCGCTGACAGCGCACCAATCGAACTCGACAGAGCTACCAATGCGGTAGACACCACTGCCGAGAATGAGGGTACCCTTGTCCTCGAAGGTGATGTCGTGAGTCGAGGCGTTGTAGGTGGTGTAGAGGTAGTTGGTATCGGCAGGGAACTCGGCGGCGAGGGTATCAATCTTCTTAACCCAGGGGCGGATGCCAAACTCGAGTCTGCGGGCGCGAATCTCATCCTCAGTGCTGTTGACAGCATGGGCGATCTGCTTATCAGAGAAACCCATCTTCTTGCCCTTGAGGACGTTTTCCTTCTTGAGGCCCTGGAGGCTACCAATCTGCTGGAGCTCCTTGGTACAGTCGACAATGTTCTGCAGCTTGTACAAGAACCACTTGTCAATCTTGGTCAGCTCATGGACACGGTCGACAGAGTAGTTCTCGTGGAGCATGGCCTGGCCGACAGCCAACCAGCGGCGGTCGGTAGGGTTCTGGAGCTCAAAGTCAAGATCCTCAAACTTGGCACCCTGGAAGCCGACAAAGTTGGGGTCAACCTGTCTGATAGCCTTCTGGAAAGACTCCTCGAAGGTACGACCGATGGCCATAACCTCACCGACAGATTTCATGGCGCTACCAATGTCACGCTTGACGTGCTGGAACTTGGAAAGATCCCAGCGGGGTATCTTGGTGACGATGTAATCGAGCGAGGGCTCGAAGTTGGCAGTGGTGGTCTTGGTGACGGCATTGGGAAGCTCGGGAAGAGTGTGGCCAAGACCAATCTTAGCAGCAGTGTACGCCAAGGGGTAACCAGTGGCTTTGGAGGCCAAGGCAGACGAACGAGAAAGACGAGCGTTGACCTCGATGACTCGGTAATCCAATCCATCAGGCTGGAGCGCATACTGGACGTTGCACTCGCCAACGACGCCCAGGTGGCGGACGATCTTGATGGCAGCGGAACGAAGCATGTGGTACTCCTCATCACTCAGGGTCTGACTGGGAGCAACGACAATCGAGTCACCAGTGTGGATGCCCAGAGGGTCAAAGTTCTCCATGTTGCAGACCGTGATGCAGTTGTTATTCGCATCACGGACGACCTCGTACTCAACTTCCTTCCAGCCCTTGAGGGACTTCTCAACCAAGATCTGGGGAGAGAGTGTGAGAGACCGGGCAGCCATGTTGCGCAGCTCGTCCTCGTTGTTGGCGAATCCAGAACCAAGACCGCCGAGCGCATAGGCAGCGCGGACGATAATTGGGTACCCGATGTTGCGAGCAGCCTCAAGAGCGTCGTCAAGGGTGTTGACGGCAATGGACTTGGCAATGGGGATATTGATCTCCTCAAGAGCCTTGGCGAACAGATCTCTGTCCTCAGAGAGCTCCAACGTCCTGACGCTGGTACCCAAAACTCTGACGCCGTACTTCTCAAACATGCCAAGCTTCTCCATCTGGACACCAAGATTCAGGGCGGTCTGGCCGCCGAAAGAGAGGAAGATCCCATCTGGCTTCTCCTTCTGGATCACATACTCGACGTACTCGGGGGTGATGGGTAGGTAATACACCTCGTCGGCGAGCGAGTGGTTTGTCTGAATGGTAGCGATGTTGGGGTTAATAAGGACGGAAGAAACACCGGCTTCCTTAAGGGCCTTGAGGGCCTGGGATCCTATGGAAGGGGGCGCATGGTCAGCGCTGAGCTCGTTGGGAGGAGGTTGTCGTGTGACTCATTGTTCACCACACAAGGTGTCATTTCAAGACGTACCGGAGTAGTCGAACTCGCCGGCCTGGCCAATGGCGAGACCACCGGAACCAATAACAAGCACCTTCTTCACATCGACAAACTCCTTTGGCTTTATTACGCCACTGTCGAGGTAGGCATTAGGGTTAGGGGCGGGCTGGGCAGCATTGCCAGGTCTGGCAGCAGATACTGAGAGGAAGCGCTTCTGGAGGCGAGCAATTGGCGACTCGGTTTGACGGACGGAGAGGTTCTGGACGCCAGAGGTAAGAGACCTCAGTTGGGCGGCTTGTGGTGCGACGGCGACCCGTCGACCATGACGGAGGAGGGCAGGGGCACGACCCGCCTTGTACACGGTCGACAGCATGTTAGGGGATTATCGCGAACCTTGAGAGATAGGGTTAGGCTTTGCGATAACGGCGCGGGGGGCTTCTCGTTGGGTCAGGTAGAGGTTCCGCAGCAACACTGAGTCCGTCGTCGTCTCGCCAATTGGTAGCGCTGCAGTCGCCTGGTCGTATTTTTGCAGTGGAGATGTGGAAGTTCGCGAGAAAGATGGGAATTCAACAGACAAGGCCGTGGGATCTCGATTGCCCTGGGCAAAAAGAAAAAGATCGGCCCGGGTGGGGAGCGATAAGCGATAAGAACGGTGACTCGCAGCGGTTCAGACTGGGGTCCAACGCCGTAACCGGGGAGTGCCAGTCACCCGGGACACGGCAGAGTATGGTGATATTTCCTCGTGGAAAAAGTGTTTCTTCCGACGCCGGGCTGTCAATGACTTATGATCACACTGGAGTTTCAAATCTGTTTGCAGACGAGGTAGATCAAGATGGCGGCATAGATCGCCATGTCTTCTCAATATATGTGAGTGTTGTGGGGGACATATTGCACAGCATTTGGTGAACCCAGGCATTATCATGTGTAGATAACATATTGGATCTTTCCAACAATGCTGTTTTCAGCATCGTCGAGGGGGATTCGAGCGGTGAATTCTCCTCGCGAGTCAGATTGTGCAACGTCAAAGTCCAGACTCGACAAATAGCGGGGTAAAGTCCGATTGGCCAATTTCTCACTTAGACGTTGAGTTTAACCTCCCTAACCTTTTGGCCAGTATTCTGTTATCAATATCGATTGACAACCGTAAGAAAGCTGAAGTTGAGAGATCCAGATAACAATAACAAGGATTCATGCACCTCTTGGCATCCTTTTCAAATGTTTTAGGGTAAGGCTATCAAAGAGGGGGTATCCTTCGATCATAACTATTCCGGAACGAGGGACAAGCGTCAGGTCGCTACTTGGCACCGAAGAGTGTTTACATCAAGTGAAAAGAGATATCATACCGGATTGTTACTAGACTCTACGCCGTATCATTCCCTCGACATTTGCTATTTTCCTAAATGAGAGAATAGACATGGGCAGGAACTATGACATCATGGCTTGCTCCACGAAATGCAGGGTTCAACTGTACGCTCGGCAAGGCGCCTGTCAACATTAAGGTAAACCAGCCCTCTCTAGCGCACATATATGTCTGGGCTCTGTGGTATGGTTCAACTCTCAATGCATTGTTATATCAAAAATGGTAGTGTCCAGACCTGGAACAGTTCTGATCGTCTAAGTCACCTCTTGCAAACCAAACAACCCTAACCCTTCCCCCACCCGCCAAGCCAGCCAAGCTCTCCGCGGCCGGCAAATCGCTTGCAAGGGGCGGGCCGCGTGAGCTCACTTTGAAAGGTCGTCAGTTCGGCAGTTTGCGCCCGGCCATCCAACAGAACGCTTTCGCACCTTCGCTTGTTACCCGCTTTTAACGACCGATGGCCGTCTTGTCACATTAGGAATCAGCAATGTGAGCACCTCACGTACATTGATGTACCATTACCGTTTGCTTTCGACGTCGGCGAGCTATGAACGATGATCCGGGCTCGAGCTCCACGGCCCGCCCCAGTAACAACACCACAGACCCAGAACACTCGGAGGAGTCTCCGGCAGGCGCCAACGATAGGAACGATGGCCAGTCCAGCGAGTCTGAGGTCAAGAATAAGCAGCGGGTGGGCTTGGCCAAGAAGCTGGAGTTCATGACACATCTCCAAAGGAGTCTGGATATGTTGGTCTGGTCGTATATGTGCACTTTGTACTATATGGAGTATGGATGAAGCCTCTCTACCCGTTACGCCCCATCTATGCTCCCGAACTGACCGTTCTCCCACCCAGATGCTCACTCTCCCGCCTTATAATCCGGGCGCTCCCCCATCTGGCCTTCCTCTCGCCAAAAGAAGGCCTTCTTCTCCCCGCCCAACGGCCGCACATCTTCGCCATCTTCGTCCCGGCCTTCTTCTGCATCCTCTTCCACCTTGTATTGTCCATACCTGTCGCAGGCGAAGCAACCCGTGGCTATCTCCAAGGCGGCGTCTTGATCGACTTCATCGGCCAAAAACCGCCAAGAACACGACTAACATACCTCTCCATCGACCTCATAATTTTCCTCATACAATGCCTCATGCTCGCAGTTCACCAAGACCGAGAGCGCCTCAAAAAGGCCGTCTTTCCCTCTCTGAGAACCATCATCCCGGGAGATGAAGCACAACTAGACGTTCCTCCGGCAGTGGCGCAAGATCATGACGCAGAGGAAAGAGGGGTGCTGAGTGACCAAACATTTATGGTGGATAATGAAGGAATAGAACTGCGCCCGCTTAACCCATCCGGGAGGGAAGGGGATGATGCCGCTGATAACGATGAACGCGAACGGATGGGTTCGGGGCCGTACGCCTCTGTTACAACAACTGTGGATATGATAGACATTATGCGGTCAGGAAACGCGGTGCTCTCGAACTTTCACGTCGTGAACGCCATCAGGACGGTGGGAAGTGGTGTACAGAACACGGCGGCGTATTCGCTGCGAAGTTTTGGTTATAATGCTACTCTTGCGGCTTTGGCGGCCGAGAGGAGGAGTAGGCTGGTTCGGTTACGGCAGCCAGGACCAGCGACGACACTGCCAACATAATAGATAACTAATACAATGAGCGAGCAGATCTGTTCATGCAGCATTACGTCTATTATTTTTACGCCCCTAAAATAACTTGAACTTGGTATCATACTAACATCTCCAGATTACGCTACTTTCCTGCCGACATTGCCCACACCTGTGCCCTTGACCGAAACAATCAACTCTCCTGTGCTCTCGTCTTCGTCCTTATCAGCATCTCGTATGCCCCAGTTAGCCGCACCAAAGGCCTTCAAATCTCTCGCCAGCCCAATCGTCTCTTCCCTCCCAAGCACTTCCCTCCCTAACCTCACTCTCCCGACATCTTCTGACCCCATAGCCATCAACGTCATTACTGTTGGCGCAGCAGCGCTACTGACACACCCACCCTGCGCAATAATCTCCAGCAACTGATATGCGCACCTTGTCCCAATATCTTCGGGAACAACACCGCCTTCTGGAGGTGCAACCACATCCGCCGCATAAATTACACCCTCTGCGCTGGACTCGGCAACGAGCGACAGCCCAAAACCGATACCAATCTTCTTCTTCATCGTGCTCCCCTTCTCCTGGACCAGCGGCGCAGGATCATACTGCGCCGCCACATGTACATCGCTCACCAGCTGATTCAAGACTCCTCTGGCAGAGGTAATCATCCGGTTGTTATGCGACGCCGACACACCCGTGCAGTACGCTACACCTCTGATCCTTCTGATCCTGCCTGGCTTGCGGTTGAGATGAAGTGTCTTGGGAAGGCGAACCTGACTCGCGAATCGCAGCTCGACTACACCACCACCGCCCTTCCCTCCTGGGCCCGGACAAGATCTGGAGAGAACGCGAAGCTCGATGCGAGCTGGGGGGATGCCGAATAGCCCGTACAGCGGGAGGATGGCTGTTCTGAAAGTGTCGATTGAGAGATCTCCAGGGGCATTGGTGGCAGAGGTGATGACGCCGGGGCCGGAGAAGCGGACGTTCATGTGCGCTTTTGAGAAGGGTGCTAATAAGGCGAGAGGAAGGAGGAAGTATGTGATGCCACGGGTGTTGTTGGCTGGGATCGTGTGTTCTATTAAGTCGTTGGAGAGAGATGTGCCAGCGCCGGGGACGGTACCGGTGATGAGACCGGGCTGGTAGGCGAGGGTGGTGCCGCTGTACGAGACATCGATTACGGAGCCGTTCGTGACCGCTTCGAGGAGACGGAGGAAGGAGACTTCGTGGGGAGCGAGGCCAGGATTGGTCGGGGAGCTCGAACGGATCTTGGAGATGTGGACGGGTTTACCACTTAGAGTCGCGAGGACGAGGCGCTGGGTGAGGGCGCGGTGGCCTGTTAGGCGCACAAATTGGGGTTTTGAGTCTGCCATTTTTGCTGTGATAATGGTGAGGAATTAGCGGTTGGCCAAAGCCTGGGAATTGGAGATGGACTTACATGCGCCAGTCGCAAAGCTCCCAAAATTTTGGAGGGTCCAGGTGCTTCTGCCGGGCGGTGAGCAGTTCCAAGTGCTTATCGGCAGGGATTAGCGCGCCGATAAGAGATTTTGGTGCAAGTCTGGGGATGCGAAAGCGGATCCATAAAAGTGACAAAGCTGTTAAGCAGGGGCGAGTTTTATGGAGTGAAGCAGGCAATCCATTTCGATACAGTAATTGGCTTTTCTTTTTTTCTTGTCTGGTACTCATGTAGTTGTCAACCGATCCGATGCCGCCCCGAACCTTCTCCCTCGACCTTGGCCGAACAGGCAACTATGTCTGCAAGTCATGTCTTGCCCACTTGCGCCCAGGAAACAGCCAACCCCCGCCATGGCTAGCAAGACAGGCCTCAACCGCACGAAGCCTGCGGTCTCGAACACGAAAGCCGGCCACCGGGCTGAAGGAGAAGGACCCCGATCCCGCCGAGATCCAGCGCATGCTCGCCGAGGATTTGTTCAACGGTTCCAACGCAAAGTCAAACCTCGACATCAAGTACTACTCGGAAAATATCGCAACGGGCGAACGCAAGACTTTACAAACCAACGATGAATTTGGCGAGGAAAGCACCGGGCTTGACCATGAAGTTCTCAGCTCGATTGAAGATCTCGAAAAGCGAATGTTGGACACGCTGAAAATGATTAATGTTGTGGAAAGGGAGGGAAAGAAAGAAAAGGCAGCCCAGCTCAGAAGACAGTTCAAGACAGCCATCCGGACCCAGTACAAGGGCAAGACGGGGCTGGGAGGCGAGGCATTCGGGGTGCTTCGAATTTCCGGCTTTCCTTCAAGATGGAGGGCCGTGGAGGAGCTCAACATCTTTCTTGCGCGGGATAATGTGGTACGAGGTGGCATACCTTCACGCAGGGATCTTGCCGAGTGTTGGAAGTACTACTCGTCAGCCCGAAAACTGCTGTCGACCAACTGGAAGGCTGTTCCACGGGAGGTCTGGGATTTCCTGTTCCTGGTGCTTTCGTTCGAGAGCCGCGACAATCCCAACCGCATGCAGCATATCTACGTCCTGACAAAGGACATGCAGGCTGCTAATGTGCCTATGAGCGATATGCAGCAGCTCTTGGCCATGGAAGCCATGTTCATTGAGGGGTGGGAAGCCGAGGCTATCGATGCGTGGAAGCGGGCTGTTGTTACCCTTGGGTCAAATCAAGAGACTTTTAAGCCATACTATGAGCTCGGCGTTCGTATGTGCGCCCTTCATGGGGACACTGAGCGAGCACAGCATGCAGCAGACACCCTTCTTAGATCTTCTCACGCATCAGATGCTCGAATCATCATTCCTGTCGTTAGAGCGTTGGCGGCCAAAGAGTCGATGCTTGGTGAAGCATGGGAGCGTTATCGGGATATGCGGATGCTGCTGGGAGGTAGCATGACCTTACAGGACTATGATGAGATCATTGGTGCATTCCTGGCTGTTGGTGCAGTCGAACAAGCGCTTCAGGTTTTCGTTGACATGATGTTTTCCGATGCCATTGACATTCGGGGAAGAACTAGGCTACCCATGATGGTGGGTAATCATTTTTTCACCGGAAAGTGGCTCAAGAGACTCATTGGAGAGGGTGATCTCGACGGCGCTTACAAGGTGGTGGTGTTCTTGCAGAGCAAGGGGATCATATCGTCGCCTGTCCAGGTCAATGGTCTCATTGCCGCCTGGATGAGGTCAGGATCCGCTGAGAACTTGGAAAAAGCCGACAAACTTGCGTGGCAGATGATCCAGGCTCGCTTGGACTTCGTCCAGCTACGGCAGCGGCAATCCATCATGACGCACAAGCTGGAAGACTCCTTGAGGCTTTTCAATACATTCGGCGAGCCCTATGCGAAAGACGAGCAGCAAGGCGACGAAGCCGAATTCAGATGCCAGGCAAGGGCGACGGCCGAGACCTTCTCTCTACTGGCTGAAAACTACTGTTCTCGCAGGCTACATGCTCGTCTGCAGGAACTGTTCACCATCCTGGACCAGGCAGAGATCGGACCCACCGCCTTCCTCATGAACCAGCTTATCCGGTCTTACTCGCAAGCTAATGAGACTAAAAAGGCGCGCAACATGTACAACAAAATGACCCAAGTGTTGGGCATCAAACCAGATGGACACACGTTTCTCATCATGTTCAACACGCTCTCCGTCAACCGTCTTGTCCAGCGTGTGCAGAACCTCACGGAGCAGGACGTCACCACCGCCAGGACATTCTTCAAGGACATGGTAGAAGCCAAATGGGAATTCGACGGACCAGAGCTTTTTGGAAAGCTTCCTCGAACCATCCTCTTCAGCATGTTCAAAGCCAAGGATTGGATTGGTTCCATTGTCGCCTGCCGGGCCATGAGGCACATCTTTGGCTTCCATCCGACAGACGCTTTGCTTGTTGAGCTGGCCTCTGGCATTGGCACCCTCCAGGTTAAGACGAAGCAAAATACTATACGTCTAACGCATGGGTCCCGTATCATTGAGCGGACGAAGCATGGGTACAGGAAGGAGCTCATTGAACGGGGCCATCCCGGCGAGGAGATGACACCTGAGGAGCTGGTTGAGGAGAATCATGCCGTGTTTGAGCAGATTGTCTTTATGAAGGCCAAGGTTCATCAGGTGGTGGTTAAAGACCTGAATCGGTGGATCGAGGAGGTGTCGAAGGAAATGGGGGTGTACGATATTGTTGTTAGGGGTGACGAAAAGGCCATTAGCGAGTGTATGAAGCTGGATAGGCAGGCTCTCATGCATGGGATGGGTTCGGAGTGAAATCTGTACCAATGTTGTAAGATAAAAGATGCCAATTTGGCAGGATATAGCGACAAATCTGTCACAATCTACGATGAAACCTGAAGAATAAACTCGCCCAACCGAAACCTCATCATCATCGCCTTTTTTTATATTCCTCCCCGCCACCTCCTTTACCACCAGTCTTTGCAAAATGACTCTCAGGGTGAACCATCTCCCCAAACCCAACCCCCCTCTCCTTCATCCACCCATGCAAACCCCCCCAATCCACACAAACACTCTGCTGCGGGACCTTGACGCTCGGCTTCAGCTTCGAGTGCTCGGTCCAGTGCAGCGTGTACACGTTCGTGTCCGCCTTGCAAAGCACCTCCTGCCGAAGCGACTCGAGACAGTGGTCAACGTGAACAGTTAGGTCCTTCCAGGTCTCGTCACCGAACGTGGTGGTGGAGATGTTGGGGTAGTAGTAGTGCGGGTGGAGGTATTGTTTGATTCTTTTCTGTTTCCTTTCAGTCAGCTCTGGGGGTTGAGGAAAGGAAGGCGGTGGGAGGGGAAGGGGGAATGAGTACTAGACAATGCAGTGAATGTGACACTCCTAGGCCACCGACGAACCCACCGCCTTTTCGACGGATCGAGGTTGTGTGGTTGGCCCTGTGGAGCTCCTCGTCGGTGAAGTAGATGAGGGTGCCGTCTAGGAGTTCGTGCCAGGCTTGGTCGAGCTCGGGGCGGGGGTCGCCGAGGAATTTGGATGTTTCTGGGTCGGCGTTCATGAATTTGTTGAGGTAGGTTACGGGCGCGGGGGCTGGTTTATGGTTAGTGATCTGTTGATGAGAAGGGATATGGCTAGTAGGGGGGGGAGAATACAGAAGGGTATCTTGATATTGTCGTCGCCATCACTGGCTATAGGTATTGGACATGTCGAGGAAAAGCTCTTGCGGGAGGTGTAATGATAGGCAAACGCGGCGGTTAGGGAGAGGATGATGGCGATACTAGAGATGAGAAGCGTATAGAAGCGTTTCTTCCAGATGATCTCGCCATCATGATAGGGCGGTGGCGGTGTGAGTGATTCTTCATCGTGATCTCTCTGGCTAGATAGCGGTTGAGAGAGGAGAGCTGTGTAATGAGGCTTTTCGTCAACACTGGACATCATCTTGCAAATACTCTCACCAAGCTGTATAAAGCATGAAGCTGGGGAACAGTGCATCACTCAAGAACAACAACAAAAACAGCATTGGCAATTGAACTCGGTTACTTTTGGACCAAAAGATCTTGATCAAGATCATGCCGATCATCTTCCCCCTCTTTCTCTTTCCCTCCCCTCCCCTCACAAAACATACATCATCCCCCAAAAGCCTCAGGCCATGGAGACGGAAGGCTAAAATACACCCCGCTTCAAGCCCCAGCCGGAGTTGTGGAGGTCAGCATAGGATCCCGTACAATCTAAGCCCTCAATTGCCGGGTGGTATTTAACAACTGCATATAAGCTTACTTCTAGACTTTTGCCCGAATATAAACACCGGGAAAGGAACTTGGCCCGGGAAATGGGGAAAAGGAAGAACACACGAAACGTTATGTTTCCTCAAACACTCTAACATGATCTTCAATCATGTGGATAGTACCATCTCCCTGGTCTTTGAGGTTATTTTTGGCACATCTTTTTCTCATCATGGAGCCTATCCAACATGAAATAAGACATGAAGATTACTTCCAAGAACGCTCGATTGATGAAGATTTCACTGTTGGTGCAAAGGAAACGTCACATCACAGCCCACTCTTTCCCAGCCGCGGGAATCACTTCCATATAGAGTAACCTTATGACCGATGATTCCTGCCCCGATGGTTTGCATCTGCTGGGCTGTGGGACGTCAAGAAGTGCCACGGTTAGGTCTGATTCAAGACGGGCCCATGGTCCGTATTTCCACCTTGCCAGGTCCCATCGTCCCGTGTCAATGACCCAGCCCAGCCCCAGCAAAGCTGAGCAGAAGGGTCGGCGCAACAAGTGGTAAATTAACGGAGTGTGGAAGCCCGGACCTGGTTCTCCTCGAATTGGTAGCCTCTGCAGTTAGGATTGCGTCTCCCATTTCTTGGGATTCTGAATCTTTTCTTGGGCTCAACTATCTTCTCTTGGCCTATTCCTCGTGTAAGCGATATGGGAATGCTTGGCTACCCCGGAGTAACTGCTCCAAGAGACTCGTCTAACAAAATCCAAGAGTAAGCACTCTAAAAACACGACATGAAACCCCCGATCAAGACCGCTAGTCCGGTGCGGATACAAGACTGCCGCTCTTGGGTCGTGCCGTGGCTCATTCCTACATAAGCACGGTTCGGTGAGTGCTCCTGGGTGCCATATTTACGCCATCTGCAGTAAGCCTTGTTGGCAGTCCACCTACCGAACCGACCTCCGGTTTGCCGTAGCCACTGGTACGCTTCAGCGCGGGATCACTTAGTGAACGATATCCGACTGCTACACTGGTGGAGAGAATGAGAGCGTGTCGGCAGTTCCAACTCTTAGAAACCGTTGGATACTACCAGCCACACCCGAAGGTCTAGGGCACCTAAAAGTCCTAGAGTGATTGTCTCGGTCGAGGCGGAGATATCTACTCTTGGCATGCTTTCGAGTTGATCAGTCGTCATGGATTCTAGAAGGAGTCTCGTCGAGTGTCAATCAGTCTGTCGTAAACAAGATAAGTAGCGTCGAACCCGGTCCCGAGTTTGGAAGCCACTCTTACTCCGGTCCTCCATCAACAATCATCAAGTTACGTTTAGTCCAGCAAAATGAAGTTCGCTGCTATCCTCTTTGCACTCTCAGCACTGGTCCTGTCATCCCTGGCAGCACCGGTTCCTCAGCTTCAATACGTCGGTGTTGACTTACCAGACGACGCTGTTGAGCAATGTAAGACCAGTCTCTATCTCAAGTCCTGCCATTTACTTCCCTGGACTAACCCGAGAAAACCATAGGCAAGCTACCAACAGGGGGAGACCAGCCCCCTTCACGGCAAAAGAGAGACGGCTGGAGGGAATTTGACACAGACCTCTGCGTTCTCAAGAAAAGGACGGCGTCATGAAAGTGGAGTGGTCTAGAGAGGCGGTGACAATGAGGGTATTCTCTTACAGGAGGCGCCGAGAAAACGGCGTCATGTATACCACATCCGAGGTACCATAAAACTGTGAAAGCAAATGCCCATGTAGAAGGCAAGTTCAGCTAGTCCGACCAGCGTTGTATTGAGCCATATTCCAGCGCTGTAGTAATCCAGTTAGTTTATTGTTCCACTCTTCAACCACGTATGATCCAAATGACCTTATCTTCGGACGTCAAAACAAGAGCGAATACCTATATGATCAGCAATTTATGCAGACAACAAGCACTGCAGTATCTGTCAACAAGAATAGATCTGCTCTTGCCGTCCTGCAGAACGACCATGGACACTCGTTACCGAAGCGGCTGGGAGGCCGACGGGATATCTCATGATTACCCGAGCCTATAAGAGGCCCAAATAGGCGAGATCTGCAACAAAATGCTGCAGGCACTTTAATTGTTTCCCTGTCTTTCGAGGAGACGTTCACCTTGTGTGCCATTGCTTGACTCGCTGAAGCATATCCTCGTAGGCTCTTGGATGATCAACGGCATCTGCAACACAACGTCAGTATACGACCTGTAAAGAGCCAATGCTTGAAACTAAATCGACCAGGCCACAGCCCCAACCCCTCTTTCCGTTACTTGAACTCCGAGGGAAACCACTCTCCCAGAGACCAGGAAAGACGGCCACCCAAGACTTCCAGACGAAAATACTGTATATGCGTTGGGCATTAAATGCAGTCCATCAAAATTAACCGGCGTCTCCGGAGGGGAGGGGTAGTCGTGCATGAGAATTGCTCGCGTGACCTCTTTCCAAAATCGCGTTTCGGGCTGACAGACCGGTAGTTGGGACTCACATAGAAGCTACATTGCACCCGTGGCCTCGATAGATGCGCGGAACAGTAAGTACCTTGAGTTGTAGACCGGACGTTATAGACGTATTGTGCAATCCTCTTTGGTGAGAAATCCCCCAAGAGACGCACTCAAGGATTCATGACCCAGGAGCACTTGCGATGGGGATATGGGGCCCAATCGCCATAAGCTTGACTTTTAGCCGTTTGCCTTCGATCTGATGAATGAGGCTACCAGAGACATTTAATGGCGCTGTCAGGCCCCGTTGATCTGAATTGTCGTTTTTGATAGTGTAAGAAAATCTCCTACCAATGTACTAGTTACCAAGCTTTTCCGACAGTGAGTTGATGTATTGGCACCGCTCAAGCAATCTCTCCCTTTTGAGCTGCCTTCTCCTCTCTTTGCAGGACCTGACCTTCATCTCCCCCACCTGAATGCTGTCGCCGTTGATGGGCATCTGCTTCAAACCTTCTCCCTTCTTATCATTGTGAGCAGTCAGCCGGGTATTGCCTGTTCCCCAAGGTCCGCCGACAACCAAGAGACTGATACTCTCAGATCCATAGACACTGAATGCTTCTGGCCATCGACCAAGTGTCTCTCCAAATTTCTCCTGGTCGTCCAGCGACGGTTTCCCTGTATATGCAAAATTGATGAAGCTTCCGATGAACGCTTTCGAGAGTTTCTGGTCCTCCTCTGTGATCTCGCCTTCTGGAAACAGGTTGAATAGATAGTTCAGGTCGCTGCCGTGGCTAGCTCCAACGTACGGCATGCCTGCACCTGCGAATATGGTCGACAACATGGTTTGGTTGAGAGTGTAGAGATGGACCCCTGGATATTCGGGATCCAATCGCTTGCTTTCCTTCAGCATATCGTTACCGAAGTCAATACTGGAGCAAGTGAATTGCAGGTCCCTCAGTATCCTGGCGACTCGGAAGTAATGCACTCCTACTGCAGGATCGGACTCGGCCTTGCTGGCCTCATAATTGGCAACCTCCTCCTCGAAATCAGATTCTGGATAGAGTGAGAATATTTTTTCGTAGTCCTCATTAGTCAAGGCATGTGCCACTCCCTTGATGGTTTCCTTTATGTCTTTCTCAGACTGGTACGTGGGTGCGGGAGCGGTGCTCATGGCACCGTCATCAAGAGTCCAACCATAGACCAGAGGAATTCCTATGTTGCTTGTTAGTCAGGCTTTCCAGATGTTTTTTTTAAAAAAAACCACATACCCTTGACAAACTTTCCGGCTTTATAAAGCGTAGTCTGACGATCCGGGATCAAGTCACCGTCGACAGAGGGAATAAAAGTGAACAACCCGAGAGGAGGATGATTGGTAGCCGAATATTCCACAGCCTTCTCAGTCAACTGCTCGAATGGTACTTCTCTCAGACATTGCAGTACCTCCGAATCGTCGGCGCTAGTGCACCCTAGATTCTTCGCCACTTCTCTAGTATGCAATTCAGTAATATCACTGGTCATGTTGAGTCCCGTACCGGGAGGACCAGACATGCACCAGGCTTGGTTGAACGGAACGCCTCTTTCTCCACCGTAAGAGGTAAGGAGAAGAGAGGTAAATGTTCCTCCAGCGCTGAGTCCAAAAGAGGTAATCTTGTCGGGATCACCCCCAAATGCTGCAATGTTGTCTTTGATCCACTGGAACCCGACCAGCTGATCTCGCATGCCCACATTCATCGACTTTTGATCTTTGAGAATGGAGAGACGAGCAAAGCCAAAGATGGTGATGCGGTAGTTGAGAGCCACATAGATGACAGGCTTTCGGAGTGATACCGACAGCGTTAGCAAGTTGGCGGGGTCATAGTGAGGGTCGTATGCAGACCCCTTGACTACGCCACCGCCATGAAGATGGACCACAACAGGTAGCCTGTCACCTTCCGTGGTTCCGGCCGGCCTCGAGATGCGAAGACTGAGACAGTCCTCGCTCATACTTGGTGTCACGGCAAAAAAGGGAGGAATCCCTATTTTGTTTTGAGGACATGCTGGGCCAGGTGCCGAAGCGTTGATCTTACTGCCCTCGGGGGGCACGAACGCTTCAGGGGGCGCAAACCGTCGATGGCCAGATGTGTCGTGGGCATACTTGATGTTCTGAAAGTGCTCGATAGAGCCTGCTGTAGTGCCTCTGTAGGTGACCTTGGTCTTGGCAATAGTCACGGTAGGCTCAGCGAAGGCAGAGGCTACCGTCAACGCCACCAGGGCAGTTCGTAATCTGGGCGGCAGAATCATTCTGTGAGTGAAGAGAGCTGAAAGGCGTACGGGAGGGTCACAGTGTTTCCGGCCAAGAGACGGTAAAAAAAGAACACAGACGGAGTCTGTAAAGTAGTAGATCGGAGGTTTCAAAAGAGTGCTGGTGTGTGGGGGGAAGAGAGGTCGGGAATATGAGTGTGGTGGTACATACCAAACTATGAGCATCCAACAGCCAACTATTGATTCTAGGCCATCGGCAATCACGGCATGCAGGATCCCCTCCGCTCCAGGTGTGGTGTGCTATCGGTACTGAGCGATGGATACTGTCCAAAAAACAGTGAAAAGCATGATGAAGATGCCGAAGTTCAAGCTGAGGTGGTTGTCAAAGGCAAGGTACGGTGCAGGGCACATGCGCGCAAGCGGGGGCGGAGAAGCTGTGCAATGCTTCGAAGAATGTTCGAAGAGTTGCGCCTTCCACGTTGATGGAACAAGATTTGCAGGCTGCATTTTGCCAGCCAAAGAGGAAGGGACGATGCCGTGTCTTAATTATCCTAGCCGTCCCGTTGCAACCCCTTCTCCTCCATGACATGCAACCTCCCCCGCCCGCCTTACCTGGGTTGTACCCCGAGTGCACCGCGGCTTCAAACCCGGCGACCTCAGATCTTTACTTGAACGACATCTCTAGACCCTCCAAGCCCGACACTATCATTCGAACATGCGCATCACCATAGCGAATGACACCCTACCAGGGCGACTATGCGGGATACCTTTCAGCTTACTCTTGGACGTAGTATCTGGTGTATGCCGGCATTCACATGTTTTCCTCTTGCTCAAGGTCTAATGGGCCCAGTCCTGGAGATCCTAGATCACAGTCGGGACAGAGCAGTTAGGTGGTATACTTAAGCTACCGTATCTAGCTGACACAGCCGTTATTCTATTCCGACTTGTCTGCCTCTTGTCATACAACTACGCCAGCAGTGGAGCACCCATATCAATATATGTTTACATCATGGGTAAATTCCAGTATGACAACCCAGGTGCCCTTGTGGCCGGCACCGTCATCATGCAGTTGGTTTCCACTCTTTGCGTAGCACTGAGGTTCTACTCGAGAAAATGGAAACGCCAACAGTTCATCACCAGCGACTGGCTAATTCTAGCCGCCTGGGTCTTTGGGACAGGCTTGAGTGTCCTGATGCTCTGGGGTGTCTCCCAAAAAGCAATGGGGTATCCTCTGGGCGGAACAATCGACGACCCAGCTGCCGTCAATGAGAGACTCAACCGAGCCAAGCACGTATGTTACTTTCACATCATCTTAAGACCTGAACATGAACGACTAATCATATCTCACCCAGTCCGAACTTTCCTACCTCCTCATCGGAGTTGTAGCCCTTGGCCTCATCAAACTATCAGTCTGCTTTCTCTACTGGCATCTCTTCTCCACCGTCATGTTCCGTCGCTTCCTGATTTTCTGGATGGTCGCCCTCGTACTTTGGACCCTGGCCTTCGTCCTAGCGGGTCTACTAGAGTGCGGCACACATCTCACTGCCATCTTTGGAACTCCAGAGGAATACTATCGATACTGCCAAGCAGCCATGCCCTCGGGTTTTGGCATGGTTGCCTCCGATATACTAACAGACATCATCACCGTTTTGATCCCAATCCCAGTCATCATGAAGCTTCAGATGAACAAACGAACACGGGTGCTTACTCTCCTGGTGTTTTCTATTGCTGGACTGTAAGTGTAGACTGTACAAAACTGAACGACACTTGGAATGTTAATATCCAGCTCCAGATCTGTTGGAGCCTCCATCGCAAAAGCGTACATCTACATCACAGCCACGCAAGGCCTAGGCACTGAAGACGCAATTTGTACGTCTCACCCTTCTTCTATGGCCCACACACACTCTTGTTGTCCATACAGAGTCTCTGTATTCAAGCAGATGCTAACATTCTGTAGCGATCCTCACCGGCATTGGCATCTGGAACCTGGTAGAGGTCCAGGTCGGGATCATCGCCGCCTGCGGTCCCACTCTTCGCGCCATCCTCTCCCGCATCCTCCCCATCGAGGCGGCAACCATATCACTCTTGTCTTTCCTCGGAGTCACCAGACTGTCATCAAGCAAATCAGACACCCTGCCAAGCTTTGTCAAGAGACCTAGCACTAACAAGAGCAAGAATGGCAACATCAGCCATCACCACAGCGAAGACAAGTTGACTAGTTTCGCAACCACGACGAGAAGTACCGTTACGGCTGCCGAGTATGATGAGCATGAGACGGTGAGGGTTGGCCGGGAGCGTGTTTGATTTTTCATAGTTGGTATGTGTGTGGTATTGTATTTGTATGATTTGACATGATTTGTATACCCTGGAGCGATTGGATCGATGTTTGGTTTTTGAAGTTTGATACCTTTGCTGTTTCCTTTCTTTCTGTTTTGATCTGCAGGTTGAAATGTTCTCTTGTCAGACCCGACCTTGCATATGTAGCTTGATGTCGTTGGACATGCATTTACTCGGTCATATTACGAAATTTTGTCATAGAAGCCAGACAATAGGATTCGGAGCAGCTTTTATTCTCTCCTGCTCTCAGCCTCCATCTAGGTATGATATAACGCCGACCCCCTAAAATGGCAGCAAACAGCCCATCACCCCCAATCCAAACTCCATTTCCCCACAACCCCAACGTATCCCCTCCCCTGACTCGTTTCGGTCGCACATCATGACCAGGCATGGCTCACAGAAGAGCAAGTCTCTGTCCCCTTGCCCGTAGTAGCTCGAGTAAAAACTCTATCGTCTTCCTTCTCTTCTCTTGAAGCCAGAAAGAAGCAAACTCAGCGCGGGGTGTCGTTCAGCCTGAAAGCAGCAAAACGCTTAGCAAGTGGTTCTCCCGTGTCGTCCCTCCCATGTTTGTGACCATTATTCACAAAAGACGCAGATGCAGCGGGAAAACTGCCAATGTCGTCAGAGTATCGGGAACGTTTGGGGAGTCTCTCACCAGTGGATTCAAGGATCATCTTAAGGGTCTGGAACCCAGGCGTCGACCGCAGTTGGAACGCTTCGGCCAGGTCATTGTGGGTAGCAACTCTGCAAAGCAGCGCCTCTTCCTCCTGTTGTACTGTTAGCTTGTGATCGCCATGTTTCGATGAATAGATGTTACCTGGGAAAGGACCTCCATCTTGTGAATGTAGCACAGGAGATGGAAGTCAGAGACAGGCAGCCTGTTGTCGCCCTTTTGGTTCACCTTAAGAGCCTTGGCAACTGCGATGGTCTCTTGCGCTTCACCGACATATTCCCTGTTCTCGATCGGGAAGCCCTCGTCTGTGAATAGTGGCTTGGGTGACTCGGGGAAGCCGTGGGTGAGCGTAACGAAAAGATATTCGACCGGGAATGCAGGCTTCGCATTTTCCTGCACGTTGGCGCCATACTCGTTGATTCTGCGGTAGAATACCTCGGGAATATAGCGTGTTCTGCTGATTGACCCATCGTCCTCTTCTTCTTCTCGCACTAGCATCTGAGTTGGGTCGGCTGAGGGCTCAATAATATCTGCCCTCACCATCTCTACCGCGTCGTTGGACATCTGGTACGCCGAAATCGAAATCTCGCCCTGCTCGTTACCTGAGATGACGCATGTGACAAAGTTGGAGCCAAACCGACCCGTGTCACTCCACTTGGACGGCTTGGGATGCTGAGCTTGCATCCGAGCAGCAAAGCAGACCTCCTGAGAGGCGAGAAAGTACGAGTCCGCGTGTCGTTTGCACACGGCACTGCCGTCGCCCTTGCCAGCATCCAGAAGATCAGTCCAGATCACACCAACCTGCTCCAGACCACAGAGATTGGCAATCCGGTTGATTTCTTGCTCGTTTTCCCATGCATTGAGCGAGACACCATCGACTTCGTCCACTTGTGGTGGCTCATAAATGGCCTCTACCACCGCCTTGATTCCCAATGGCACAACCTCATACTCCATGTATCGGCCGTAAAGGATACCCATGCGTTGCGCACCAGTACGGCGCCAGGCGTTGAGGAACTTGTCGATAATTCCGGGGGAAGCGAACTCGACGTGGTCTACCATACGGAACGTCTGAGGCTGAAGAATAATGGCACTTGGCTGACACTTGGTGCAGATGCCTTCTGGCCACTGTGGGTGCCCAGATGGACAGTCACGCTTGACTCTGTAGTAGGGCTCAACAAGGGGTGGAATGAACGAGCTACCGAGCTCGGGTTTGTTGGTCGCCGAATTCGTCTTGCGCATGTAGGCGTGTACTGACATGTACTTGATCTTCTTTTCGTCAAGGTATGTTTGATTGAAGGGGTCCAATGGAGTGCAGTAGTCGCACATGCCCTTGGGCCCATGTCGACACATTTTGGCATCCTTTCCTCGCGGAATCTTGCCATCCTTCTTGTCGAGCCTATCGTCAAGGGGGGACTGCTTTACCACCTCCCAGGGGTTCTTGATGTGTTTCACCTCAGAGTCGATCGATGGTGTAGGATCAATCGGATGGTCTTCTGTGGGGAGAATCGGTTTTCCATTCAGGCGCGCTGTCTTTGATAGGAGAGCTGGGCCTGTCGCCTCGCCGTTCGAGTTTCCGTTTGCGGCAGCATCTTGATGCTTGTAACTGACAAACACAAGGTCTCCGTGGCTATCGCGAGGATGTCAGCAACCTAGTCTTCCCACCCCAAGTAATTCAAGTTGCCTTACCCTAAACCTATCTGCTCCAACTTGTACCTTGCAATCTCGGAGAGGCTTTTGGATTCGGCACCGCTGGGTTGGGGAGAGAGCTTGATGGTTTGCGGATCGACCGTTGGGGGAAGCTGGGGTAAGAGCTGTTGGCCGAGCTGCTTGAAGGTGTGATCCTTTTCCACCGTCAGGCGGATCATGCCATCAGGCGTCCGCAATCGCAAAAGCATCGTGATAGCGTGCTGTTTATTATTCGGTGAACGAGGGTAGACTTGGAAGCAGGGGACCGGAATTTAGTAGTATCTTTGGGAGCAAGTGACGAACGGTTGCGAGTCGCTTCAGAGCCCCACACAGATGTTTTGAGTGAATAGAACTGGGAGCAGAGTTTCTAAAGTTTAAGTAATGTGGTATCTTATCAGAGAAGCAACTTGACTTGTAAAAAGTCTGCCGGAACTATGTTTGAGAAAGTTTTGGATGGAGGAGAAAGCTTTCAGGTGCTGGAGCAGCTGTTCAGGCCTTCGTCATTCACTCGTGCCTGGGGCGCCGAACGCCGACATGGGCCAAGGTTGCCCCTCTACCCCACAATTTGCTGCTTACGGAAGCGGAAGCTTGAGCCAGGGATCATCTTTGCCTGCCGGGGAGTGGTCTTGGCAATCTGAGAAGCCACCTAACCCCAGCCGATGCGGGACGCGGCAACCCAAAATTCACGTTGACGTGGAGTTTGTCAAGCTGTTCTTTCGGAGCACTGTACCTGGGCGCTACACACACCACACCACAAAGATAAGTGTTGCACACCAGGCCACGTTGGAGTCTTTTGGCTTTTTCTCCAGAGCGACTCCTGTGTACCATTGATCCATCGTATCGGTAGCGACTATAACCACCTTACTCTCTTGCCCATTCATCGAACCGCTATCGACGATATCGCACCCCCAGAACCATGTTCGACATCAATTGGCGGGGCCTCCTGCTGCCACTGGCCTACCTGGCCGTCCTCACCGGAACATTCGTGACATTCTCTACAGTGTACCGGAGGAGGAAAGCCTGTACGTTGTCCTTACTTTGCTGCGCATACATCTTAATCGAGTACTGACCCTGTGCTCTCCAGTCCAAAGTGCCAACCTTGCGCCATGGTTCGGCCCGCACCTCCAACGCAATATCTACCTGTCTCTTCTGCATATGGAGCCCGAGGAGGGGTCAGAGAAGACGCCCAAGGTTCCCGACAGTGTCGTTAGAGCCGCACTTCTGCGTCGTGCCGTGGAGGATATCAACCGCATCATTCAAATCAGAACCGCAAAGGCGGCCTGCAGTTCTCTACTGCAGCGTGGCAGTGTAGGCGATGACCTGTGGCAAAGATTCCAGCGCGCTGAGAAGGAGATGGAGGATGAGCTTCGTGACGTTGTGATGGAGGTATGCTTCACCCCTGACCACATTCATTCGTAATTGACATCTTGCTGACTTTCGCCGCCAGGCCAATGCTCTTGTACCAGGATGGGGCCAAATCATTTTCCAATCCGCCAACGAGATCGCCGCCAACAAGGTTCTGCGCGACAGACTTGAGGAGATCGAGGCTCAAAGAGAGAGCGAAAAGGAATGGTGGGAGAAGCGCCGCGCCGCTATCCGGACCGAGTTCATGAAGGAGCTGGACAACGAGTCGGAAAAATCAAGCACCAGACCCAGCACTAGCAGTGCTGATGAGCCAGTGCTCGTCGATGGCTCGTCGACACCTTCTACCCCGTCAGGCCCCAAGCAGAGGAAAGGCAAGAAATAGGAAACTGGCCAGAACAACAAGAGAGGCAACGGGAAGAGGTAGTTGTGGATGGGGACGTGGTTTTGGCGAATGGTGGGGGTCTTGTCTTTTTCACTTTGATACAAGAGACACATGTTTTTTTTGGGACTTGACCATTGTACAGTAAAAGGGGCCATGTGAATGGGGTTTTTGGCTGCGTATGCTAAGTTCTAGTTGAGGGCAAGCATCTTTTTTGCATGGCGTTACGGGTTGGTACATGCAATTCATTGGATCGGTATATGGCTCATTCTTCATCGGGTTCTTGGTATCACTAAGTACTATGGAGCGGAGTAATGAGAGCGGTTCATTTTTTACATCAAAGCCATTCATGTGTACAACTTGCGTCTAATGTTTATGACACACATGACGCCAGAATTCCACACCCAATATTTCACGTTAAAGCATTCGGTAAGAGTGGACGTATGGTATCAAATAATAATATTATCAGACGCGATAGTCTTAAAGATCAAAATCCAAAAGAAAAGAAAAAGAAAAAAATAGAAAATCATCGCTATACTCGCTCGCTTTTAAGCCACTTCTGATTTCTTCCCCTTGGTGATATCTCCCTTTACCTTGACAGGCAAGCCTAAAACCTCCTCCACCCACCCATCTTCCCCCTAGCCAGCTCCTCCTCCCTCTCCCTCTCCAGCCGTCGCCTGATCTCCTCCCGAATCCTCTCCTCGCTCCACCCCATCATCTCTTGGACTTCTCCATTGACAACGGGGGAGTCACACCCCCTCAACCCAATGAAACGGCCGAGTTTTCTCCGCTTGTCCACAATGGTCATCCCCTCGGACGGCCAGTACACCGGGCAGGGGTATTGGGAAGTGTAGACGGAGGGCGTGCGCTGGTGGTAGAAGTGGGCGAGCTCGTCGAGCTGGGCCTCGGTCAGCAGCCAGAAGTTGAGGAGGGTCTGGGGGAAGGAAGGGTGGACGAGGCCGGTGGTGAGCTGGACTAGGGGGGCGAGTTGGAGGGACATTTGGTGGAGCTTTGCCTGGAAGTTCGCGGAGAGGGCGGAGCGGCGGGTTGAGAGGGTTGATGATGGGGAAGAGGAAAAGAAGGAGGGGCGGTGGGGGGATCGGGGACTGGTTGGGTCCATTTTTTGAGGTTGTACTTTTGGTGTTTGAAAAGCAAGTTGCGGGTGATTTCGAGTTGCTTTTATGAGGGTATGGTTTGTTGCGGTATCAAGTAGCTGACGCTGTCCTTGGTGCGACTGAGGTATTAAGAGAGAGTATGGGATGACTGTGGCTCGAAAGTATATGAGAGAGAAAAGATAGTGGTGAGTTTGAAAATGAGATTAAACCTGAGAGGGAAGAGAGTTCCGGAAATATAAATAACAAACTGCCGCTGGGTTGAAATAGTTGCTGCCAGCAGCGAAAAGAATGTGCTGTGGTTACTTTCTAACTTCTTTCACTTGGCTGAAAGATTAGTGACAGAGTAGGGTTGTTGGTGTACTGTTGTTATCCTTTGGTGACAACAATAGCGTGTAGCTTTTTTGGGCAGCAGTTTGTATAGGTTGGTAAATGATAAGGATACTTGGTTGTCGGACTGGAAAGCAAGAGGAAGAAAAGAGGCTAGAAGAACAGATGTCCGCCATGGGCATCTCGTGGCTTCTTGTATAACTCATCACCCAAGAACAGTTCCTTTGAAAGCGGGCCGTTTGATGCCAAAAGCGGCGTGACGATTGTTGACTCCCTACCCCTTTGTCCCAACCGCGGGAAAGGTTGCTATTTCGACACTTCGCCCTTTTGGGGATATAAATGGTACCTTGTCTGCTGCCTTTGTCCTGGCAGACTGTCGTCTAAGACATTGTTCCCGCATAAGGAAAAATTCCAACAAGCTTCTTGTTCCTGGCAAGAGCACTCTAACAATGCATTCATCCACCTCACCTAACCAGAATTCCTAGGGCGGGCAGGTCTGAGACAAACTTCACCCACCAACAACCCGAACCCGAATCCGGCTGTCCACTTTGGCTAATCACAACCACTTCAACTTGGCAATGTGGTCCGCCTTTTTTTTGCTCTGCTTCACAAATCCCATGGCTCTCAACTCTGCCAGCCCTCGGTAGAACAGCACCAGCGCCGACCTTTCATCCATCCCAATCTCCGAATCCTCGCCCACGTGCGTATAGTACGCCGCCCACAAGTCGGCAACGTTGATCAACGCGCCCGCTTCGGAGTAGAGGTGATACAGAATAGACGTAGCAGGCAAAGTCCCCGCCAATGACCCATTGGCCTGGTCACAGCAAGCACAACCAAGGTAATCATGCGGGCGGGACAGGGCACGGGCAAGCGTGCCGCCCGGCCGGGGAACAAAGACATCTTCGTAGGGCAGGTGATAGTCGTACTGCCAAACCTCATGCAGAAACAGATTTGACAGTGGCTCGCAACCTACAATCCTCTTGAAGACGGTGAAGAAGATATCAATAGCTTCAGTGAAGGCATTGTCTTCCTCCGTCAGGGTGGCGGTATCCCGGCTAAGCTGAACCTTTTGCGCCACAACAGTCGTGCGGAGGACCTTGCTTTGGGAGCTGTATTTGCTTTTGAGGCTGTCTCCTTTTGCTTTGGACTTCTCTAGCAACTCTCGCACGTCGTATTCAACCCTCATGAACTTTGCGATTGCGTATTCTGCTTCATCGACGTCATCGATGCCATCCCAGTGAAGAGAATCATTGCCCATGTCGATGGTTTCCTTCATGCGCGCGACGAGGGCAAGGAGCTCTTCTGGACTTGACCGTTTGATAGCGTCGCCGATGTCGAACGGTCCAGGTGACTGATCCAATGAAATACCCTCCTCCAAAGCTGCCTCATAAAGCTCAATGAACGGTCGTTTAGCAAGCCCCGTGGTGGTGATTAAGGACAACGACTGTAACAGCCTATCCAAATACTTTTGTCGTTTGGGACCTTGATCCATGATATAACTCCTGAGATAGTCATCCTCCTCCAGCAACTTCTGTGCGTGATCCAGTTGTCCCTCCTCGACAGCCAGTTCCACGAGTGGCTTGAACGACTCCAGCATCCTCACTGCCTCGAGATGCTCCGATTGCAAGGTCTCGCTCTTTAGCCTGTCAGGGTCGGCAAGTAGCACGCTGAGCGGATTGGCGTAAAAGTGGTTCATATAGGCATACTACACCATGGATATATCAGCATTCTTTTCCACGATAGAACCTTTCCCAGGTCACCATACCTTGAGTGAGCTAACAAAAGCCCCTACCCCAGCAACATGTTCCTGCTGCCTCCCGACCAGCTTCCTGAGAAGCCCTGGTCCAATTCTCAGTTTTGCATCACTGCCCGCCACGGCGGTCATGATCACGCTTTCGAGCACAGCATTAGCTTGCACGACATCAAACTGCGCTCCGTAAAGCTGTCTTGCCGTAGACTTGAGCAGCCTGGCCTGGAAAAGCTCAACCGAAGTAGCAATCCCAAACAAGACCGAGAACTGGATCCTGTCCTGCCATGAACTATTCCCGTGTTAGCACCACCTTTACCACACAGTAGCTCAGAAAAGGACCTACTGAAACAACCCAACCAACTCTCCCACCAGCCCCGTATCAAACGCCTCGCTGTCCTGAAAAGCTACAATCACCCTCCTCCCCCCCTTCCCTTTACCCTCCAAGGCAACCCTCAGCGCCTCCAAATCATAATCCAAAAACTTCCTACCCCCCCTCCCCCCAACCAGCACCTGCTCCCCACCCCCCTCCCCTTCCTCCCCGCCGGTACTCATCCCCTCCCTCACAATCCTCTTCAACGCCCCCTTCAAGTTCCCCACCTCCCCCGCCCTCAACCTAACAAACCTCGCTCCCCCCCTCCCCTCCGTCGACAACGCCTCCCCCAGCTGCCCAAACAACAAATCCTGCCCAGCAATATTTGGCCCCGTAATGATAAACCCAGCCGGGATCCTCCCTCTCCCTTCCCGTTCATGTGAATCCCCATTGAGAAACCCAACAACATCATCCAGCGTCTGCTTGTTCGCCTCCCGCAGCACCGTCTGGATCTGATCCTCCAGCACCGGCCAGCCACACTCGTACGCATCCTTCCTCAACCGGACGCACGCCAGCGATTCGGCACCGTCAAAGAGTCTTGGCCAGGGACCGTCGCCATCGCGAGCAGCAGCAGCAGCAGCAGCAGATGGAACCCGTGGTTCTTCATCTTGTCGCGGATTGTCATCAGAAGAAGTCACCTTCTTCGATACCCGTCTCCGTTTTGGCGGGCGGCCTGGCGTAGCTTTTGCTGTTGATGTCGTCGTGGGTGATATCGTGGCGGTGGTGGTGGCGGTGGTGGTGGTGGCGGGTGCGGTGAAGATGTATGCTACCTGGCCCTCCTTGTTAGCCATGAAAGTCAACAACAATGATCACGACAAAATCGCTTACTCTGTGATCATCCTCTTGAAATAAAGACGTGTCATCAAGATCATCCGCCATTTTTTTTTACTCTTCTCTCACTTCAATCTTTCTTTTGGAAAAGCTAGAGGGGGAAAATATTATTTGGTTGATGAGATGCGCCCAGCGTCGTCGTCGCGTCAAAGTGTTCATAAAGGTTCTCAAAAACCGTTTCGCGTGTTTAAGACCGAGAGCCAAATTGAAATTATGTAATTACGCGTATTGCCGTAACTTTCGCCGCCACTTTCTCTATTATTAGTTATCAGATCAAAGCCACATGCTCATCCATCCCTCGTCACTGTTCTTACTCAAGGTCACGGGACAGGAAGTAATTGCCAATCATACTATATAATTTAACAGGAGAGAATTTCAGAAGCCAAACGATAATACTGTGGAGATATGATACCGAGAACCCAGGCATAAAACTCGGAGTGAGAGAAAGCTTTTCGGCATGACGAGGTTTTGCAAGAAAAAAACAAATAAGCAGTTAAGAATTCTTCAACCCCCTCCTTCATTCTTTCCGCTGCTTTCTTCCGTCCCATTTCCCCTTATATCACCCTCTTTTTAAGACTTCTTTACTGTCCCCTTTTCAGCTCCAGTGGCCAGTTACTAGTTCTTTCCCCTCCACTGCCCCGCCTCATATCTCTCTCTGTCTCTCTTCTCAAGTACCACAGCCGCTCCTCTCCCCTTTGTACACCCCCTCAAAGGCACTCTCTTCAAAAAGCCCCCACGAGAAAGATGAAATATCGAAAAACCTAGAGCAAACTTGCAAGCCTGTATTTAAAAGAGCCAGAACACCACCAACCACCACCCTGACCCAAACCAGACCAAGAAACGTCCCTTTGGGTGTTGTTGTGCAAAGGAAAAAAAATGAGGGAAATAACACAAAACTCAGAACAGCCTAGTTTTACACAAGCGGGATGCCTCGAGTCTGTTGTCGCCCTTCGTCACAAGGCTTCCTTGAGCAGATCTCGGCATCCCTTCAACAATTTTCCGCCGAATCCCGCTTGATGACTCATGTTAGAGCGTTGCTTTATTGCTAGCAATGTTTTCATAAGGATGCGAATAAATGAAAACAGGACTACTGTCTAGGCAGATGCCTCAACAGCTTCAGGCTCAGCCTAACAAAGGTCGTCAGAAAGCGCTCGCCAATGATAGATTCTGTGATTTCGAACTTACCTCATCAACATCCATTTTATCCGCAGGCTCTGAAGCCTCCTCGGACTTCTCCTTTGGCTTCTCCTCCGCTGGTGTCTCATCCTCCTTCTTGTCCTCCTTGGGCTCTTCCTTAGACTCCTCCGTCTCGGTCTTTGCAAGCTCATCAGCCGTCACTCCGTTGGTCTTCGTCTCCGTGGGCGCGGTGCCATTGACAGCCTTGCTCTGAGCGGGGGCTGCCGCTCCACCATCCACCGCGAGAAGCTCATTCCACTTGTTTAGAAGTACTTGAGAGCGCGACTTGAAGTTGAACTCCTTCTCCTTGGGGATGTTCTCCAACTTCAGAATCGCCTTCAGAACCTTGTTGATCTTCGTCGCCCGGATGATGCTAACTTCCAAGTTGGGGAGCCCCTCTAGCTTACTGATGTACTCAGACATGGTCGCCATCTCTTCCGCCTTGGGCTCTTGGTCCCTCGTAAGGAGGCCCTTTTGGAGCTTGTGCCGCAGGAAAAGAACCTCGCGCTCTTTTCTCTCCCTCTGCTCCTGGGGCGATAGCTCAGGCTCCTTGGGGGCTTCAGAAGCTTCCTTCTCCGACTTTCTGTCCTCTCCATCCTTCGCCTTATTCAACTTGGCCTTCGTGCCCTTAGCATCAGTCTTGGCCTTGGCTGAAGGCGTAACGCCGTTTGCTGTCTTGGGAGTGGCATTGCTGGTCAGCTTGATCTTTGTCTTTTTGACCGATTCCGTCCGCTGAGGAGTCTGTTGAGCGCAAAGTCAGAACATGCCATGTGGTTGCATCAAGTATGAGAACTTACCTCTGCTGGCTCGTCTGCCTTTCTCTTTTTGGACTTCTTGTCCTTGGAAGGCGGCGTGTCATGCTCAGCAACATCGTCCATATCGACATCCTCATCCACAACTGCAGCGGACTTCTTCTTTCCCTTGGGCGTAGCGGCCTTGGCAGCCTTGGCCTTCTCCTTCTCGAGAAGCTCCTGTTGAAACTGATGGAGCACATCCTTGTAGTACTGGAGGGGGTGTTGCTCGACGGCCAACTTATGTGCATCCCGGAGATCCCCCTTCATCTTGTCGGTGATAAGAGTCTGAACGTAGTCCGGGTCCAGATCGATAAGTTCTCCGTTTGGTACCCAGCCACTGCAAACAGAGGCGTGTTAGCGTTCAGCCCCAGGGGGCGGCAACAGGGTGAAAACTCACAATTCATTGGTGCAGAGGTACATGACGGGGAAAGACCGGTCAGCAACCTTCTTTCCGCCATCAGCGAAGTCGTCGCGATATGTGCCATCCTGCCGTTTGGCAGTTACTGGGCGGGACTTGAGCAAAGCCTCAGGCAGCATCTCCTCATCGCAGACAATGACTGGCCATTGCGGGTGGCCCTTGAGCTTGACAAAGAAGTAGTCGCCTGGCTGGGCGTCGGTATGCAGGATGCGCGGCTTGGAGGCCTTTCTGTTGAGCTTCTTCCCCTTGCCCTCGGCAGCACCAATTGACTTGCGCTTGGCGTTCTTGGTCCTGGGGGGCATCTCGGCGGTGTTGTCAGCAGGTGGTTGGGATGGGGCCTCGGCCTCTGCAGCATCGGCGACGTCAGTCATATCGACGTCTGGCTTGTCTTCGGCCTGCTCGGCGGTCTTCTCGGGGGCTGGGGCTGATGATAAACAATGGTCAGCTAGATGATGCTAGAGTGCGGCGGGTGTTGTGAAAACACGTTACCCTCTTCCGGCTTGCCAGAGGCTTCCTCGGCAGGAGCAGACTCGACGGCGGCCTTGGACTCGGCAGCGATGGCGTCCTTGAGTTCCTCAGAAGCAGGAGCAATGGGCGCATCCTCCTTCTTATCCACAGATGGTTGCGCGGCCTCGGTGGCGGGCGCGACTGGAGTGCCTTCTCGTGACATTTTTGGTATGGTTGGTGATGTCAGCACCAGCTCGCGACGGGGACGTGACAGGTTGTTTGTCGTGTGCAGACGTGAAGGTTGGACGCGTTGGACGCGTGGAGGTCTTGAATCGACGTTGGCGCGCTCTCGGGTGATGGATTGAATGAAGCTGGGATGGGGGCGTGATGGGAAGACAACACACAATGGTGAAGCGCTGGGACAATGGAAAGGTGGTTGCGCGGAAGTTTGGAGGAGCCTTCGCGAAAAGAGAAATTATTTGAGGGCAGCACACGAAAGGAAGTGGTCCGAGCGTCTGGCGTGCGTCTGGTGTGTGGTGCGTGTGAGAGCTTGCTTTCTTGGTCTCTCTCCTATCAAAGAGGCGGAGCGTGTGCGGAGTGCCGCTGTGGAAGGGGACCTGCTCCTGCGGCATGCGTCAGACCAACCTACGCCGTACACTTGGCCCGAGTCCTTGTCACCAACTTCATCAACCTTGGAGTAGTCATCGGGAAGCCAAGCAACGAGGCCCCAGATCCATCCCTCTCTCGCCACCACTTCTCCCGAGATCATTTCAATTCCATCCCCATTCCCATCTCCACTGCCAGCCCAAACCAAAAGACCATCCACATCCCGCCCCCCCTTGAGCCTGTCCACAACATCCAGAAACCCCACATAGACCTTTCCGAGTTCAGCCTGAGGACCATCCCGTGACGTAGACCATCCCCAACAACAAAGGTGACGCCCCTGTAGATTGAACCAAAACAGATGTCAAAGTTGATTTTGTATTATACCACCAAGCCCCATTATATACCATATACACTTTGAACCAACTGCCCTGAAAACGTGAGAAATCAAACCAGACTGGGAATGAGAACACCAACAACAACCATCACCACTTCACATTCCTCCCAAAGGTCCTCCCCAAATTACTCATCATCTCCCTCCTCATCGTCGTCATCCTCATCAACATCCATCCCCTCTGCAACCTCCACCGCAAAGGACGGCTCCTGATCCACCCCGACATAGCTGTCGCTCATCAAGAAGAGCTTCAAGTCGTGATGACCCGGCGTAGGCACGGTGAACTCCAGTCTGACATTGAGATTCCGCCCCACCGTGATCCGCTTGATTGCCAGTAGCTCCTTTGTGCTCTCCTCGCCAACCACCAACCACCAACTCTCCGTCTTCTTGCCAGGGTAAAATGGCGCGTGCACCGTAGGATCGTACTCAGCATCCTCATCCATCTCGCGCTCAATCGCAATCTTGAGGTAGGCCGGCTCACCGGCCCGGATCTCGTCCTTATCCTCCACCTCAACTTCCAGCGAGATTTCGGGGTACTTGGTGTTTGTGAAATTGGCCGCCTGCGCGAGCTGTGCCTGTGTGAGCCCAAGGTCCTTGATGAGCGAATGGTAATCAGGGTTCTCCTCAGGATCCATGTTGCTCATGAAGTCAAAGATATCCCGAATGCCGTACTTGCTGGCCGCCTTGATCATCTCAGGCGTAAAGTTGGGAATCTGCTTGAGCGGGCTGTCACGATCCCAGACCGCCTGCACCACCATCTGCGACATCTCCATCGCATTCATGGCATTGAGATGGCCGTCCGAGGACAGGATGTCAACCATGGCATTCAAGAGACTGATAATCTTGGTCAAAATGACCTCCTGATCCTTGGCCAAATCAATCGGCAGGTTCATCCTGGAGAAATGAGCCTGGACCAGCACGAAGGCCTTGAAATGAGGCGAATCGAACGCTGGCTCAGCCATCTTGACCGGCACACTGTCGTAAACGCGCCTGAGAATGGCCTCCTCATGGCGGCGAATCTGAATAGATTCAAATTCGGTAGCTGAGGTGACAATTTCGAGAATACCCTTGAGCTTCGTCTTCGCCGTGAGCGACAGCAGGAAGGTCTGCATCGTGATGTACGAGATATTGTAGTAGGCAGCAATCATCGCAGCGTTTTGAGGAGCCACAGTGCCCTCGTCCTCGTCAAAGTCAACAATCTTGGACTCGGAGAGCTCCTTCAGAGTAAGCTCAACCATGTCAGACAGGTACTGACTCAGGCCCTCATGAGTAGGATCCGTGAGACTGTAGTAACTTGGGTTGGCGAGAAGTCGGCGGTAAAAGTATGTGAAAGTGGCCCAGTTGATGGCATCTTCGCCCGACTCGATCATCCTGGTGCTGATCTCGGTCACAAACGCATCCTGGAGGAAGTTGTGAAGGTGGGACTCAACGGGCAAAGCTTCGTTGAGGAATTTTTTGTAGTACTCTCTCTTCACCGCTGGCAACATCAGCACGCCGCGACCACGGCCATCACGCGATGACTGCGCAGCCTTGCCGAACATTTGCAGGACCTCGCTCAGAGGATAGTCAACATAGCGATGCTCTCTGCCCTCAAAGTACTGTGTGCCCATGACGATGACGAGATGAGCCGTGCAATCCAGCTCCCAACAGACATCGCGGGAGGCAATAAGCACTTGAATGGCGCCATTCTTGTACAAGTGCGTGACAATACGCCTGTCGCTTTGGCTGAGGGCTTCATGGTAGTAGCCGACACCGTGAGAAAGAGCCTCGGCGAGAGCTGGTTCCTGAACACGCTCAAGAAGCTTTTGGATCTGCTCGACATCGACATTCAGGAAGCGGTCTTCGTCGTCATCAGCCAAACAGGCGGTGAGGATGTCTCTTGCCGTAGCTCTGGTTTGCTTCCGACTAGGCACGAAGATGAGAGCAGGCTGATCAGGAGACATCTGAGTGACAGCAAGGTATGTCGGCTTGGCCATCGCCAACATGAGAGATGGGAAATGGGGAATGGTGTAGGACTGGATGTGAAGCTCTAAAGGCACGGGCCTGACGTGGGGGCTGAAGTTGTAGATATCATGCTTTCTGGCATCAATCCACTCACCCACATCGCGAGCATTGGCAAGGGACACACTGAGACCAACAATCCTGACGGGCAGCTCAGTCTGGGTGCGGATGTAGTGCATACGAGAAACGATGATCTCGTAGATGTAGCCCATCTGCCCACCAAGCATGTGCAGCTCATCGGCAATGAAGAGCTCCACAGTTTGGACATTCTTTCTGCGCTTCCACTGTCTGGACAAGACATCCCACTGAAGAGGAGTGGCCAAGATCAAATCACCCTGCTCAAGAAGCTTCAGATCAGCGGTGGTTTCGCCTGTCAGCTTAACGATGTCCTTCCCTCCTCTGAGGTTGGCGAACCGCTTCTGCCAATCCTGATAGCGCAGATCCACAAGTTCCTGGAACGGGGCAATGTAAACTGCCCGTCCAGAGTCTTGTTTGTTCCAGTGGCGAAGCAAGGCAAACTCGGCACAAACAGTCTTGCCGCTGCCGGTGGGGGCCGCTACGAGAACGTTGTTGTCAGTACCGTACAGCGAATTGAAGGTTTGTGTCTGGATTTTGTTGAACTGCGTCCAGTCAGGATACAGAGCGGCATAGTCTTTGGCCTTCAAGGCGGTGACTGGCAGTGGTTGCAGATCGAGAAGCTCAGTGTGTGGTGGGAACCGCTCTGGCAGAATAAGCTGCTGGAACGACACTGGTAGACGAGTCTCGGAATGCATCCACCGATCCGAGATGACCGAGATAAAATAATTTGGCGGCATCGGCTCAGTGATGGGTACAGTGAACTCGACAATGTGCTCATTCGCATCAGACTCGGCATAGTCCTTGCGAAGAATAAACTGGTCATGGAAGAGGATGTCCTCGCCGTCGCAGTCCTCAACCACGATCCAGAAGCTCTCGGATAAGCCATGGACGTCGACGTCCCACTCAAAATTGGGAGTAACAGTCAACTCAACTCGAAGCATGGAGCGAGTCATGGGCTGCACGTTGGCCTCAACTTCAACTCGAGGGAACTTGGCTACGAGGGCGCAGACAGTCTTGCCGGCCTTGGGCATGCCGAGCAATTCACCCATGCGGGGGGGGTCAAGGTCAAGATAGCTGCTGAAGGGCACCTCTATCCTCTCGGCCTTGCGGACGATCTCGGCGGGGCAGGTAGGGAACTGTCTCAGAGGAGACATGGTTGGCCACATCCTCTTCTCAGCCATCTTGCACAGATTGAGTGCCAGTTTGGCAACAGAAGCCCAGCCCTTCCTCAACGTGATTTCGAAGATGGCGCGAAGGATACGGCCAGCAGACTGAGTGACATATACCATGTCAGCCATCAGCGCAAGGCCATCCAGACGTAGGCGAGAGATGTAAGCCTGAAGAAGAACATTGATCTTGGCAGTTGGTTCCTCAATACTCTCCTTGACCGGAATCGGGACCCGAGCAAGAAGCTTCGCCAGTTCAAGCTTTTCCTCTTGACGAACTGGGATGTACTTGAACTCGCCACTCTGCGCAAAGACGCGGAAGAGTTCCACATCGTTCATCGATGGCTGGATCAACTTGTTGTAGGTGTCCATGGAGGGATTGGTGATGTAGTAATGGGAGGCGATACGACCAAGCTCAGTAGACTGAAGCTTGCCAGTCTTTTCGTCGTATTTGATCAGGTTTGACTTCTTGAGGACAGTCGCCGCTGAGTGTATCAAATCAACACGTTTCTGCTCTAGCGCCTCATCATCCTCATATTCTGCGCCAACACTGTACAGGCCAGGAGAGCGAAGCATGCGGACGAAGAGGTAAGTGTAACCAAGCCATTCCACGCCCTCATCGCGGCTTCGAACGTTGCCCAAGACAATTTCGGCATTGAGATTGTCGACGAGCTTGCTGGCAAACTGACTCTCGATTGGCAACTGCTGGTTGAGAAGCGAAAGGTAGTAGGTCATCTCTCCCTGTGTGGTGATAATGATACCTTCACCATAGGTATCGAACTGCGGTCGACCGGCACGGCCAAGCATCTGCAAGACATCTTGAGGGCTCAGTTCAACCCAGCTACCCTTTTCTGGAGAGTACACCTGAGTGCCCTTGATGATGACTGTATGAGCGGGCAAGTTGACACCCCAAGCAAGAGTGGCCGTGCAGACCAGGACCTGAATATGGCCACTGGAGAAGAGATCCTCAACATCAGTACGATCAGCTCGGCTCATACCAGCGTGATGGATACCAAATCCGTAGGGTAGGATATCCTTGAGATCTGTGTTGTTGACCGCATTTGCCGCTTCGCTAAGCACCTCTCGAGTACCAGCATCGTGCTTGAGAATCTGATTGATGGTGTCCATTTCCAAAGCCTTGTCGCGGATGTACTTTGCTGTCTTCGCCGTTTCTTTTCTTGAATGAACAAAAATCAACATCTGGTTGCGATGGGTACCAACATGCTCAATGACCTTGGTGTAGGTGATATCATTCATCGTCTTGAGCTGCTTGATGGCCTTCCTCTCGGTGATACCGATGAACTCTTGACGGAGAGGGCATGGCCGGAATGAGCCGTCGAAGTGGAACAAGCCCTTGGTCATATCAACGCGTAGGAAGCTTGCGACATCCTTGTAGTTTGGCAAAGTGGCAGAAAGACCGACAATACGGACCGGCTCACCAGTCTGCTCGGTCTTGCGAATCGTCCTGCTTACAATGCTCTCCAGGACCGGGCCACGGTCATCGTGAAGAAGATGGATTTCATCAATAATAATCAAGCGGACCAAGTTTGTGTAAGAGATATCCGTAGCCTTTCTGGTGATGACATCCCACTTCTCAGGCGTCGTGACAATAATCTGCGTCTCAGAGATCTGCTGCTTGGTGAGCTGCCGGTCGCCAGTCAATTCAGAAACCTTGATGCCATATGGTTCCAGACGTTTGCCAAAATTGCCGACCTGTTCCTGGACAAGGGCCTTCAAAGGAGCAATGTAGACAATTTTGAAGGCGTCAAGGTCGATTTCACCCCTCTCGTTCCGATTCTTACCAATCTCTCGGAGAATGGTGAGCATCGAAACGTTGGTTTTACCGGAACCGGTTGGGGCACAGACCAGCATGTTGCCATCGTCATTGAATGCAGTTGGATAACACTTGGACTGAATCTTGTTGAGAGACTTGGTCGTGCTGAATGGAAGCTGAGCCCACTCCGGCATCTCAGAGATGGGAATGTTCAGATCGCTAGGGTCGTTGCGTTTCTTCGGTGGCGGTACGTGGATCTCTTCGTAGCCCTTGAAAGTCCGTTTTGTGGTGCCTTCTGGTAGCCTGACCTTGGGGTTGGTGTTGAGATGGTTGCCTTGATCGAAAATAAGATTCTCCAGGTTGATTAGTTTCCTGGGCTGAAGACCGCCAACCAACTGGCCATCGGACTTTTCTTGCTTCGAGGGCTTGCCGTCGGCAAAGGCGCCAGAGTCGATGTCCATCTTGATTTCCATCTTTGGCTTCTTTTGGTCATCCTTGGACTTGCCATGAAGTTCGTCCAGAATCCACCGCAGACCTTCAGAGGCCATCTCTCTTTCGATTGTGTCCTTCTCCTCCTGGCTCTCTGCTCTGGCTAGTCGTGTAAGCCATACAACCTTTTCCCGATTCTCGATCAATTTTTGCACAATCTCGTGATGCTCGTAGTCAAAGAGCTCCATGAGGTCATTTTCAATATCTCGAAGCTGCTTCTCCTCGCCACCTGGTTCATCCGGCTCTCCCGAAAGAATCTTGAGCGCCAGCGAGGTCTTGTCGTGCTGAGTATGAGCATCGGGGTAAAGGCGGCCAATCTGTCGCTGTAACCAGTACGCGTCAATATCGCGGGCCAGCACAAAGTTCTTCTCCTCAGACTTGTCTTTCCCATTGGGCGCTGATTCAATGATCATGGCTTCTCCATCAACCAAGCCCGCCTCCTCCTCGTCCCGATCAATCCCGGCCTCCCCGCCCTCGGCAACCTCCTGCAGCTCTGGCCGATCCTCACCGTCAATATCCTCGTCCTCGTCTTCCGATGAAGACTCGTCCCTTACGACATCTACCATGCCATCATCGTCTTCGTCGTTCTCAAAGTTGACCGCAACACCTTGGCGGCCATCAATTTCATCATCGACATCCGGTCTGGCGTCACCCATTTCCTCGTCGTCATCGTCTTGCGCATCATAATCCGTGATTTTTTTCCCAAGATTTACTAGCTCGTTGAACTGTTTCGGATCCATAGACTCGCCCAATATCCCATCAATTTCCTTCTTCTTGTCGAAATCCTTGAGATCATCGTCTTTGAGAAACTCCAGCACAGCGTCCGCCGCGCTGCGCACTGTGTCATGAGGGAGATCGCCGAGATGCTCGGCCACAATAGTCAAGATCAGGTTGAAGGCGTCCCGTGTCGGCTGTGTTCGTGGTCGATAGATGATGCCCTCGATCATGTCGGTGCTTGCAAGAATACCCCCACCGCGGGTCTCGGCCTTGCCCTTCTTCTTCTTGTCCTTCAAGTGTTGGAGGATATCAGCGCCTTCTTGTACATCTCCCCGCTCAACATTGGGCATGGCACTAGTCTTTTTCGTTTTCGGGGCCGAATCGCGGGCTACACGAGCGCCCATGTCCTTGATGGAGAGGCGTCCAGCGAGGGACTCTGGATCACCTGTGGCCTCGTCTGTTCGTCTGGTGACAAACCGACGGTCCGCCTGGAGGACCAGGTTGGACATGGCCGAGTACTTGTACTGCGACACATCGCGCTGATAGTCGGACATATTGGCGGTTGGTGAGAGATGGATGTCCAGCGGAGAATTCGACGAGGTGAGGTGGTGTTCTCGAAATTATTTGTCTTGGTCGTCGCTGCGCCGAAACCTGTCTGTGGCGACAACCAAATCAACCCGACCCCGCCCCAAACCAGACTTGGGTCCTTCTAAAACAGATTAAAGAAATACGCATTCGAGTGCTGCATCAAATGACTGAATTCGTGGTGGGTGGACGATGCAAATCGCACGTTGTTGAGGACTTGAGTGTGGTAAAAAATAGCAGTCGCGCTGCTCGCGTCTGAAAGTTGAAGCTGCATTGCGCCGTCCTCCAAGTGGGAAATTTTTAGGCTGTCCCGCGACGGCATCTGATTGGTCTCTGCTTGCAAAGTAAACTGCAGCTCAGCATGTCCTCACTGGTACGCAGCCACTGATGGCCCCTGCATTGCTGCTAAAGCTAGGAATCCCCACTGCCTCATCAGCGACCCTCCCTAACAGCGGGCAGCCGGTATCTACACCTACTAACACCTTGAGATAATACGACGAAGTTATTCACGAATCTGCCCAACACACTTTGCTAAAGAAGCTATTGAAGAGTTTCTTTTGAGAGGTTACTGGACCAATCTTACAGCCATTACTCTCGCTTGTGGCTTACAATTTTGATTTCCATCTTACAGCGCACAACTTACAACTCACATCTCACCGCAATGCCGAGCCCAACTGGCGATACCCTCACAACCATACAAAGGGTACTCGATCCTTATATCAGACCGCGCGAAGAAGCAGCACATATTCGGCGAATACTAGCACTACATCTGGACTCGAGTCTCAAGGATGGATCTGTCTACGAACCCCTGGCTCTTGTCAATACTCAGAAGCCTGGCTCAGCTTCCTCTACTCAAGGTCTTTACCGGCAATATCTGGAAGCATTGAACGCGAACATCAAAGCTCGTGAAGAATTCAAGAAATATACCGCCCAAGAGGATCGCACAGACGAGCCAGAAGAGCCCAGTGGCTCGGATGAGGCTGGCTTAGAACGTCTGCAGGAACATCTGGCGATCATCAGTCTCGAAAAGAAACGTGAGAGGTTGGGGGCAATCGAAAAGCATCTGATACAGTTGAGCCAAAAGCCAGCAGCATCACCAGACTTCATGAACCCGAAGGAGATTTTCCGGGACAGTCGGCCTCTACCCAACGTTCCCAAAGAGCTTGTCTCATCCATGACACTGGACAACGCCAGCACCAAGGCTCACCTCAAGGACTTGAACGACCAACTAGAAAAGCACGTCTTCAAAGCGAAGCTCCTCCTCAAAAAAGAAGAACAGGCCCTTGATAGAGTCAAATCACAGTCCACCACCCGCCCCGAAACTACCCCCGACAGCGCCAAACTTGAAGCCCTCAACAAAACAAGGATAGAACTCATCAGCTGGATCGAAGCCGAACTCTCCAAAGCTTCAGGAGACGGCGCCGACCACCCCCCAAGTAGTCCAGATAACCGTTTCCGCGTCAGCCGCGCCTCCGTCAACGAACCGATCAATATGGACGCCCAGCTTGCCAGTATCAAAGAGAAATACAACCAATACCTCGAAGCTCGCAAATCCCTTCTCGATCTCATAAGCCAACACCCAAAGCCAGACATCAGACCCCTTAAACCAGAAGAGCAAAACTCTCAGGACGAGTCTTTGGCTTCTCAGACAACTCCAGCAGGCCAGCTTCTCACCCCTTACCTGGAACAACTCCTTGCCCTCTCCCGCGAGCAAAAAGGCCTCATCGCGCAAAAGTCACATCTGAACAACACAATCAACAAGCAGGTCAAGGAGAACACGACAGTTTTGGATCACTTGGCACAGGAAAGCCAGTTGATTCCGGCACATCTTATGCCTGGCGCCAACAGGGCAAAGTCCAGCAGTACTGGTCTCTCGGCCATCAACGATGACTACCTTCAAGTGTCTGGCCGCGTCAAGCCTTGGGTGTATGCCGCTGAGCAAGCCAAGATTGCCACGTTTGAGATGGTGGCAGAGAAGATTGAGGAGGGGCAAGTGGCGTTGGAAGGGTCGTTGCAGACGTTGGCAGAGATTGATCTCCTACTCGGGCGGAAAGAAGGAGAGACAGCAACGCAAAATGAAGGGGAGGATGATATCTGGATGGCAGAGGGTAGCTCCCCAACAAGAAAGCATACACGCCGGGGAAGTAAAATGGTTGAGCCAACAGCTTCAACAAAGACCGGGACGGTATGGGACATGGTGAACGGAAATCTGGGCCTCTTGAGGAATGATGAATGAGTCGTATTATATAGCTGAGAAACTGGCAACGGAAAGATTTACCATTCACCATGTATTTTTGCCTGTTTGCTGCCCAAAACGCCGTGAGAATTTACATTATTCCATACGATATCCGATGCCCCTTGATTATCTCCCACCCAAAATGCCCGATATCCGCAATGCCAGGTCCAAAATTGAAAGATGCTCATCGGCTCCATCCACCAGCCTCTTATCAATCTCGGAAAACACCAGCAGGATCTTATTCTTCTGCGCGTCCTCGATCGTCTCATCGTACACCACCGCCTGATAGAGCTGATTCACCACCTGCCCTGCACTCCACCCATCCGCGACCAAATCCTCCACCTCCTTTGCAATGCTCGTATAATTTCCACCTACTGTCGTCGGCTTCATCGCTTTGACCAGTTTCTGAATCGTGTCCTCAGGAATAACCCCCGCAATATCCTGGACTATCTTGACCGAGACCGCCTTCTTATCCACGTCCATCGCCTCATCACCCCCCGCGTCCCCCCCTGCTGGTTGGACAGCGCCCACAAGTCTAGCCGCACTCTGCAGGTAAGTGATCGCCTTTCTCAGATCGCCCTCCGCACAGTCGATCAGCCCCTCCACCGCACCATCCTCCAACCCAACTTTCTCCTTCTCCGCAATCTCCTCCAGCCTCTTTTTCGCATTCCCCTGGTCCAAGCTCTTGAACCTAAACTTGCTACACCTCGACGCCAACGGGTCGATGATCCTCGTGACGTAATTGCAAATCAGGCAGAAACGTGTGATCTTGCTGTATGTCTCCATTGTTCTTCTCAGGGCACTTTGCGCGTCCTGTGTCATGGAGTCGGCCTCGTCCAAGATGATGATCTTGAAGGGTGGGCAGGGGTATCTAGCTTTGTAGGCGGCAGAGGAGACGTTGGTCAGCTGCATGCGGGCAAAGTCTTTGACCTTCTCGCGGACGATGGAGATGCCGCGCTCGTCGGAGGCGTTGAGCTCGAGGACGCGGGATTTCATCAGTTCAGGTCCGTAGAGCTCTTTGGCGAGGGCGAGGATGGTTGATGTTTTGCCTGTCCCCGGGGGGCCGTAGAAGAGCATGTGGGGGAGCTGGGGTAAGAGGTTACGTTAGCTGGGGAGGGACGGTGGTGATACGCTTTAGGGATGGGACTAGAAAACGTACGTTGGAGGCTTGGAGTGTTCGCTGGAGGACGGTGATGGTGTGGTCTTGGGCGGTGACGTCGCTCAGAGTTTTGGGTCGGCTGGGAGGAACTTAGATTAATATTGTGAAAATATCAAATTATTGATGGTGGAGAGGATATTTACTATTTCTCAACCCATGGCTGTACTCTAGTGTTCGCGACATCCTTCTTCTCAGCATCTTTGGTAGCTGCCCCATTGGCAGCGGCAGCCTTTCGGGCCTTGAGGTCGAAAAAGCTGGCCATCGTGGTGGAAGAAAAGTATATGGGTTGGAATTCAGTGTCCCTCGGACCGAAATATAATGACTGAGAGGATTATTGACTGATTAGGGGAATCACAACAAGTCGAGTTGGTCAAGTAGATGTTGCTGTCGACAGACCTTGAAGTCGACGATTCCAAAGGCACTTAACGCGTTCAGGCGGAAAAAGCGCGACGACCGCGTCGCTAGTGAGCAGGGATTCTCCAATGGTGCCCCCACTCTTGGTACCTGCTGCCCCACTCTGGAGATCATGGAGGGGTGCCTCACATTCACCCACCCGGGCAGCCTTGCCCGAGCCGACAACTCTGTTTATCTTTGGTATCAACAGAGGCAGGGCAGAGTTCCATGTTATGGGTGCCCTTCCTGCCAGCAGCCTGACACCAAAATTTGACTTTCATTCCTGGGACACAAACATGCCATCCCAATGCTCTCGAGAGGGTTGGTGGTGGTAGGTAGAACCAAGGGCGTGGTTGCCTACAAAGAGCGGGGACATGCCGGATGACTATCTCGATCTTCCACTCGCTATCCGGTCCTCAAATTGCCTAGGCACCTAAGGTAACTCAACGACTCTATGGGAGCCCAAGTTTGTGGTTTACATCGGGCGATAGAGCCTGTTAACCAATCGATGTCTTTGACTCTCACCCGACCTCAATAACTGCTGCCCCGCACTTGTCCCAGCTGCGAGTTACACCCAACGTTAGCGTAGGTCACTTTGTCGCTAACCCCGTAGGCGAAACCCTGCCTATAATCTTGGCTACCCGCGGCCTCCACTGCTTTCCATCATTTGGCACCTTCTCCCAAACATCCAACACTTGACAACCAGAGACATCCTGCGCTTCTTCACAACGACGCACCATAGCGAGATCTCCCGATATCACTGTAAATACGATTCACTTTGGCAACAATATCGCCTAAACTCCTCAGTCACCATGGCGGACCAGTCCGTCTTCCGGATCACAAAGGTGGGTTGCCGTGGTTCGACGCTCTCGGACGGTGGGGAGAGCACACAGCGCGGGGTTGCAACATGGATGGATTTACAGTTATACGGAAGGCTGACAGAGACGACGATGTTTCTTTCGATTTCTAGGAGCTAAGCGACCTCCAGAAGAACTCGGACTTGTGTGAGCCACTATGAATCCCCAGCGTGATGTTATATGGAAGGGCTTCAACTCAACAAAGCCTTTTAGCTCTCGCCGTCGCTTGCCGTGATATCGATGTCCGAAACGTCAAGGCCCTGATTATCGGGCCCCACGAGACACCTTACGAGTTTGGGTTCTTCGAGGTAATTTTCAAATGGCTATTGAATCAACCTCAAAATTAGCCGGCTGACATGATGGTAGTTCGACTTCAAGTTTGGCAAGGGTAAGCAATGATCGCTAGCAGGAGACGCCGGTTGCCAACCATTGTTCTTTCTAGATTATCCTCGCAGGTCCCCAACAGTTGTCGGAACCACAACCAACTCAGGCCGTACCCGGTTCAACCCCAACATCTATGCCAATGGCAAAGTCTGTTTGTATGTTCAGATCTAGGCGGTTAGACGAGGGCTGGGCTAACCAGAGACTAGGTCGATTCTTGGGTACTTCCCCGTCTCATTGGTGAAAGATTTGATTTGTGCTTGGAACTGACAAGATGTAGGACGTGGCGTGGGGAGCGTGGGGAGGAGTGGTCGGCTGCTCAGGGCCTCGAGTCTATCCTCATCTCTATCCAGAGTCTGATGTCCACGAATCCCTATGAGAATGAGCCAGGGTTTGAAGATGCCAATGAGGCATCAGACAAGAAGAACCAGAAGGAATATGTTCAAAAGGTAACAAAAACACGCGATTTGTTGTTGATAGCGTGACTGACTGGTGATATAAGATTCGGCACGAAACCCTCCGCATCTCGGTGATCCAACGTCTTGAGGAGTATCTCGGCATTGATGCTGGCGGATCCCTACAGCCAATGGCACCAAGCGACTACGATCTTGACATGGACACACTAGACGAGGATAGCGCCCCATTCCTTCCTTTCAAGGACCTGTGCAAGCGCCGATTCCTCTGGTACTATGAATCATATCTCACAGCCATACAGAAAGGGAAGGAAGAAACCAAGGATGGGCAAAGCTTCTCCAGAATGCCCTTTGAAGGAGTTAGTAACTCGATGGAGGGCAAGTTCAACTACACCGAACTCGAGAAGCGGCTGCGCAACGTCAAGAAGATGCTTGACGAGGAGACCGAAAGATGGGCGGGCGAGGGGCTCGAGGCCAAGGGCAAAGAGACGACTGTTGCGGTAAATCTCCAACGTCAGTTGGAGCAGGTAGTGGAGTCCTTCAAGCGTGCCGACATGCCACACAACGTTGAATTCGTCGATGGCAATCCATTTATCTGGGCGGTCACCTATTTTGGGAAGCCCATGACGAATCTCGACGGCGGGCTGTTCAGATTTAAGCTTCACTTCAGCCCGAGGTTCCCGGAAGAACAGCCTCGCGTCAAATTTGATACTCGACTCTTCCACCACCGCATATCACCCGATGGAACCCCTTGTTACGTCTCGCCACTCAACAAGAGGGAGGACGTCAAGTCACACATTGAAGCGGTGATTGATGCGCTGGAGGAGGAACAGCCTCCGTACGATCCTCGGACTCTGGTTAACCCGGAGGCGTTCAAGCTCTACTGGGGTGGATCAGAAGAGCGCCGTAACTACAACAGGCGTCTGCGCCGCTCTGTTCAGCAGTCTATGGAGTAAGGCGGTCCTTCAGCTCCTTCCTGGTATAGTTTGTGCTAACAAAGAACAGAGACTTCTAAGCTGCAAGGCCACCTGCCCACTACGTTTTTTTTCCGCATTTGCTTGCTAGAACTATAGTGTTCTGGCTTAGGCCCCATGGCGTTCTCAGGTTGATATTCACAGGGTGTAGCAAAGGGCTGGAACTCGGTCAGTTTATGGCTTTTAATGTATTGTATTGTCTGCGAGGAGGATGTGGCGTTTTATTGTTGCTTTGTAGTAATTGCTGTTATTCTGTTTGGGTTTGGCAGGCATTTCCTACGCCGGCTGGGGCGTCATCAGCGATATACCTAGGTTCACTCGAGCAAGCGATGGGAGGATGGGGTTGGGAGGTTGATAGACATTTTCCGCTAGAGCGATTATGAGGAAGTTTCGTGCGTTATGTAACTACCTACTCCAAACAATTTCTGCTCTGTTCGCAAAGACGAAGAAATCCATAAACAAGTGTGCAAGAAACTAGTGATTCGGGTATGTTTACTCCACCAACATACAGGTGGGAAATTGATAGTGTTATAGATGACTATCTGGGATATCTATCCTGTTCCGTTCCAGTCCTGTTCGTCCCTGAAATGTAATTCAAAACTCCGCAAACACCAAGCTAATGCCCTCATAATATATATGCTCATTCATTCCATGATATATCAAGCAAAACCTCCAGCCTCTCGGTCTAACCAAACTTCTTCCGCAAATGAAGGTTTGCTCGCACATCAGGAGCGCTTCCCACCCCTCTTCTTCTCGATCTTATCTCTCCCCGGTACGTACGGCGCGGCGATGCCCACCAGCTTCTGGGGTTGATTGCTCCCTACTAGCCCCCTCGCCGAAGTCCCGGCTCCAGCCGTGAACTCAAACGTCCCTTGAGTGTTCCCAGACATGACGACCGGCACCCCTGGGGTAGGAGCCTTGACTTGCTCGGCGTGCAACTTGTCCAGGCTCTCTCCCACGATGGCGTATTGGTTCCAGTTTATGGGGGGACATCTGACGATCGTCTGGGGTTTGGGGAGTTTGCGCCATGCTGGCTCCTTCTCCTTGTCTGGTTGGTCTCCATCTGGCTTCTTGGTGTCTTCGTCGTCGTCATCTGAATCGTCGTCGTCATCGGAGGGCGGCGATCCCCCAAACAACCCCTCTTCTTTTTGCCCAACTTTCCCCGAGGTGAGATCGGCGACGAAGGCGGCTGGGTCGTTCAAAGCGGATAGCTTGGCCTTATGGAGGTTTTGGATGTCGGCCTGGGCGCGTTGACGCTGGAGTTGGAGGATGGAGATGGCGGATTTGAGGGCGAGGACGTCGGGGTTGGAGTCGAAGTCTAGGTGGACTGGTTGGGGTGGGGGGATGACGGTCGGTGTTGGGGCCTGTGAGGTGTGGGAGAGAAGAGGGCGGGAGAGAGAGAAGTCGGGGATGGTGGGGGGTGGAATGGGGGTTTCTTTTGGGAGGTGAGGTGGGACTGGTTTGGTTGGGTCGAGTTTGGGGGTTATGGGGGATATTGGGGGGCGAGTCGGCGAAGGTTGCCGTTGGGTGCTGGCAGTGGGTGGTTGTGGTTGGGGCCGGGATCGTGATGGTTGTGGTTGAGGTGGTGGTTGTGGAGCGGAGCCGGTTCCGGAACCGTGCGCCGCGGCGGAGGCGGAGGCGGAGGCCGGTGCGGCCTGTGTTCCGTCGGTTGTGATGGTGAGGCCGGGCATGGTCGCCGTTCGGTGTTTGATGACTGACTTGGGCGTGCGGGGGTTGGGATTTCAGGAAGCTGAACTCGACGCGCAAAAAGTCAAACTTGCAAGTGACCCGACAAAACGCGCGGCTTGCAGATGCGGAGTCAAGGGGACGGGAAGACTGTTTGCCTTGCGTGGCTCGTTGGTTGGCGTTTGCCCTTTTAGGCTGCGAGGACATCAAAAGGGCTTGGAGTTGGACGCCAAGGGCGGATGATTAACCGACCTTTGCCCCACATAGCGGGGCGATGTCTGTGCGTCCCGGCTTCAGACTTGGGAGACCTTGACTGGATCTGAGACACGCAACTGCAAGCTCCCAAAATCGAAGACGTTGACTTCATGACACATCAAATTTACTGAGGGCTTCAGGCGCCTATTGTTCTTCTTTTCTAGGAATCGAATGAGTCTGCAGATTCCTTAACCAATCATTGACATGTTGTCCCCCAACTTGACCCAAATCAGGATCAAGCTAGAAGACGGGGATGCAGTCGAATTACAGTGCCATTCGCCAGAGAAGACGACATTGAAGCACCGGATGCAGGGCGGTTATGCTCCGGTGAATCAGAGTCCTTCCTGGATGGTCTCTTGGGTCTCGCGAGAAGACGGCTGAACTTGCTCTCTTCTCAACAGTGCGAACCCGTAGACGTCTAGACCTGAAAGAAAACAGCCTGCATTTATTGGCGTATGGTGAGGCTGTCCAACAACGGCTGTTAAATTTCGAGCTGCGAGGATTTTGGCTCTACTCAATGTTGCATTTAATAAATCTATCTTACAGCATCTAGGATCGCGTACCCAGTCGGCTGGTCTCGCCAATCTTATCGGTTCAGACAATTTTCGAAGTTGATGTGGGATCGTCACCCAGGGAATGTTCCAGATTCCGGGACGGAAACTTCCATAGAAGCAAAGAAGCATGCAATCCCCAAGCCTTTGACGACGATCCTGCATGGTATCCGGACTCGAAAGGATTCTCCATCCTCAACTGCGATGCATCATCGGACCAAGGCCGAGCGACATCCACAGCAGTCCAATGCACGCTGTTTTTTCTCGCCAATAATGCAGCCAGGGTTCTTCCTTCTGCTTTGGGGATGACACCGCCATGAATATTGCAGTCCCGCAGGTTACACTATGTCATTGAACAAGCTAGGATTCTACTCATCTTTATAAGAGTTATACTCTCGCAACTCGGCGTCAGCGGCTGTTATCGACAAATTCCTCCTTTTTTGCTTTTCAGCTCGTGGCGGTTACATTTTCCAGCTAGCGCCTGTTCCTGTCTCGGGATCTCGTGACTAGCCTCTGAGCTTGCTTGGCTTGCTGCTTTTCGTCTCCAGGGGTTCTCTATTGGTGACCTCCTTCATGCCGACCACTTGAACGGGCATTTGTTGCGCATACGTTCTTCTCCCTTGGCCGCCCTTCAGTGAAGAAAAGGCAACGCGGTCACCTTTATACCGCGTCAGTACCTCTGAGCCGCCAGGCTATAGAAAGTCCACCACAACTTGAAGAGCTCACACATCCAAAGTGTAGAGCGACAATAAGCTTGAATATAACCGTAAGTAAGGGCATACAATCACGATACGCTTGGTGTTAAATGGAAACTGAGTCTATAACTGATCCCTACCTAGCGATAGAATTGCTTCTCTGCGCCCTTGAACTACTCATTTATAGAATACCTTAAAGAGGGCTCGCTATCGAATGCTCGCTGCCCCTCTTCCGCCTGTGGCGTGAACAACATCCGGAGTTACACAGTTCTTGTCGGCGAAATAAACGACTCTTCTTGCCTACTTCAATGCCACAATACCAGCCTTCTCTTTGATGGTGTTCTGATTCTGTTCAGCCGCGGTCGTTGTGACACCATTACCTGGAAAGCCTTCAGTATCCCCACCGACATCTCGAGAAAACCGGCGGTCGATAAAGATCACATACATTAGGTCACACAGTCCACTCCCTTGTACCACGAGGAAAGAGCATCTTCAATTGGTCCCATTGCCCTCGAAACAGGATAATACATCCGCCATGGACCAAACCTACCACCAATATCCAACAATGTCAGGCGCCAACCCACAAGCCGACCCAAGCCACAGGTCCAAATCCCGCAGGAGCAGCAAACCAACCTCGGTCAAATCCTCCTCTTCTCCAGTCAAAGACAAAAGCCGAAGCGAAGGAGGAGGACGAGGCGGAGGGAAACTTCTGGGGAAGGTATCCAAGCTCACTGGGTGGCTCTCCACGTCCGAGCCCTCCACGCAAGCACTCCTGTCACACCAGAAAGAAGCTTTTCGGAAGGCGGGGGTGCCCCTGACAGACAGCGAAGCACACGCCAAACTTAGGGCGCCGATTGGGGAGATCCCTTCTGATGCGATCACCTCGACCACGGGACTAGATCCGGAGGAGCGATTGAGGAGGAAAAAAGAGGAGAGGAAGAGACAGGAGAGGGAGAGGAGGGGGAGTGAAGCGGTGACGGTGGCGGGGAGTATACGAAGCAATGGATCCGGGTCGATGTCGGGGTATAGTATGAGCGGAGGGAGTAGTACGAGAAAGGGGTCGGTGTCTAGTCCTGTGGGAGGTGATGTGGGAGGGCAGGCGCCGTGGAATTATGGGTGGGATGATAAGTGGCAGTGAGAGGGAGATGGGTTTTGGCATGAGAAAAGGGAATATGATGTTATGAACTGTTATGAGGGATCATGAACATGTATGATGACATGCATGGCTAATGGATATTCAAACTCGGGGTTCGGATTGGAGGCGTGGGACGGTATAGTAACTATACCTAAACGGATAATTTTTTAGGAAAAGATCAAAAAGGCAACACACGGACACGCGTCCTTTCTTGAATGTGTCGAATAATTTCAAGGTAGTCCCAGCAATCGAACGCCATGTGCCACGGAAAAGTGCCAATACCTATCTTGTCCTTGTTAGCGGCCGATCTGCCGCTGGAGTTTAGTCGAGGTTGAACAAACAAACGACAGCAGCCGACCAATTAGCGAGCGGGCGTTGCGCTAAAAACGGTCCTATCCTAGAGGATGGGTTATGACGTCGTCGATTGTTGGAAATCACACCCACCTCATGACCGGTTGCTTTTTTGGAGTAGAATGATTTGCTCATTGATTGTGAATCCCATCCTACATAGACTACTCATTGCTTCAATCGAGCAAGAAACATTCTTCCATCTGGCAGTTTTTACGGTCTTTGGTGGTGATACCCTCAACACATACACCTAGACAGTGAACTGCTACTTGGGAGCATTCTGAGTCTACCTGGTTGCATTAGTACCCCTTACCTTCAACACTCAGCTGATTGCGATCTACCTTCTGTCGCTACTGCAGCTTTGCCGGGCCCTGCGCTGTAACCGCGGATTTTTAACCAAGCTCGACCCTGTTTGAGCCTCAGCCGTCGCCATGGCCTCCAACGGTATCCACTCCAGCGAGCGGTACTCCTCCGAGGACGACCACCTGCACAACACAAACGAGCACACCCGCCTACTCCCCAACCGTGTCGACAGCACCAACTACAACCCCCATAGCAACCGCCCCGGGCCATATCTATCCCCCGATGACCCGGCTGTCTCGCCCTATAATCTCTTCACCGTCCGTGTCGTCCGCTATGCTACCGTTGCGCTCACAGTCCTCACTTTCATCTGGTGGGCGTTGATGGTAGTCTCCGTCTTCGTGACACCGCCCGGTCTTCACGTCCGCGGATCCCCATTCTTCAGTTTTAGCTACACTACCGTGGCGTTGGTGACGTTAATCATCTCGTTGATCTTCTTCGCCGTGCCGAGTAAGAGTCAACGGGTGCTTAGTTTGGTTCTGGCGGGGCTGCTGTTGGTGGATACGGTCATCATCGTTGCGGTGACGAGGACCAGACATGAAGAGATTTGGGTCGGGGTAGGGAGTGTAGTTTGGGCCACACTCATGGCGGGATGGGTTGTGCTGGCGGACAGAACTGTTCAATGGGGCAAGGCCGAGGAAGAGGAGAGGCTGACTGGACGGCCGGAGCACAGAAGGACGCTGCTGGAGTGGACGGAAGTGCTGCTATCGAGTGTGGCGCTCTCGGTTATCACTGCTGTGGTGGTGCTGATGACTTGCACTTTGATCCTGAGAGCAGTTGATTCTGGTTTGGCGCCTCCTGGGGAGAGATACTGGGTTGATGAGGACAAGTACCAGATTCATTTGTACTGTTATGGGAATAAGACTGATGCCAGTGGAGCAAAGTCGACGACGGTTTTGATTGAAGGAGGGGAGGATCCGGTTGAGAGAGGACTATGGCAGCTTGCTGAGAATGCAGTCAAGAACGGCTCGATTGAAAGGTTCTGTTTCGCGGACAGACCGGGGATGGCTTGGAGCGATACTGCCCCATCACCTCTATCGGCGAGCATGGCTTCGGATGTTCTGGGCGAGACGCTGTCCAGAGCTGGGGAGGAAGGGCCTTGGGTTTTGGTTAGTGCTGGTATTGGCTCGATTTACTCGAGAGTGTTCAGCTCAAGACATGGGGAGGATGTACGTGGACTGCTGATGATCGATCCTCTCCATGAGGACCTGTTGGCAAGAGTTGCAAAACCTGGCCGTGGCTTCTGGCTTTGGCTCCGAGGTGTCATTTCACCCTGTGGGATAGATCGTATCGTGGGTGCGCTACTCAGAGGAAGGCGTTCGGCTGACCGGGTTTGGGGCCGTTCCTCGTATCAGTCTGGAGCCACGATTTTTGCCAAACTCCAAGAAAGCTTGGTGGCGGACTCTCTCACGAAGCGAGATGTTGCCTCAAGCCGCACCATCCAGGACAAGGACACGCCACTGGTTATTATTAGCTCTGGCGAACAAATAAGAAGGGACAGCGAGTGGGAAGCTAAGGTTTGTGGCAGCAATCATGCTTCCGTCTTATGGTGAATGCTGGCTGACCGAGAAATTGTAGCAACGAGATCTAAGCCACCTTACGCGGAAGCTACAAGATTGGAACATTGTCGACAAGGCGCCCCATCGTGTCTGGGATACGCTTGAGGGAAGAGATATCATTGAGCGGAGGCTTAGGAGATTGGCGAAGAACTAGGATGGGGGTTCTATATACCTAAGTGAGCTGTCGGTGGGTTCGTTTTCGATAACAGTTGCCGAATGATTGGGCCTAGGCAAGAGTACGGCATTGAAGGCCCTGCCTTTAGTTGATACTGTATTGATACTTGATTGTAGTATTTTGTCCTGTGTAACATTAGTCACACAATGAAACTGGACTCGTGCTTTCTGCATGCAAGTCAGCATGATTATGGGTTCCTGCAGCTGGTGATAGGGGTGCGTAATGTAAGAATACTCGTTCGCATGGCATGGATGTTGAGAAGTGGAAGCCGAAGTCTCACCTCTCCGACACGGTTAAAGCGAAGATGTCCGACTAAGGGACAGCTGGGACAGAATAGTAGTAAATAGGCACTGAAATGCCTCCATAACCCCACCAAGGAGCAATTGATGCAGGACAGCAACATGGACCGTTGGGCCCTTCCCTGCTTTGCATCATCCAAGCTCCATGGATCTGGGTACATACATACAAAGCAACAAAAGACCCGCGGGACGAAACAAAAAGACGGTCTCGTGATTAAGTAATGGAGGGGGAGGAGACAGCACGATAGATAAGCTCGGAATTAATTTTGACCTATTTCAACAAACGGGCCTCAAAGTCTTTGGGCCGAAATGCATCCAAAAATCCCATGGCACGATGCTGCCATTCCTCTGAACAACTTTGGGCATAAGTGGGCAATTTCCCCATTTGGCCGTTGCCACTAAAATTTATAGGGCACCAGCGGAAAGGTCTTGGCGGCGGAGCAGGACTCGGACAGCAGTCATGGCTCTCTGCGGCGACCCTGGGGAAATTCAAGGAGAAGGATGCGCCCATCTTCCCGCGTGTTGTTTCTCGACCTTGTTGATCTTGGTCTTGTTCTCTTGGTTCTCTGCGAATACCGATCGGCTGTTGAAGTCTGATCTTTACCCCAACCCGAGTTCTGCCAGGTAGCTTTGCCTGCAACCTCCCCTAAGAAGACGCTGTCCCTGTCTCCCATAAAGCCTGAAATTGGCGCTCCGCCTGGCGGGGGGCTGTCGATCGCTGCTGTCCTGACCCGACTGGGGAGTAAGGTAAACTGTGGACCACAACCCGACCTCCTGAACGAACGTCTCCGACTCTTGTCATCTCCAGCCAACCTCAGCGCATCTGCAACCATATCCCACGACGTGCAATCCATCCCGGCCAGACATTGACGTCTCGAGATCCGAGTTTGCAACAAGATCGAGGCGGCTGCACCACAACCTAGGCTGCCCTTTTCGACTGTACTGCTGACCGAACCGTCGTTGCTCTCGCTCGCTCAACGTCGTCCCTCAGCCTCAACCTCCAATCGTGCCCAGCCAGCCGATTACTTGTTCAACAGCTGCCCACACAGCCTCTGCCCAGAGCGACGCTTACCTATCGCGTTGGTTATCTCTAGCCCCCGCCTTTACCAGCGCACACTACATTCAGACCGACTGCCCGCAGCGACCATTGTCGTGTACATTGGCCGGTCGCTTGATGTCGGGCCCTCTCCTGGCTGAGCCCCCGATTTACTCGCTCCACGACCGCGCGCGCCCTTGGCCCTCGGCTCCTGCTTCAACTACAACATCCATTGTTTACTTCTAAGGAGAACGCACATGGTATAGCCTGACGAAAAAAAGTGGACGGATTCAGGATCAGTCCACAATGGCAGGATACGACTATGGTGGTGCCGGCGGTGGAGGTCCTCCAGGTAGCCTAGGCCTCGGAGGTGGCGATTGGGCACATGGCGATCCTCGTGCGAATCCTCACGCTCATGCTCATAATGGGAGAGCCCCAAACTCGCCAGCTCTTGGCGGCAACGGAGACACAGATTTGGAATTGAGACAAAGCGGCGAACGCAACAGATCAAGGCCACGAGCGGCTAGGACAGCTAGTGGTCAGGTGCGTGCTTGCAAGAAGTGCGGAGAGCCCTTGACGGGCCAATTCGTTCGCGCTCTGGATGGTACATTCCATTTGGATTGCTTCAAGTGCCGAGTGAGTCCTAATCCCAGCCTTTTCGACCATTTTGCTCTCCATCTGGCGGTGTGCCGCTTTTCAGCCCCCGTGTCGTGTACTAACCGCCTGGTAGGATTGCGGACAAATCGTAGCCTCCAAGTTCTTTCCAGCAGACGACGAAAATGGCGAGGGACAATACCCCCTTTGCGAAACAGATTATTTCCGACGGCTAGGTCTGTTGTGCCATCAATGCGGTGGAGCATTGCGAGGTTCCTACATAACGGCGCTCGATCGCAAATACCACGTCGATCATTTCACCTGCTCTCTCTGCCCAACAGTATTCGGCGCCCAGGACAGCTATTACGAACATGATGGCCAGGTTTACTGCCATTACCATTATTCCACGCAGTTCGCTCAGAGGTGTAGCGGTTGCCAGACCTCTATCCTTAAACAATTTGTTGAAATATTCCGAAACGGACAGAATCAACACTGGCATCCCGAGTGCTACATGATTCACAAGTTTTGGAACGTCCGACTCAATTCACCACAAGAAACCCCTGTCATCACCCAAGATGACGCCGCTGGTCGCGAACATGTCCGCGGCGAAGAGGAGCGCATGGAAGAGAAGGTGTACCGAATCTGGAGCGTGCTCTCGACCTTTGAGGAGTCGTCGGCTGCTTGTATATCAGACATGCTTTTGCATGTGAGCAACGGAGCCTATGTTGATGGTGTCATGGTAGCCAAGAAGTTTATCTTCCATGTTGACATTCTTTTCCGGTCCGCTGACCGACTCGACGCCACCATGACCAGCGAGGCGGACCAAAAATGTAAGAATAACCCCCGTGGCGCACCGATACCTCGTAACGCTGTTGCTAACCGAACACGCAGCCGGTTTGGCATACGGGCGTGAAGCCAAATTGTTATGCAAAAAGATCGTGGCGTTCTTCTCGCTACTTTCCAAAACCCAAGACAGGGTCACACGCAAACCTGGCGTCACACAAGAATTGCTGACCCTTGTCACTGGTCTTGCCCATTACTTGAAGCTCCTCATTCGAATCTGCCTGCAGGGCGCTCTCAGAATCGAAAAAGAACGGAATTCACCAGACGGCCTCTACAATTTCTTGGATGATCTGAGCGACCTGGAAGCGCTAAAGGTGGAGGACAATTCCACAACTACGCTTCAACTAACATCTGGAATGTCCAGATTGTCAGCACATGATTCGGACCAGTGCATCTCATGCCATAAACCAATCGAAGACGAGTGCGCGAAGAGCGGGGACAAGCGGTGGCATCTGGCCTGTGCCAATTGCTCGCGTTGCGGCAGAGAACTTGGTCGGAAACTTCAGGAGGCCCGGTTAACTCCTTACGACACCAAGATAGTGTGCAGCACTTGCGACCCCCACATACCCGCACATGTATCACCATTTGAGCACATCACCAAGCTTCAACAATACGTCTTTTTGCTCCAAGTGGCTCTGGCGCGGCTACTTGAGATTCTCCGGGTAAACGGTGCTCTTAACCATCCCGATGACCTGAATGGAGGTGACCAAGACTCTGCCGAAGGACGGTCTAGACAACCAGGGGGCGATTATCCACGACATCACCGAGAGTCGTCCTACGAGAGCGCTCTCAACGATGTCCGAAGGTTGAAGAGCACCCGTATGGACAAACACTTGTCGTCTAGCTTTAGAAAGGCGCGGACATCAAGAATTCTAGATGGACCTGAGAGCAGTAGCGTACGGCCGGGATCAGCAGGTGGTACGGGCGAGGGAGGTCAAAATAGGGGTTTCCACATCGTCGATGAGCGCGGACCCATCGACGAAGAGGACATGACTTTGCCGAATCAAGATGCGCTCACACTCGACGATATTCCTCGAATTGTTGCGGCCGAGCAAGCCGCGAGGGAACAGAGGTCCTACCAGCCGAGTCAAAACCGCCAGGAGCTCTTCCGGTCTCCAGCCACCGAACCACGAGCAGGAGCTGGTGGTGCTAATAACATGCACCAGCGGAGTCTGTCGGACGGTAAAGGAGTAGGGTCACGCAGCGTTGGTGACCCAGGGCAAATGCGCGGCGCCCGACGGTACTTTTCAGAGCTTTCGGGACTAGAATATTTCATCGTCAGGCATCTGGCTGTGATGACGATGCACCCTATGGTGGAGAATGAGTTCACGTTGGAAGAACTGTTGGGATTCATTGAAAACAAGAAGGCCCCTACTTTCTGGAAAAACATCGGCAAGGCATTCAAGAATGACAAGCAGAAGGCTGTCAAGAAGAAAGGAGTGTTCGGCGTCCCATTGGAGGTCATCATTGAGCGGGATGGGTGCGAGTCGACGGACGGTGTGGGGCCGGGTACCTTGAAGATTCCTTCCATCGTCGACGACATCATCTCAGCAATGAAGCAGATGGACCTTTCGGTCGAAGGTGTTTTTCGGAAAAGCGGCAACCTCAAGAAGTTGGGAGAGATGGCTGAGGCGCTTGACAGGGAAGAAGATGTGGACTTTGGCTCGACCCACGTTGTTCATTTGGCTGCGCTACTGAAGCGATACCTACGAGCACTTCCGGATCCTTTGATGACACAGAAACTCTACCGCCTTTGGTTAACGGCGGCCAAGATTCCAGATCCAGAGACGAGGAAGCATTGTTTACACTTGGCGTGCTGCCTTCTTCCAAAGGTCAACCGTGACTGTCTGGAAGTCTTGTTTTGCTTCTTGAAATGGGTGGGGTCTTTTCACCAGGTGGATGATGATACCGGATCCAAGATGGATATCAGGAATTTAGCCACCGTCATTGCGCCCAACGTTTTGTTGGATGCGAACAAGGCCGCAAGTCTCGACAGCGACCCTATGTTCGCCATTCAGGCCGTAGAGGTGATCATTGCTAATGTTGAGGAGATGTGCTTGGTAAGTTCAGAATCCTTTACGCGTTTCTGTTGAAATGATGCTAACAAATGAACAGGTTCCTGACGATCTGGCCGACCTTTTACAAGATCAATCATTGTTCAATAACACCGCCGAGCTGACCACCAAAGAAATTCTGAAGCGTTTTGGTGACCGTGCAGCCAACGGCCCTATCCGACAGTATAGTGAAGTTGGAGAGCTGATGGGCCGTCACGACAACAATCCAAGCCGCCCACCGCCGAGGAGGATAGAGACCGACCCGGCATCGTGGCAGCAGGAAAGCAGCGTCCGCCCAATGCAGGAGCCAACGATACCAGCCTTTGCGGCGGCCCCTCCAGCTCAAGCGACGCCGCCGCCTCACAAACGTGGACCATATGACCCTCCTCAACAGTCGCCATATAGAGGGCCAGAAGGCGGAAACCAGGGGCATATGGCACCATCACAGCCGCCACAACAACAGCCACAGCATAACCAAGCTCAGCCAGGCCCGCCAGGACAAGGGCAGAGAGGAGAGTGGAGGAATTCGGGGTGGGGGAGACAAAACAGCGGGTTGACAACCGGGACTGCGTAGGAAGCAGTGGCTGATTATTTGCCTCCTTCTCCTCCGCCGGGCAGTCGCCGGCCGGAATTATGATACCCCTCTCCCTGTCTCTGTGTGGGAAAAAGAATTGAAAGTTAGGTTCGAGGAAATATTTTGCAAGCATAGCTGCGGGCGTTTTTAATCTTTACTTTGTTCATTGGGTCTAATATGTCTGTTTGGGAGTAAGGGGATAACGAGGCGGTCACTTTTTTACACTTCACTGGGGAAAGAGAGGCTTGTTGTTGTCAAGTAAAAGAAACGGGGAGGGAACGAAGGGAAATGTGTTTCCGTGTTCCTAATTTTTTTTTCCTTTTTTCCTTTTTGAATGGGTTGAACAAAAGAAAAAACAAAGCAGAGAAAAAGGACAGGAAGGGAACCATTTAGAGAGTGAGACAGAAATGGGTGGGAAATGGGATAGGCTTGAAACCGAGTTGGTGCTTTATCTTGTGTCTTGTTCGTATGCCTGTCTCAAGTGTGAGTGGTTTTGTGAGGAGAGGCGAGACACTCGATTTCATCTACACTTGCGCTACTCGATGTTCAAGTCATAGCCGGGGGAGCGATTACTGCTTGCAAAGGGCTTGCCGAACCGATCCAAGGACACGCAGGTAGCCAGTGAAATTGATGGACGACCTGGACATATGGTCCTTCTCTTTGGGGTCGAGACATGTATTAAGGAACAGCTGAAGTTGTCGGTGCTAGGCAGAGATATCACTTCATCGCGCTAATCATGGTACACTCCTCCTACCTGTGATCAAAATATCTAGATATATATGCCTGTATATGCACTGATTTTGACTTATGTGCACCTCTTCTTTCTCATCCTTCCTTTGCCCATCACCACCTTTTTGTTCCCCCCATGCCTTCAATTCCACACATCATTCATTAATTATTATCCATACATACGTAACCTCTCTCCCCTCTTTTTACCAAAACAAAAACCCAAAGGTATCTCTTTCAAACCCCTCAATTCAAAACTCAACACCAAAATATCCTTTCCCCCCCCTTTGTTTGCCGCCTCTATTTCTTCTCGGTATTGATCTTCTCCTGCTCCAACGTCCACTTGACGCTCCTCCTCACACCCTCGTCCAAGCTCACCAAGGGCTTGTACCCCAGCCTCTTCTTCGCCTTGCTGATGTCGTAGTATCTCGTCATGCAGCTATACACAATTCTCTGCCTGTTGAACGTGGGCGGCTTGCCAATCGCGGCAAAGAAGCACTCGCTCAGGAGGCCCAGGACCATGCCCACTCCTCTTGGCAAGATCCTGACGTGATCTGTTCCCATGGGCGACCCAGCGGCGGCCCAGACGGCCCGGCAGAAGTCCCAGAAGTAGACGGGGGAGTCGTTGGTGACGAGGAAAGCTTCGCCATCGACGCGCTCGTGGTCGAGGGGGATGGTGTTGGACTGGGCGGTGAGGAGGAGGGCGCGGGCGGCGAGGAGGTGCCCGTGGGCGACGTTTTCGACGTAGGTGAAGTCGAAGAGGTTGTTGTTATCGCCGACTTGGACGCCGGTGCGGCCCTGGCGGTAGATGTTGATCATGTGGTAGAGGACCATGGTGTCACCTTCACCCATGATGCCTGAGGGGCGGATGGCGCAGGTTAGGAGGGACGGGGCAGGGGAGGCGCGGTTGGCTTCGAGGACAAGTTCTTCGGCGGCGGCCTATAGGTGGGGGATGTTAGGATTGGAGAAAGAATAGGGGGGGTATGTGTGAAGGGATACATGCCTTGGTCTCGGAGTAGTATTCGGTTTGGTTCTCACCGCGGATGGTGGGCCACCTTTCGTCGGCGTTGATCAGGTCGGATTTGTTGTCTGACATGACCGAGGCGGATGAGGTATATACGAGAGCCTTGACGCCGGTGGTTTGGCAGGCTTTGATGACGGCGGCGGTGCCGTCGACGTTGACTTTCTTGAAGAGGGCATGGGAGACGCTGTCGTTGGATTGGGCTGGGGGGGAGGCAGTGTGGATGACAACATCGGGGCGGGCTTCCGAGAAGACGGAGATGAGCTTGTCAGCGTCGGTGATGTCGGCTTCGTAGTACTTGACGCCGTCAGATTCGGGGCGGCGGTTGCGCGTGCACCGGAGGTCAATAACGGAGATGGAGGTGGTGGTGTAGTCGCGCAGCAGGAGGCGGACAACGTGGTGACCCAGGAAACCGCAGCCGCCGATGACCAAGGCAGAGCCGAGGGATGGCTTCTTTTCGGACGTCATTGTGAAGTTGGTGTGCTTGTAGGGGTGATTGGGCTGGTTTGGGCTGGTTTGGGCTTGATGTGAGGCGTTGAGGATGGACAATTGGCAATGTGTTGTTGTCCCTACAAGTTGCACAAGCGAGTGGATATTGCTTCTTGTGGTCGCTATCTTGGCATCTCCTTTCCCGCTGGACAGGTTCCAAGTTTAGGCGGAATACAGGGGCAAAAAATGTCTAATTAACCGTCAGTTCTTCTCAGCCCTGCCTCACCGCGCGCGTTGATGAGCTGGCGGTTTGCGCGCGCCGGCACCGGCGCCGTTGCGGTTACCGGGGCAGGCAAGCTAGTCCCAGTGGGACGGTACGTACCTGGTTGCCGTATCAGGCAGGTGGAGCACCCCGCGTCTTCTTCACACGCGCTCCGTCTCATTCACTTGTCGGTCTCACGGCGAGCATGAGGAGCAAGTCGGCACACCAGGCAGCCTTTGTTGGTTTTTTGATCTGAACTCTTCGCTTTTTTTGGTTCCTTTTCTTTTCATTATTATATATCCTCATTTTTCTGCGACTTGCGACTTCTTGCTTTCATCATCCTTGGCCGCGCCTTCAACATAACTAGGCTCTCATGAAACACAGCATCGATTCCGATACCTTTCACCTTTGCTCAACATTCATGGTCGGCACAGGAGCCAAAAGTCATTTTAGGAGCGTTGAGGTCAGGTCATCATGCAAAGGCCCGAGACCGAAATCCTCGTACACATCGCAGCCCCTGCCCGGGGGGTGGATGATGCGAGGTACCGAACGCTAGCTGCTGCGTATTTCGACTTTAAGCCAGCGCACTACACGCGAATATCGGCGGGACAAGCTGCACAAGAGGAAGGAGAGACGACTCTACCCAACGAAAGAGAGTTTGTGGGGATGGGCATAGGTCAAGGGTCGCCATCTTTGACACAGGAACATGGAGTCATGGATTCGCCTATCCTGTCGTTCCAAAGCGCCAACAACAATTTCCACTCGCCGAGGTTGCCATTCATTGCACCTGCATCTGAACCGCATATATCTGAGACGCAGTCATCATGGCAGGCGCCGCCGAGCGAGATTCAGGATTCCATGCCGAACGGTAATATCGTGTATGATGATCTCTGGACGCCATCAAGGAAGCTAGACTTCTTCACATCCTCCTTGGAAAGTCAACAGATGCCATCATCGCCTCTAGTTCGCCGAAAGTCACAACGGCTAGTTCCGAGCTCCCAGCCCCAAAGCCTGGCCCCTTCACAGCTTCGGAGGAGCCCTAGACGTCGTCGTAACTTCCAGGAAACCACCAGGTCACCGGATTCAAGTCCACCGAAACCCAGCCTTTCTCGACCGAGTGTTCCGCAACCAAGTTTACCGCAATCAAGGACATACCACGGAAGTTATCCGCCAGGCCAACCGCAAAGGCAGAGCTCAAACCAGCGATCCATCCTGCCACAGGAAACTTTGTCCGTCTCACTGTCAAAAGAGCCCTCTCGCCCGGAGCTTTTTGATGCCGCTTACAGGATCATCCCGCAATCGCCGGATGTATCCTTCATACGACGGTCGAATCCAACTCAGACATCAAGCGGCGAGGTGATCGAGGAGACCGTCTTGTACTCATCCAATCCGACTCAGAAGTCGGTTCCTTGTATCCTAGAACCACCGGCGCTCGTGCGAGCAGAGTCGGAACCTGTCGCGAAACGCAGAAGACCTGCCAATGATCTTGAGCCTGGACAACCACTTGTCAGAAGCACGAGCGATATTGGCCCTCGACGACAACCCCCTGCCCGGCTACCTCCCAACAAGCCACTTGCCTACTATGCGGCTAAGCTGAGCGTCTCCTCACCTCCGCCTCCAACAGCACAAACGGTACTTGAGCCTTCAGATGTCATCTCCCCTGTACTCTCCAAACTGGCGACCGAACTCGATCTTCCGTCTCGATTCATACCAGCAAGCCAGACCAGGGAGCTCCGCCCGTTTGAAAGGGGATACTGGCTCGTTGAGACCACCACCTGGCCGCCTGACCTCAAGAAGTCGGCTTGGACATTCTTGACAAATTACATCGAAAACGGAGTTGCCGGTTGGGGAACCAGTTGCAGTCGAGCGGAGGACTACAGTTGGATTAAATTGCGGTGCTGGGGGTGTGTGGTGGGACATATGCATCTTGTGCTCTATGTGGCAAGCAGGCGCCAGGTGAAGGACACAGGCATGAAGTGGTACGGAGGAGACGGTGAGGTTGTGGTGGTGATGGGGCCGAGATAGGCTTGATTCTCGCGAGGGTGGAAGGGGTTACCATTGTGGAGGCAGGAGGTATGACTCGGCCAATAAAGGCCAGAGGAGAGAAGTAGACCTCGTGGTGTGGTTTTCATGTGGGAGCATCGATTGTTGGATATGTTATCGTTACCGGGGCGGATTTGTTGGTTTATCATCATTGGGAAAGATACCCCTGGATTTTATCATTGCATGGCGCTGGGCATAGCATGGACATGAGGCATATCACTGGACATTTTATGTATCAATACACAAATATTGGGCAAACACAAACTTTTGTACCGTTCTTATGCACATTGGAGGACTAACAGGAGCTTTCATCATAATATGATAATCGGGACACTTCATATTCGTTTTGATGTTTATTTGTTTTTTGTGCGAGACTGCGGCCAAGAAAAATGTACACTCATACAAGTTACAGAGAGTAAGCTGCCATTGCTTACGACGCAGACCTAAAGCTGTCCGACCTTGGAAAGAAAGGAAAATTCCATGGAAAAACGAGCAGCGAGCAAAGCAAAAGAACCAAATCTTGCCTCCATCCCTGGCCTTCTTCGCCCTATTCCCTACTGCGGACCCAACCAACGCCAGCCATCGTCGTAGTTGTAGTGATAGAATCGAATGTTCGTGGGTTGATGGTGGGCACAAGGTTGGTTTCTCTTTTTCTGGGATTTCCTTTCCTGTACAAGAACATGCGTGGCAACTCATGGGGTGCCGATGGAAGCGGCATTTTCCCTATATCATCTGTTGAACAACCTCAGGGGGAGGGGGAAAGAGAAGCCCTCTCAACCCGGTAACGTTCCCGATCGGCCAGGTAGAGTTGCACGAAGGGCTAATGAGCATGATTAGTAAATGTTGACGACATCATACGCCCGCTAGATACATACCTTGCGATCGGACTCGCTCATATCCTTCCACTCGCTCGCGATACCGCTCAATTTGGTCGTGACTGGGACGCCCTCGTAATCCCCAGAAGCCAAACGCTTACTCACAAAGTGAGAGAAGGCAGTTGTGACACCCTTGGGCTTGCGAGGATCTTTAAGGGAGGCCCTGCTCGGCTTGCCGAGCTTCCTGAGTTTGGTCCGAGCCCTGTTTGCGGCCTCGATGGTCTCGACTGGGTAGGTCGCAACCCAAGAGATCAAAGTTGCATCGTTTCTCACCTTGTTCGCGTGTGCTTCGTCCTGAAGGGCCTGCTTCTCCGCAGAAGAGAGAACTGCAAAGCCCTCCTTCAAAATACGGCTGGTCTCAATAGCACCCTTCTCGGAAACATCCTTCCCATTCTTCAGACGGTAAACCATCCATGAAGTCGCCGGGAGCAGAGCCGGTTGCTCTTTGATAAGGCCCTTGGCCTTCAGCTCCTTGACTTGTCGGAATAGTTTGATACTTTCGGGAATTTCCTTGACAGCCTTCTTGGGGCGACTAGTCTTCTTCTTCGGAGCAGCCTTCTTTTTCGGGGCAGCCTTCTTAGCTGTGGCCTTCTTCGTAGTCGTCGCCTTCTTCTGCCCCGCAGTAGTGGTCGTCTTGGCAGCCGGCTTCTTGGTGGTAGTGGTCTTCTTCGGGGCGGTGGCGGTAGCTGTCCTGGTTGCTGAACGGGAGGCGGTGGCAGCAAAACCCCGATTGAAAACGGCAGCAATGCGAATGCTGATGGGGATCTTGGAAGAGGCTGCGGTACGGGCAACAGTCGAAAAAGCTGAGCGCGCACCAATGACGCGGACCCGACGGGCAGTCGCGAGTCCGAATGAGGAAAGCATGGCGGCAGTGGCGGTGGGATCTGAGGCTACAATTGGGGTTGTGTAGTGGTGATGTTGTTGTGGGAGGGGTTCGCAACAAGCAGCAGTAGAAGTGACGCTGCCGGGGAGATTGCAATTTTATGCAGCGAAGTGGTTGGTCGGCTTTCTCAGTTCTCTTACCCTAGGTAAGGTAGCTACCAGCTTCCCAGGTGCGGTCCGTGCTCCACTGAGAGCTGCAAGCAAGAGCCGTGGTGTGGTGCTGTTGTGTTTACTCCGTACCTGCGACCAGGCATCAGGAAGGTGGGATGCAGGGGCACGGACCACAAATGTCCTGTTTGCTGAAGATATGTATACAACATAAATAATTTATTCTCTCTCGCACAACACCGGTGGTCCTTGATTGTTGGCAAAAGCTTCAATGGCGCTGTAAACTATCTACCATTCAATTACTTCCATCTGTTTTTCAAAAGGCGTTTTTCCTCGACTATGGAGGCAAACACAGCCATACGAAACATAATCTCTACGTCATGACAACCTCCACTGTGTGCCCCCGCACTGTATTGTGCCAGAAGATCAGCCATGAGCCCACAGTGAAAAGTAACAAGAAGCTGTCAACTAGCACGGTGTTGTGCTCCGGTATCCTTGTTGTCCTGTGGCTTGGGTTGCTCCACCTTCAAACTTCTCCAGCACGGTCCACAGAGCAGCAACTTGGTGTCCCATGTCTCGAATCTCTTCACCCGTCCTCACCAGTTCGAAGTCTGTATACAACACAACCAACGCCGCTCCACCCCAACGGCATGAAGACCAAAGATATCGCTTCGGGGCACTAACTTGATGTCAACTGCTTCCAAAAACAAGTACTTACCGCCAAAGACAATTGCTGAGCCACCGTCAAACTACTCAGAATGGCTCGGCCCAGAGACTCGCGCTCACCATCTCCTGCAGGAAGTCATGCTGCGCGAAAGCGGAAAGATGATGATCGACGCGACCGTGACCGCCGTGATGGCTCGCGCGATCGCCGCCGCCGCTCCCGAAGTCCAGATGTGAGTGGCTTTTCCCGAAGGACACTGCAGCCCCGTTCTAACATATCCATCCTTTTCCAGCGCCGATACCGTGACCGCGAGCGAGACCGCGACCATGGCCGCGATGCAAGAGACCGTGACTCGTATCGCTGGAGAGATCGCTCTCTAGACCGCCGAGATGACGATTATTACCGAGGTTCACGCCGAGATGGCGGAGGTGGCCACCGTGATCGAAGACGGTCACGCGACAGAGGGCCCGACCGGTTGCGCTCCCCAGATCGTAGAAGACAGCGGAGTCGTGATGGTAGGGATAGCAGAGACGGCGACAGAGACTATCGTTCTAGGAGGGATGACTCCCGAGACCGCAGGCCCCGCCGTGATGGCTCGGCAGACTCGCGGCGCGACAGTGCCCGGCCCCGGGGTCAACCTAAGCCAGCAGAGAGTAGTGTGCCAGTAACGCCCATCGAGGTACGTTCCCTTGGCTTTCAGAGCATATCTGGGAATTTTACTGACAGATTTTCGACTTTACAGCCAGCTAAGTCTACACCAACCCCAGCTCAGTCCGAGGCTGAAAAGAAGGCTGAACGGTTGCGCAAACTCCAAGCCATGAAAGAGAAGCATGCTATGAAGGAAGCTAAGGAGGCCGATGTATCGGCTGGGAGCACCAGGAAACTTCTCGCAGCCATGGACCAGAGAGCCGGTGGCACTGTCCCCAGCAGCCCTGCAAAGGCTTCGCCCACTCCAACGAGTCCAGCCGCCACAACTGCGGCAGCCTCTCCCGCCTCGACAACCCAGGCTTTCGCCGGCAAATTCGACCCGAAAGCCATCGCAAGAAATGCCAAAGGCAACCGCGCAAGTGAACAAACCAAGCTTGGCGATGTCAAACTCGGTGATGTAAAACTAAGCAGTCAAGGAGGCCCGGCCACAGCAGTCAAGAAAGATGGCGGGCTTCTTCCCACAAACAGAACACTAAGTACATTCGGATTCGGGAAGGCTGCTGACAACCAAAAGTCAACCTCGAAACGCAAGCTCGACATGGACGATGAGGAGATTATCAAGCGCAAGCTTGTCAAACTCCCAGACTTTGCTTTGGAAAATGCTGACACCACGCCGTATGTCGATGTCGATGCTGATGACGATGTCGAGGGCGACCTGGACCTTGTCCTGGGCCGCAATGAGGAGGAAATGGCCGAGGCCCAACGTATTCTTCAAGAACGGCGTGACGAACGCATCCAAAAGGAGGGCATGGCCATGGAAGTAGATTCTGAAGTTCCTGCCACGGAAAAGGATGACCCGACACCAGCCGAGAACGCCATGGATGTTGATGACGAGATTGATCCGCTGGATGCCTTTATGGCTGATCTTGAGCACAAAGTCCCAGCAGATGGTGCGGCGTCCAAACCATCCGGCAACCAAGTAAACGGCAAGAAGTCGTTTGAGCCCGAGGCATACTACAGTGATGATAACTACGGTTACGAGGCGGATAAGGCTGGTCCCTCATCGATTCTTGCCATGGCTTCCAAAAAGAAGAAGAAGGATATCCCAGTTATTGATTACAGCAAGCTTGAGCTAAATACCATCCGGAAGAATTTCTGGGTAGAGCCACTCGAGCTTAGCCAGATGACGGAAGAGGAGGCAGCAGAGCTCAGATTGGAACTGGATGGCATCAAAGTCTCTGGGAAGAACATTCCAAGACCGGTGCAAAAATGGTCCCAGTGCGGCCTCACACGGCCTATTCTGGATGCCATTGAAGGCCTTGGCTATGAAAAGCCAACCCCGATTCAGATGCAAGCACTGCCCGTCATTATGTCTGGACGCGATGTCATCGGTGTCGCAAAGACAGGCTCGGGCAAGACCATGGCGTTTGTCCTCCCAATGCTCCGCCATATCAAGGACCAGGACCCGGTGAGCGGTGACGATGGCCCCATCGCCCTAATCATGACGCCCACCAGAGAATTGTGCACCCAGATCTACACCGACCTTCTGCCGTTCACCAAGATACTGAAGCTTCGTGCAGTAGCCGCGTATGGTGGCAACGCCATCAAGGATCAGATTGCTGAACTTAAGCGTGGTGCCGAAATTATTGTTGCCACTCCTGGACGTATGATTGATCTTCTGGCTGCCAACTCTGGACGTGTAACCAACTTGAAGCGTGCTACATACTTGGTTCTCGATGAAGCGGATCGCATGTTTGACATGGGTTTCGAACCACAGGTCATGAAGATTTTCAACAACGTCCGACCGGAGAGGCAGACGATTTTGTTCTCGGCCACCATGCCTCGCATTATTGACGCCCTCACCAAGAAGGTTCTCCGGGATCCAGTAGAAATCACCGTCGGAGGGCGCAGTGTCGTCGCACCAGAGATCACTCAGATTGTCGAAATCATTGACGAGTCCAAGAAGTTTGTCCGCCTGCTAGAGCTCCTTGGAGAGCTGTATGCCAACGACGATGACGTTCGCGCTCTGATTTTTGTGGAGCGTCAAGAAAAGGCGGATGATCTGTTGAGAGAACTCTTGCGGCGCGGCTACGGCTGCATGTCGATCCACGGCGGCAAGGACCAGGAAGATCGTAACTCTACCATCTCCGACTTCAAGAAGGGTGTCTGTCCTATCCTTATTGCGACATCTGTCGCCGCCCGTGGCCTGGATGTCAAGCAGCTGAAGCTGGTCATCAACTACGATGTTCCTAACCATCTGGAGGACTACGTCCATCGTGCTGGACGAACGGGGCGTGCCGGTAATACCGGCACTGCTGTTACTTTCATCACAGAAGAACAGGAAAACTGCGCCTCCGGCGTAGCCAAGGCCCTTGAGCAAAGTGGTCAGCCTATCCCCGAACGTCTCAACGAGATGCGCAAGTCCTGGAAGGAGAAAGTCAAGGCCGGCAAAGCCAAGGACGCAAGCGGTTTCGGCGGTAAAGGCCTCGAGAGGCTCGACAAGGAGCGTGAAGCCGCCCGACTTCGTGAGCGCAAGACCCACAAGGCAGAAGGTGAGGAAGAAGATGACAAAGGCGACGACAAGGACGAAGAAACCAAAAAGGACAAGGCCAAGGAAGCCATTCAGGCTGCTGTCAGCGCCATTGTTTCCCGCGATGCCTCTAAGACGGAGGCTGCTGATGGCAAGGCGACCGGTGGTCTCGAGCACGGCGTCATCAAAAGCAGCGGTGTCATTGCCGGCAGCAGCAGTGCCAGTGCAGGCAAGGGTGGCGGTGCCCTGGATAAGGCAGCGTCTGCTATCAGCGAGATCAATGCCAGGTTGGCGAGGGCCGGTCAGCTTAGGCCAGGCCAGCCGATTGACAATAAGGGTCCGGATGCGGGTGCTTTCCATGCTACGTTGGAGATCAACGATTTCCCCCAGAAGGCCAGATGGGCTGTCACCAATCGCACGAACGTGGCGAAGATTCTGGAGGCTACGGGGACTTCGATCACGACAAAGGGCACATACTATCCATCTGGAAAAGAGCCTGGGCCGGGACAGGAGGCCAAGTTGTATATTCTTATTGAAGGCGACACTGAGGTTGTTGTTGGCAATGCGCTCTCAGAGCTGACTAGGTTACTGAGAGAAGGTACGCTAGCGGCGGCAGATGCTGAGAGCAGGGCGCCGGCTAGTGGCAGATATACCATCACGTAAATGGAGATGGGCTTTTGTTTGTGGAAGTGATACGCTTCTAACCAAATATCAATCGGGAAAACATGGCTGGCGTCTATGGGGCCTGTGATTAATGCAGAAAGTTTTTATTCACAGCGTATACGGAAATAGGGGGACTCATTGAAGGTGATATGGCAACTAGTTCGGTCTGCTGATAATCATTAAAACTATGTACAAACCCCAAGTATTTACACCTAATCGCTACCGCTTGAAACCCTGTTTATCATCAAAACATGTAACAAACAACAAAACAGATATACATAAACCCTACACCTAAAACGCCATATCTCTCTCTCCATTTACGCGCTCGCTTCTCTCTCTTCTCGGAACATAGGTTAGTCTAAGAATTCCGAAGGACCTCGGCGTTGTTGTCTGCGTCACGGTGTCGCCTCTCGGTCTCGGAAGCGTCCTTAAGGGTGTCGACTCTAGTCTTTGCCTTGTCTTTGTTTAATTGGGCCGTGAGCTTGCCGCCTTTTTGGGATTGTTGGAGGCGGGCCTGTTGCGGTTGTTAGCCTCGTTGCTAAGCATGCCAGAGAGTCCCGATTTCGTATTACATACCTCTGCCGCTTCGGCGGCCTTTCTCCTTGCATCATCCTGAGAGGACGAGGGTGAACCACTGCCGCCGCCGAGCGTTCTTGGGGGGCCGCCAACTTTTGGGGAGGGTTTGCTGGTGTTGGAGGCGGAGACGGATTGGGGGACCGAGGCGGAGGCGGGTTTGTTTGGGGCAGGGGCCGAGTCAAGGCGGCGGCCGGGGGAGGAGAACGGATCGGAGGAGGGTTTACCGCAGAGGTTGCCCATGGTGTGGTTTCTTTATGTGAATGAATGATGACGAAGCTTGGTGAGAGTGTGAGATGTTTGCGTGATAAGTGAGGGGTTGTGGCTGAGTTGAGATATGGTTTGTACGAGTTCGATGGTTGACTACTAGTTTTGGTATGTTTGAAGCCAATATATACCTTCAAAAGAACGGTCACCCGTTACTGATTAGTGAAACTGCTACCGGTGTCGAGGTGAAGACGGCGTGAGGTTGTAGTTCAGCCAAAGGTGATACCGGTAGGCAGTTGACGTGGCTGGCGATTGCTTGGCCCGCCGCGCCCGGCAAACCGAGCCGGTGGAAGGAAGCTCTTGGCTTGTCCGTTGTTGCCCGTTGCCGACGCCTGCCGTTCCCGACTATGGGATTGCTTAGGGCCGTTCCAGATACCAATGAGGAAGAGAGACGGGTCTGATGTTGTGCATACACAAACTACGTCAGGCTAGGAGGGAATTCCATGGGTCTGGGTTTCTCTTATTGAGTGAGGGCTTGGTTCCATCATTGATTTGGCTGGGATCAACATCAGCAAATCTCACGTGGTGAAAAGGCAACCGAAAGGCATGTGGCAGTGGGGAATACGGGCTGACATCTATACAAGGATACACCGACCCTTACACAAGTCCTCTATGGTCATATACCTATTTCTAGTATGAAGACGCCCCGGGTCTATGAAAGGCATGTCACAATGACAGTGAAACCAATGATGAATGTTGTCAGCCAATCAGAGGAGTCATGTTCCTTTGACTCTCCAGGGCCCCACATGAATGTTGAACCCCACGTTCTGCGCTGGAGTGGGCAGATGGCCAAGGCAGAGAGGCACCACCACCAACAGAATAAAAAGGAGACTGAAGGAAAAAGGCGAAGTTCGGAATCTAACAGCTGAGGATCTGAGGTATTAGTCAAGTTTAGCATTGTTTGGCCAATTGCGCAAGTCGCATACAAGTCAAAGAGCGAGGAAGCAGGTAATGCTGCGACCAGTAAGAGATTCGCAGCGGGTCTTTTTGCCAGGCCGTCAAGGTTCTCACAAAGCGCAAAATAATACTGTAGACGTGCTCGCCTTTCTGATCCACAACCTGCCGACCCATCAATTCTCGAGCGCAGAGCCGCTATTTGCCCATAGCTTCCCAGCAGCCGCCTGCCCTCTCATCTCGCCATCATTGTCGTCGTCGATGTTGAAGCTCTCTTTGGCGCACATTTAGTTGTCGTTCCCAGGTGCCCACTACCCATTGCCCACTCTTCGCTGCCGACTCGTCGCTCATTGGGCCGTTGCCCCCAACCCGCCCTCTCTTCGCCATCGCCATCGCTCACCCACTCCTGTCCACCCCCTCGTCCCCAATTCTTGGGCGCTCAGGAGCGCGCCGAACCATGGACGGCTCCTTCGGGCATTCTGGACGCTTTCCCGGGTATGGCGATGGCTTTCACCGGCACTCGCAGAGCAGCAACGATCACCAACTGAGCAGTCTCGATTTCTCAACCATGGCCCAGAGCCAGCTTTCGCATCAAACCATGGCGCATATAGATTCCGACACCTCGCGAATGAACACGGGCAGCGTTGCCTATGAGTCGCACGACGATCTCTGCGTCGACGCCTGCATGGGTGTCGGTCTCTACAATGGCTTCCAACAGTTCAACCACCGCGGGGCTCCAGCTTCCTTGGCCCCGCAGACGCGATGGCAGAACAATCGCTTTGGAAACTCCCGAGATAACTCGATCAACCCCCAATATCAAATGGACCTCAGCACGCTGCCCCTCCAGCAGCAGCAGCAGCAGCAGCATCAGTTCCACACCGATCTAGATATGCCAAACCCGTACCAGCAATGTTTTGACCAACAAATGTCTTCCACCATGGCATCCCGCTGCGAAGACGAGGATTGCCAATCAATGAGCGCCAGCATGTGCTGTGACAGCGAGTGTACCATGACGGGCAAGTGCACCGCGGAAGAATGTGAGACGGAAGAGGACGCTTGTACGGACCAGAGCTGCCCCTCGCGACCTGTTCTACATGTTCCTGAGGAGGTTCGTGACGGAGCTGCTGCACTCCTCTCGATCAACCATGCGCCCGGTCTGTCCTCGCCACACAATTTCAACTTTCAGCAACAGTGTAGGTCCGATGCCCCTTTTCTATGACGTATCTGGGCTCATGCTTCGTAATATAGCCATGAATAGTCTAGGCTTCGATCTGGGTCAACCATCTCAGAACAATTTTCTATTATCTCCTAGCTGGGACGCGGTTGGCAGCATAGCAAACCACTTGCTTGTTGCTCACGACGATACAAACTTGCAACCGTGCACAACGCCATGCCCACTTGGAGATCCGTCCATTTACACGCAATGCCACATGCCAGTATTCGACAACTCCAACGCTTTCGGGCAGTTCAACTCGGTGGCATCCAACCTTCAACAGATGAATCAGTTGAACCAAATAAACCAGAGGAATCAACTCGACCAGAGGTTACAAGAGTGTGGAGCCCAGTATCACGACCCCCAGGCTTTTGCTGCCCATTTCTTCTCCCACCACAAGGTCCAATTCACGAATGGCCCAATGGCAATTCAAGGATCTGGTCAAATGGGTGGCTTCCAAAATCAAAGCATCATGTCTTCAAGGGAAACAATGTCACCACCAGAACCGGCTTTGGATAACTCAGATACCACAGCCTCTATGGGGACGCCGTCGCCTCTTACTCCAACGTCACATAACATAGAAATGACCGACATTAAACACAGCCGGAGTCTCTCCATTGTCTCTTCAGCAGACGACGACGTCAAAGTGGAAGCCAACGAGGAACACCGCTGTCTTTGGCGGGAGGAAGGGTCTTCTGAAATTTGCGGGTTTGTCTTTGACGACGCTGAGGCGCTGTTCAGACATGCTTCAAACTCCCATATCAAGCACGCGCAGAAGAGGCCGGGGGATCAGGGGTTTAGGTGTGGGTGGGATGACTGCCCGCGTAGTGCGCCGGGTGCGTCAGGGTTCCCGCAAAGGAGTAAAATCGAGAGACACATGCAGACGCATATAGGTCGTAAGTTTACGTTCACTATTCCCCCATGACCAAGCCCACCACTAATGATTACCTGATAGATAAACCACACATCTGCCCCGTCTGCCAAAAGGGCTTCTCCGCCAAACAAGCACTCACCCAGCACATGTTCATTCACAGCAACGAAAAACCCCTTTCTTGCAACCTTTGCAGCAAAACATTTCGCTATCCTTCTGCTCTTAGTAAGCTCCCCCCTTCGCTCCTATCACATTTCCTCCTGCCTGGATTAACAAGACTGCTTTGAAGCAATGCATCAAAGAGTCCACAGCGGCGCTAAACCCCTCACCTGCCCGGTCTGCGGCAAGGGCTTCAGCGAGTCTTCCAACCTGTCCAAACACAAGCGCACGCACGAAGTGAAGGGGAGGTTCAACTGCTCGGTGCCGGGGTGCGATAGAAATTTCCACAGGCAGGACCAGCTGAGGAGGCACATGAAGACTCACAATTCTTCTTCTTCTTCTTCTGGCGGTGGTGGTGGTGGTGGTGGTGGGAAGGAGGGCAGTAGCGGGGCCGAGGATGGGGATATGAGGTCGAGCGAGGCGCCCGAGATGGAGGTGGAAGGGGGGAGGGAAGGGAGAGAGGAGACGTGAAGGTGGGAAGATGGCGGGACGGAATTTCTGAAAAGAAAGGTGGCCTAGTCATGGCCGGCGATTTTCCAGAAGGCCGCAAGACCGATCCGGGCCGATCAGACCGACATCCACGCATTATATATGCCATATATATACATTGGCGCGTTGATGTTGGAAGCTAGGAGGGAGTGGATAAATGGAGAGAAGGTGTGTCAGAAGTCACATGTCTAGATGAAGCATGTTTAGACCAGACCGGTGGGGGCGTGAAAGACGTGGGCATACCCAGCTAGGGAGCTGTGAAAGAGGGAAGTAGGCTTTTTTGGAGGTAACCGGTATTGAATATTGTTATGACGGCGAAGAAGCAAGCGGAGGAATATGAGCCATCGATACCCCAAAAGGAAAACGGTTCAACGGGTCTCAAAAACTGGGAGGAATAATTATCATGTTTTTGGCTATTCATTACTTTATCATGATTTTTGACAACGGTTACTGATGTCGTGATGACGATTTATCAAGTTGATTATTGAGTCCGAGTGAAGATTCTTGTTTGATTTCATGAATAGCAACCTCGCTTCTTGGTTGTCGTTGCTGAGGGCGGTAGGCCTCTATATATTTTCTTTCTCTTCTGTGCTCCTACCTAGAGCATAGATCGAAACCCTGTTCTGCTTCCTCTGACGCCATACTCCTTCCGCCTCGGCGGTCAAACCTCGCGATCAGCCCAGCTCTCGATAACACCCTCTAGTGTCGGCTCGTAGTGCTTGATGGTAACCTCGCCGGTCTTCTCGTCCAGGTAGGTGTTGGCCTGGACAAACACCTTCCGTGGCTGCTTGTTCTTGAGAACCACATCGCGGACCTTGGTGCCCCAGTACTCGAGACCAACGTTGGACATCTCGGTGAAGAATCTGGAGCCAGCATTGACATCTGCGGTCGACTTGTAAATATGGAGCTTCTGGAGGAAGTCACCGACAGCTGTACAGAAAGATGTAGTTAGTCCTGCTGTCATTAAAGTACATCGTATGGGGCGCAACATACCCTTTCTACCGCTGGTGAGAATCTTGGAGCGATCAAGGTGAATGACAAGATCAGAGAGGTCCTCATTCTTGTACTCGAGCTTACAGAAGCCATCTTCAGCCTCGAGGAAGGACTATTTTACCTCGGTTAGCACATTTCCAAATCGTACCGAAACCCAGGAGAAGGCGTACCTTGAGAATGGCAAATCGAGCCTGGCAATGAGGCTGTCCCCATTTCTGGCTCTTGGGGTCCCAGAACTCAATCGATGTCAAACCAGCACGAGCCATGCTAAGGTATGAGGCGTAGAGAACGTCACCGGCCTCGCCGTCGATGTCTGTGGTGCCATCGCCGAAGCCGAAGATCTTGAGTGCGGAGAACTCGCAGCTATTCAAGTTAGCCAGTGTGTTGAGCATGGGCCGTTTGGCAGAGAGACAAACCTGAGGTGCATAGCGACAAGCTCAGCACGGCACTCCTCATAAGCACCAGCAAGGCCACCAAAGACAGACCCCCATGTTTGACCAGGCTTATACCAGGTGGTAATAGGCTTGCCAGTAACAGGGCTAACGGGTGGGTTTGCGACATCGAAGTTGTATTGACCAGGAGCAGTCTCCTGGAGGAGCTTTCCGCAGCCATGACCAGTCAACTCGTGAAGGCCGACCTGGACCTCGAAGGAGGCATCCCGGTACTTCTTATACACCTCGAGATCGCTCTCGGCAATGAACGGAATCTTCTCATCGGGAGCCTTGGCGCTGAGAACGTTGCCCAAGCTGACGTTCTTGAAGCCCTCCAGCTGCCGGATGTCGTCATAGTTGGGGATGTTGATGCCGGCGGGAATGCCAGATCCGCAGAATGTCAGCACCTCAAGCGAGGTAAAGTCCGGCGACAGGAACTTATCCTTCTCAAAATCCTTGCTCCATGGCAAGAGAGGAATGAGTGATGGCGCTGATCTGACAAGCTCGCCGAAAGCCCGGGTTCTCTCCTGGTTAACAACAGCAGCGAAACCCTCCCACTCACCACGCACACCAGCAGGGTCACGATATGTCTCGATGAAGCCAATGTTGGACTCAACCATCGGCCCCTGATCCTTCACCCAGTATCTCTGGGAGTCCTTGAACGCCAACAGCGAGCCCTCCTCAAAGGACTTGGCATACGCGGTATGCATCTTCGCCTGGGTCTCATTTTCGGCATTCTCGGTCGCCTTCTTGATGTTCTGGGTGATCTCAGCCATCTCCTTGGAATAGTCACCATAGACCAGCCTGATGGTCTTGTTCGCAAGAAGTCCATCCTGAATGATAAATTCGGTCTCCTTTCCAATATCACCGCCGTCAGCAGGAAGGCTGGTAATAGCAGACGCAATGAGAAGCTCGAAATCGCCATTCTCAGTCTTGCGGAGTCTGGTGTTCTCTGGCAGCAGGCCCTGTGCCTGCATCCACTTGGCCACAGCGTCAATCTCATCCTTGGTGATGCTGGGAGAATCGGGGTAGTATGTGGTCAAGTGACCTTCATCGGTGAAACCGAGGTGAAGGAGGCCGGGCTTGTCAGCTGAGAAGATGGCGCCGTTGGTGGCCTTGAGGTGCTTTTCCGCTGTGGGGGAGGCGGACGCAAGAGCAGTAAAGATGGACTGGTCGCATCTTGGGATGAATTTGGAATCGCCAAAGCTCTTGTAATTGCCAGCATTGCCCAGAAACTGAGCGGCATACTGGAGGAAAGCCGAGAGGCCGGCCTCATCAACGCCGACTTTCTGAGCGAGGCCCTTCCAGTCACCACCGGCGGCCTTGTGAAGAGCAATGATAAAATCATAGATGGACTCAGACTCGGGCGAGACCTGTCTGAGGACTATGCGGTTACCCGCAAAGGAGGCTCTGTTCCGAGTATTAGCAATTGCATTGTTTATTTACGAGTCTGATTACGCGAGCATAGCAAAATTGCGTATAAGCCGATCTTTTGGTACGGGCTCATGCGATGAACTGTGGCCCAAGTATACGAAAGTCTAAAAGTAGGTTCCCTTACTGGCTGATAAAGTGGGCATAACGCTTTTGCTTGTCCGTCAAGGCGTTAAAGTGCTTCTCGATTTCGAGCCTGACGACGGCAGGCGGGGCATCGGCGTAGTACTGGCTGAGCTCCTGGGCATTCATGTTGAACAGACGGTGTGGCAGCAGCGGTAATAGTCTGGCGAATTTGAAGTTTGTTGATGGACGACCAAGCAATGGCCGGGCAATTGGTGCCGAACAAGTGAGCCTCAACAAACCTCTTGATGGGAGAGGGGCTCGAATGGGGAGACGCATCGAAGAGGTGGCAACAAAAACGCCCAAAAAAACACCGGGCTCCAGTGATTCGACAACCTTCTTCCTGCACTGTTGCTGCTTGCGCTTGCTCCTCGCTGCAAGTGTCCTCCAACTACCCGAATCGGCTGGTACCTGCGATTATGGGGCCTTTTCATCCGTGACTGGCCGAGGCCATACCTGGGCGCCACTTCTATTCAGCCACATTGCGGGGAGATCTCGACTCTTGGCATCTGGAGCTTCAGCCTTACAAGCCACGGCATGGAGGGGCAGTTCGAGACGAAAGCAAGCTCCCGGAAGGGAAGGCGGGGCATTCAGATGAACTTGAAACTTGCCTGTGGTTCACGAGCCCATGACAGCAAAGGGATGTTGGGCCTCATGTACTGATGCCTCCTTATTAGTACCCAACGCCTTCCCAAGAAGTCGAAAGAGAGACAATAATATCTTCAGCGCGTGTATCTCGGCGATGGCCCCGGTTGGCAACCCAGTCAATGAGGGGACAACGCGGGGGCAGCTTCCATTGTCTACCCCCGTCGGCTCGTGCCACTGCATAACGGATCCACGATTGAAACAATAGCCCAGCAGCCGACGATGCTAAGGAGGACGAAGAATTCTTGAATCCGACACAGCGGAACACGAGACGAACAGTTTGGTACTTCAATGGACTTGTGAGGTACCTCTTTGTCCACCGTACACAAGCTGGCCTCTCTATACGGAAACCCCTGGTGAGCCAATCAAGGCTTCTTTTGGCGGTGCGATGTCGGCGACTGAGGCGACAGCAAGCGCAGTGACCCAAGTATGAAGCTATCAGGTTTGCACAGAACCAAAATAGCAACCGTGCATACGGTTGCCTCCCGACGCCGTCGGTTTTGGGTAGAGTAAAGAAGTGGACATTCGGAAAAGGTTTTTGGTTCCTAGTGCTTTCAAATGAGACCGCCTAGGTATCATGGAAATGCAGCCGGACCCTGACAGCTCTGTCCGTCATAGAATTCCGACATCGCAGAACACAATCAAGCTCCCCAAGATTGCGCCAGAATGGACAGGATACTAAGAGGGCCGTGATGATGACGGTTGTGTGGAAAACGAGGCCCACAAGCTCAAATATGCATTTAGGCACTGGCGTCGACAGCAAGAGCACAGATTTCTGGACCTGTTTTCTATTGGCCACCCGCCTCGATCGGCTTGTGAGACGTCATCTCGTAGCAGTCCAACTGCTGCTTCAGTCGGGCCTCTGCCGCTTTTTGGGTGAAGGTGACTCCCCTCCACCTGGAGTGGCCAAGGTAAAGACGGCACCTGTGAAGGAGTTGCAGCTTATAGCAATTCCCCAACAAACTTTCTTCCTTGTGGCAGTTCCCAACACGACAGCGACAAGCTGGACCTTTTGTCCTTGGTGCTTGTCAGGAAAACACATCCCACGACCTAAGAATCTCGGGTTGGCAGCTAGGTGAGTGTTACCTTGCATCCGGGAGCTCAAGCTCCAAGCGCAGGGCTGGGGACAGCGGGAAGCTCGTTTTTCGTGGGGTTTGGGTACTGGTGTCGTGCTGTGTCTGCATGGCGCTATGCCGAAAGGACCAAAGAAACCAGCATGATCTACTTCATCAGAGTTGGTGGAAAAAAGGACAGATCCCTCGGCTGGCCGGGCCTCGGGGACTTCGAAGGCGGGCTGCTCACGCACGCCGGCGCCTGTGGATGTTCTAGGCAGCGCAGCGTACGCGATGCAGAAGCGATGCACCCTCACTGGTAAGAAGGTGGAGGATCGGAAAAAAACACATGGAGCTCTTAAATATCGCAGCATAGTGTAGTCATATTTGCTTTGGGTCGCCGGCTGAGTTGTATCGCCTTGCTAGTTCGGATCGTCAGGTTGCCTGGTGTTCATGCTCAAACATTGCTCTAGCCACGGGCTTTGTCGTTGCTTCCTGTCATACGTTCCACCTGCTTTTGGTGAAGAAAAGCGCTCTGAGTTGGATATGTAATCGGCTTGCAAGCCGTGTGCGTCTAAGTGCGCTTGGGGTCTTCGGCTGCAGTGCTGTACAATGGTTGGGTCAGCAGCCGCTCAACATGAAAGTTAATTAAGTGGATGAGCGGTGAAGAATGGAACATCTTTTGACAAGTCTGGGGCCGTCGGGGTACCTGAGGTTACCGGGCGGAGACCCGTTTCTGGGATTTTCAGTGCCGTGGTAATAGCGAGCGGAAGACGCGAAGCTATTCCCACTTCCCATCCCCCGTCGACCAAGACTATCCGCACTCCGCAGGAGCATGTACGTATTCCTGTACTGAGGATGTACTTTCAACGTCAATCAGGCCCCACGTATGCTCCTGCAGGAAGAATTCCATGGTGGGAGTTTGAGGAAGACTCAGACCAGGCCGGGAGTGTGCAGTCGCTCTTTCGTTTCACTCCGCACCTATGCAGGCCGCATGCTCCAGACCGGTGATGTAATCAACGGCATCTCTAGATGAGCTCCTGCCGGCCAGGAAAGCATGGCAAAGCTCCATGGCGAAGTCAGAGAAATCCACGGTCAGGAAACAAACATTCGACCCAAGAATCTAAACGTCAATAGCCCCTCCCGAGGAGGCCGGAAGCTGAGCCGAGCGGGGTGCCTGACCACGGGCAGTTCCACCGCATCCAATTTCTCGGAGAGTCTGGGGAGTGGGTACCGAAACAATCGGTGAGAAGGGGCAGGCTGGGGCGTGCAAAACAAGGCACGTCACGAGGCCAGCGAGGGGGTTCTACCGCCGTGTGGCGCCCAGCGTTGCATTGGGTTATCGTCGTGAAGGGGCAGGCAACGCACAACCCATGTTCAGGAACGCGGAACGATTGCTGAGTTCAAAATCGGAGCCTGGCAGTTTCTTTTACTCACGAATGGCTCAATGCCGCATAATTGGCCTGTCGTGGTGGTGAGCGATGGAACTCTACATAGTATCCGACCAGGAAAAGGAAGAAATACCTTTGCCGTGGCCAGTGATTGGTGCTGTTGAGCCAGCGATGATGTAAGCTAGGAGGCGTGATTCTGGTTCAGGTACGGATCCAAGGCTTGCTTTGCGGTGCCTTGCGTGCGAGCCATTTTAGTAGCATCGTAGCTCTCAGTCCAGGCGCCGTCCAGGCCTCTGAAAGGGGAGCTCTGGTCATAAGCGGCTGGGCGGTGTTTGGGGTCGATCACGGATCGGTTGCGACACTCGCACACACGACCAACCCGCGATGCTGGATGGGAGCGTCGAAACTGGCCGGTAACCATAACGGCAGGCCAGATCTCTTAGTGGATGCCTACTCCTGAGCCATTAGTATTCTTCGAAGTGTCAAGAAGCAAGACAAGAAGCAAGACAGAAAGAAAGACAGAGAGAGGCCTAAACGGCACCTGTGGTGTCCCAAGATCGTCACCAGGGCTTGAATCCATCAGTTGGGCAGCTCCACCCCCCCCCCCTCCCCCACCCCCCCCCCCCACCCCACCTACCTTGTCATCGGCGGCGCCTCTCGGCGAACCTCAATCCCCATTCTCTGTGGCGGGGCCGCAGAAGACCCCCACGCTTCTGCTGGAGCTGCTTATTAGTTGAATAAAACCTCAAACTGATGCCCCCGCCGAACTGTTAATTTTGGGGGATAACGGCGGGTGTCCAGAAGGGTAGAGCAGCTGTGTGTCTTGGTGGTTGAAGGCACTGTTTTAATCATCTCATATTGTCCGTGATTTCATTTCGATTCCTGCACTCGATCCAATGCAGGATTAATTGTCATCGACTGCCACCCGCAATTCCAGGCTAACTAGCACGGCGGTCCGCATCAGGCTCAAAGGGTGTGGGCTAGTGAAAATTCTTGAGCGGAGATTTTTATGGGTTGCGCCAGGGCTCTCTGCAGACCCCGTGATGGCAATGGTCCCGGCAGATGCCAGTGGGGATTCACCCTCATTTCCGTTCTTCCATTGTCACAACCCCACGGCCATAGCGTATGGAATGGGTGGTTATGGGCGGAATGCACGTACCTTACCTGGGGTACCTTGATGAGCCTTGAGGTTGGAGATGTGAATTGCCTCCTGCAGTCACTCACCGCACCTCTCTGCCTGACGGGATAAATTGATGAGCCAATTCAGCGCTGGGCTGCATCACTGCCGCCCTCCCTTCCCAAGTGGGTTTATGTGGGCTCGCTCCTTCCTGACACCGAGGCCGCAAGATGTTCCGAGCTTGACAGCGACGGGAGAGAAGGGAACCGCGAAGTACTTCAATACACTTTCTGTGACACTGGGCGAATAAGCGGGGAAAAGGCAGTAACTCACCAGGACCACATCTCAAACCTTCCCCTACTCCGTATCGTTTTCTGCCCCGTCCCGTCACCTAATGTCAGAGATTTTACAGCGGTTTTCTTTGTTTCATCGTTGGTGATGCGGTGTTGCTCTCAGCCAGCTTCCCTTTCCGGCGTCGTGGTCGAGGTGGAATAAAGTTGTTTTCCCTTGCCGACTCAGCCACCCTCTGTCCTCGGCAGCTCCTCCCCACACAAGCCCCCCAGCTCATCCCACGCTCTTCTCCAGGAAAAGCTAAGGTTCCCCCGAGCTTCCAGACAAGGTACATGGGCATCACGTGTGGATACCTGAAGCATACCTTGGGCTACGAATCCGCGGCACACGCCCTCCCTGTCGGCGGTGGATTCGACCTGTCATGGTGCTGGGACGCCTTTGGCTGTCTAGTGCTGGTCAGCCAATGGGTTCGGATCTCTTGGTGAGATTCTGGCCCGCCAAGTTCCACTGTGAGTACCTGGGTACGGCGCGTGGGCGCAGTACCCAACAGGTCACCCGCCCATTTTCGAGGTTCCATATTGCCCCCCCCCCTCGAGGCTGGGATCCATGGCGTTCCCGTGCGTTCCCAGGCGGATCGCTCCAGCGGGTTCCGCTGAAGGAGCCCCCCAAGCTTGGGAGTCTGGGAGGTACCAGCGTACCCTTTGGCTTTCTCTGGGGCCCCAGCCAGCCCGTCTGGGCCTGCTGGAGGAAACTTTTAGGTCATCACTTCCAGGTATGGATGACCTGCTACAAGATTCAGCTATATAAATGGCCAGCCGGCCGCCATCGGCTGACTCCTTTTTGCCCTGCTATTCCAACCACCCCTTGTTTTGTTTGAATTGACACTTCTCCCAAGCTCCTTTCCGTGATTGTTCCCTCTCTCAATGGGCCGTAGTATTCTGCAGTCCGTTGTGATCCCCTTGTCGTCGTCGTCGTCGTCCAATCACCACGTCAGGTAGCGCGTGCCCCCGTTTCCGGTCACTCATCACCACCGCCCACGTACATCAACGTCATTGCTGGTGCTCTCGCCTTCAGTTCAAACCCAGGCTTTCTTCACAGAACGAAGTATATAATAGCCTCTGGTCCTCGTCAAGCATAACACTCTATCACCAACCACAAACCTCGGAACCAGCACTAGCCACTAGGGCCTAACATGCTCTCGTACGATTCCGCCATCTCCTTGAAGGGACAAACCCCAGCATCACCAGTTCTCTCCAACGGCCACCAAAGCATTCCCCCGTCACCAAGCACCATGAGACTCCCGACGTCATCTCTCTCCAATGGTGTACGCACCAACGGCAATGTCCCTTCCTCACTCTCCAAGGACGAGCAACGCCACATCTGGCTCGTCACAGGTCCTGCGGGCTGTGGAAAGAGTACGGTTGCCAAGTACTTGGCCACCGTACTCCATATGCCGTACATTGAAGGCGATGAGGTAAGTTCTTTGTCCCCTGATCCCATGACCCACAACGCGAGGCTCACATTCGTTGTTAGTTCCATCCCCAAGCCAATATCGACAAGATGAGCGCCGGTATTCCCCTGACGGATGCTGATCGGTGGGACTGGTTGACCGCTCTTCGGGAGGCATCCCTCAAGGAGCTCGACCGTGGCAATAGAGGCGTGGTGTTGACTTGCTCTGCCCTGAAGCGCAAGTACCGGGATGTCATCCGCGTAGCGCCCTACTTCTCGCCCAACCTCCATCTCCACTTCATCTACTTGGACGCCTCGGAGGAACTCCTCTTGCAGAGGGTACTGGCCCGCAAGAACCACTACATGGGAGCCAACATGGTCCACAGTCAGTTCGAAGTTTTGGAAAAACCGACCAAGGATGAGGTTGATGTTATCAGCATTGACGTCAGTCGCCCAGCCGAAGCTGTCATGGCCGAGGCTCTAGACCGAGTCCTTGACACGATGGATACCGTCGCTGCGGAAGCCCAGAGGAAATGACGTGCATAACGGAATGAAGTGTGGGACAGGCAGAGGCATGGCTGCATGGCGCTAAGACTCATAGCCCAGGGGGGTGGATGGGAAAAGGTTGTTATCATCGGTCGGCCCCACCGTCGCATCGGGAAACGAGTCTTGTCTTGAACAGCCGCCATCTCTCTCCGACACATCCATGATATGTTGAAGAAAGTGGCAGTTGTTTTTCGTTTTATTTTCTACTTTCAGGCGCAATTATTTTCGGGCAGCCGGAGCAACAGAGGGATACTTTGGGAAGATGGGGCCAGCACTCGGGGTCTGGATCAAATCGTTACTTTGCATTTGGCGAAGCATGACTTGAGCTCATGTCTTCAGTCGTGGGCGTTAAAAAATCTCTGGGAATTTTCACATACATAGTTAAGGGTAATTCGGTTGATTGGTTCAAGGAGGGTGGAGGAATTGGCAGGGTGTTATACCTAGGTACCTCGGGTCACATTTGATAGCAAGCGAACATGAATTGAATGTTCTTTAATGCTGCCCAGCATGAAATCAGAAGTTTGAAGAAAAAATCAGGACCTGTGCTTGTCTTAAGTGGTGATTAGCCTCGTATCCCCGCCCTTCTCTCCGCCGATCTCCGAGTGCTGCCAGACCCCGCCCTGTCGGGTTCCTCTGCAGCATCTACTCGCCTATCTAGCATGGAGTTGACTACACAAGCCGGCGGACGCAGGAACAGGAACAACTTTACCAAGTTGCTGGGAAGGGGGCTAGTAAACACGAAGTAAATATATACCCCTGAGCTTTGACCATGGCGGAGCAACCGTTGCTATGTCCGCAGCCCCCTATTTCCGTTCTTCTGAAGAGGAGTCGCTGAGCTTGGGAAAGCATGTCAGGAAATTCTGCTATAGTTGCTGAGCTCACCTGCATTATTATTGCCGCAGCTAAGCAGGAATCATCACTGCATTTCCGAGATGACCGACAGTCACTCTGAGGTGTCAGCACTCAACTTGCCAAGGTACTCCGTTCTCAATTTGGTGACTACAACGAACACCTGCCGAAGGTTCCCCGGATGTGTCCATGATGATCCCGCTTCTGTTATGTGCGATATGCAAGACATACCATGAGGCAGAGATTCTTTTGCCAAGTTACGGCTCCGGAACCCATGATTCATGGCATGGCTCTCAGTCAGTCTTACGACCGATGCTATCTTGTTACTCCGACGCGAAAGATTCTCCGAGCAGAAGGCTAGTAGTCACATCTCACAACAGACACTCATTCAGTATATATCATCTTTTATTCCTACTTCACCAGCTTGGCGCACACCAAACAATGACCAATCAATGCAGATTGCAAACCAAGACACTTGGCAAAGCCCCGGAAACGGGTCGCTGGATAGGAGGATGGATGGTCACGAGAAACGGCCGAATCACCCGCAGACCACGACCAGGCCACTGCCTCGCTTCTTTGCAAAGCTGGATTCCATCAATCCTTCTGACCAGCAGGAACGAGCTTGGCGGTCGAACGGAATGGCCATCAGGAAACAGAAACGAGCCCCAGGCTTGCATAGAGTAGGGGGGCGTGTGGATTAAGAAAAACAAATGCCGTTCCGTGGCAGCTATATCGGTCCCGTGGCGAACAACCAGGAAAAAGTCTTCGGGGTTGGGGGGTAAAAGCACGCAATACGACGAAGAGAAGAGAGACCACTGGTTGCCTTGTTACGACGATGCGTCTAGAACGAACGGTACAAGGAGTGTTGCATCTGTACTTGGAGGTACCTACCGACTCCAACGTTTCCCACCACCTCTGACTGACTGGACTGAGGCATCATTTCATGTCACGCACCCCCAAGGCGGACGATACTACTTTTCCAAATCCAACGATGACCACAAGACTACAACAAATGGCTAAATCAACTTGCCCGGAGCTTGGCTAAACTGTGCCAGTGCGGCGCTCACCTGCGAAACGGGACGAAGTCACGAAGGCCAACATTGTCCTTCACCAACCACGTCAAGCGAGTATATCAGATCATGCCGCATATTTCACGGGTAAGTAAGTAAGCCTTCTGTCAGACTTCCATAGCACGTACTTTGACAGATACGCACATCAAAGCTAGGTAGCCGATAGTGAAACTGAGACCCCCCCCCCCCCCAAACCCGCTTTTACAATTTGTCTCCCATATTAAACCGAGTAAGACACCGCCATGGTCTGGCTATCAAACCCATGCATGGAACATTCAGATAGAACTTACTCACCACCATCGCCCTTTCCCATCAGACTCCCAGCAATGAGGGGTATCAATGGCGATACGCCCATACAATACACACACAGGCATACACACTGTCGTTGCCGTGGGGTAATCACACGCCAGTGATTTGAACCCCAAAAATACAACACACCTGCCTTACCTACATACCTCTTTTTCCCTTCCCCCCCACACACACACACGCACCCTTCATAAATAGGTACAGTACAATCAAGACGCTGCTCAACCATCCCATGACCGTCAAACCAATAGGCAAACCCGGATAGCCCATGCACTACCACCTACCCATCTTTTCAATCCATGCCCGTTTACGCATCTTGCTTTGCTTGCCCACAGAAGAAATGTCAATGAACCGAGCGAAACATGTCACTTTCCGACACCGCAATAACCCCCCCCCCCCAATAACAAAGGTCCAATACAACCAACCAATGGAGAAGGTATCCTGCTCTTTTTCCAATGTGTCCGCGGGAACGGGAGACGGGATCAAGCTTGCTTTTTTTTCTTCTTTTTCTCGGCTCTTCCCTCCTCCTCACCCCTCCATCCATGAGATAACCACTGAAAGTATATATATATATATATTTTTTTATAAAAAATGTACTTGTATTTTTGACACCTTCTTGTCTAACTAAGTAGATGCTTTGTCAACATCCAAGGTGGTCTTCCTTCTTTGAAACGGTCACTCCCTCCCGACGTTCATAAAACTCGGCAATCAAATTGCTCGCTCGCTTTCTTCCTCCTTCCTTCTCGAAACATCCAGAGAGGGTGGGCGTACTTGCGAAAAAGTGAAGAGGCGGGTAACACGACCGGCTCAACCGGGACGCAGGTCCGGTAGATGGACCGAGACCAATCCTCAACATGACATAACCCTTATTGCTCACTTCCAACTTTTTTTCTCTTGTTGGAAAACATCCCGCATTTTGCTGCCCAACTCCCCTCTCACATGACATGCAGTTTATGTAACCGTGTGGTGTCTTTCGTTTACCTCAAATGCATAACCATCACATCCGGCCCCTCCACAATCCCCCTCACCACCTCCGCCGCCCTCGCCATCGTGGCCCCATCCACAACCCTGTGATCCGCACTCCAGCTAAAGTTGCAAATCTCCTTCTTGACCACCTTGTCTCCTTCCCCAAAAGCAGGCACCGTCCTCATCCTCCCTATCCCAAGGATCGCCACCTCCTTCTCCACCACCACCGGGGACAAATAAGTGCCACCAATATTCCCAATATTGCTCACTGTGATCGTGCCCCCGGACATATCCTGCACACTCAGCCTGCCCTCGGTCGCCAGGCTCTGCAACCGGGTAAGTTCAGCTGCGATCTGAAGGATGTTGAGTGACCCAACGTTCTTGATTACGGGCACGAGGAGGCCATGTGGCGTATCCATTGCGATACCAATGTTGTGCTGGCTGCGGAGGACGAGGGAGGGTTTCCCAGTGGTGGGGTCGATATCGACCCGAGAGTTGAGAACTGGGTACTGGTAGAGCGCCATGGAGACGGCCTTGATGATGAAGGGGAGGTAGGAGAGCTTGGCGACTGGGTGAGCGGATGACTCGAGGGAGAGCGGTTGCTTGGCGAGGACTTTGTTGAGTCTGGCGCGGAGCTCGACTAAGGAGGTGAAGTCTACTTCGTCGGCGTAGAGGAAGTGGGGGATGGATAGCGAGCGGGTCATGGTCTTGAACATCATTTCTTGGGTGCGGGTCAGGAGCATAGGAGTCTCCGTCTGTTGACCTGTGGTAGGTGCGGTGGTGGTAGAAGGGGTAAAGGGACTTGGTGTTGGCGCCGGCGGTAAGTTCTTTTGTTCGACGAACTTGTAAACGTCCTCTTTTAGGACGCGGCCTTCTTTGCCTGTGCCTTGAACCTGGAGGAGGTCCACGTTGAGTTCTTTGGCGAGGTATCTGACCGCTGGAGTGGCCAGAATGACCTTTTCGCCTGGCTGGGGTTTAGGTGAGGTATGTTCGTAGACTCCATTACTCCAGGGCGCAGGCTGATGGACTGCAGTTGCTGCTGGTGAAGGTTGCTTGGGGAGCCGGGCTGCCACTTGATTCTCGATCTTGGTGGTGGGTTCTGTTGGCGTCACAGGCTCAGCCGGTGTAAGAGCCTGTAGGTCCTCCTCTTTGGCATCACCCTGAATGTCAATGTCGACAAACGGCCTGCCGACCTTGGCCATCTCGCCAGCTTCATAGTGCAACTTCTTAACCACCCCAGCAAACCGGCTGGTGATTTCTACCGAAGCCTTATCACTTTGAACCTCGCATAGTGGAGAGAACTCTTCGACGCGCGCACCGGGCTCGACGAACCATTGGATAATTTCGCATTCGACAATGCCTACATTTGCGACACCGGTTAGATCAGACGAACTCGTTCTTGAGGGTTGAAGACGTCAAAAACACAGACCCTCTCCAATATCAGCCAGCAACACGGGCTTCACAGCCAAAAGGCTCCTGCTTGCATGGAAGTGCCTTGTGGGCAGCGTAAACGGTGGGGATAGCGGAGTCCTGAACGTTGGTGCTCGCGCGCGGTGCTGTTGACCTAGAGACGACAGTCGCCTAGTAGAGAGCCGCCATTGCTGGCGCACCACGCGAGAGCTCTGGTTCCAAAACATTTTAGACGAGGAAAGTGACAGAAATGCAACCTCTCAAAGAACAGCAGTGACTTCTCACATTCAAAGTTTCAATTGAATTGCTCCTTCCCTCCACCAAGGGATATCGGTAAACCGCATGGCGCTCTCACCTGTGGCTTGCGCCGGCTTATAATTATCGATATGACGTTGAACCGAGGGGTCTTCTGAACCCCGCGAATAACCGAGTGCTTGGCACCCCAACTGCCCCCAAAACCCCAGATTTCAACTGAACAGGGGGTGCTCGAGCGCTGATCTGAGTTGACAGCGGCAGTGGAAAGTGGGGCCCCGGCGCCGAGATGTCGCGTGGAAATTTCTTGGGATTGCGGACATCAAAGCTTTAAACCTTTTCCACCCCACGGATTGGATTGGATATCAGACACCTGACCACCGCTGCCATGTTAGCCGCTAGGACAGGTCTCCGGACGGGGACAAGGGCAACAACCGGCCTTGTTTGTCAATGGCGCACCCTTAGCACCACTGGGTACAAGCGGCTTCCCGCAGAAGATAACAAACCCACTCCCGGCACCGCTCCGGATGCGAAACCGAAAAAAACCTACGCCCCGGCCCCGGTAGCGGCTACGGCCCCGGCTCCAGACAGCCCCTTGGCTCACGCCCCCCGGTCCTACGGCAAGAAAGTCAAGGAGTTCACACCCACGCCGTTGTCGAGGCCAATTGGCATGAACTACCCCCCAGCGCCAGGACAGAACACCGGCATCGACACCAGAACCCTCAGACAGCGCCGCGATGATTTTGTAGACTATGAAAGGCATCTCCAGAAGCGGGAGTACCTGTATGCCCAAAATCCCCATTCACTCCCCCTTAGTTTCCCCCATATACTAAACATCTCCCGTCTCCCTATTTAGCAAGAACAAAGTCTCCCGCCCCTACTTCCGCGACTGGGTCAACCTCTCCTTCCACAAGGGCAAGACCTTCCTCTCCCCTTCCCGCCTCTTCAAGGCCGACCTCTCGCTCTACTTCCCCAACCTCTTCGGCCGCACCCTCGCCTCCAGGCAAAAAGTCGACACCACCCCCCTCCTCGCCGGCCATGCCTCGGTCATCACCATCTTCAGCGGGATGTGGGCCGAAAACCAAATCAACACCTTTGTCTCCCCCGAGCAGAACCCAGCGTTGCAGCAAGTCCTGAAGGAAAGCGGTGGGAGGGCGCAGTTGGTGCAGATCAATGTCGAGGAGGACTGGATGAAGCTGATGCTGATCAAGTTGTTTTCCTGGTCGTTGAAGAAGAAGGTTGGCAAGGAGAACCTAAACAAGTATTTCCTTGTGAGGAAGGGGATCACCGATGAGATCAGGGAGAGTGTGGGACTCTTGAATAGCAGGGTTGGATATACCTATCTGGTGGATCACCGGTGTAGGATACGATGGGCGGGTAGCGGTAGTGCTGAGGGCGATGAAAAGGAAGGGCTGGTCAAGGGTGTAAGGAGGCTGTTGGAAGAGATGAAAGCTGAAGCTGTGACCGAGGGTCATGTTTTGAGACCTGATGCGACAAGGCCAACCACTGAAAAGAAGTAGGCGTGTAAGATACCCGATGGATAGGGGACTGGAAGGTGGGTAAAAATGATGGGTCATAGAAAGTGATATGATAGACGATACCATGTATAAAACCAAAGAGAGGTGCTGTTAGCAGGGCTTCTCCGATAGAAATAGACATCTCTCATCCCGTTTGGCATGAGTGTGATTAGATGTAGCCTCGCTGCACCGCACCTGTAATGTACAGACAATGAGCTCGCCGCCCGCTTCAATACCCAAAGTAACAACACCAAGACTCCTGTGGCATAGCATGATACCATATCCCACGCCATGCTTTCTTGTATCTGCCTGACCCAACCATTGAGACAAACTTGAAACAGCGCACTCTTTTCACCCTTCAGTGTTTTGGCCTAATCGCTATTTCGTCTATCCCGCCTGCTCTTTCCAAGTCCCGTCGGCTGAGTGAAAATCACATCATAAACCAGAAAACCAAAAAGCAAAAGGCAATAAACCCCCCCATAATAAACCCATCTCTCCTCTTCTTCGCCGAGATCCGCCCGATCAACGTATTAATTCCCGGCACCTGGCTCGCCGCATGCGTGATCCGTCTATTGATACTCGCCAGCGTCTCCCTCTGCGTCAAAAAGCTGTCCTGCACCGCATACGCCTGGCTCAGCACGCCATCTGCTACATCATGCGACCTATCTAGCCGCCCCCTTTCGTCAAGCATGTAATCTGCTTCCGCCGCCGCAGGATTCGCAGCGCGGTAGGCCGAGATGTCATCGCGGACAGAACCCAGCAGGTTTGCGCGGTCGCGGGCCTGTTGGAGGGTGGAGCGGAGGCGAGAGAGGTCGCGGCGGTGGTCGGTGAGCTTGTCGCGGAGGAGGGAGAGGTTGTTTTGTTTTAGGGAGGAGGAGGATAATGTGGCTTCGGAATCGAGGAGGCGGGTGAGTTGTGCGATGACGTTGTCGCGCTGAAGGGGGGGGATATGTCAGTCGTGGAATCCATAACTCAGGGGTAACATGAGAACGCATACCTTCTCGAGCAGTTCCTGAAGTTTCGCTTCGGTACTCCTTTCTTCTTCTGTGGGTTTTGGTGGGATGTTGGATTGTGTGGAAAACTGAGAGTATGTATGGAGGTATGTTTCTGTCTGCAAGAAGAAAAGCGGTTGTTAGCCATCAATATTCGTTGCCATCGTCGCATACCACTTTTTACTTGTGTTTCCAGCGCCCTGGCTTGTTGCCGTAATTGGGTCCAGCCCTGGCCCGCTGTCGTCGCCATGATTTCTCGTTGCAGTCGGTGAAGATAATCTAAACTTGTTGGAAATAGCTTGCTGCGAATTCAATCACGAGGCCAAAAGTGGTTGCGCAAGTTTAACAGCTCCCCTGAATCTCTTTGTAAGTCCAGCTCGAGTGAGGTATGCGCAAGTTGTACCTTATTGGGGCCGTGGCTTCGGTTGCATTGCGGATCGGCTGATGTCACTTCTTAACCCTAACCCCAAGGCTCCTAAATTCGCATTCAACATCGAGTCATCAAGGTGCACTTACCTGACAGAGCTCACCGGGCCCTCTGCGCCAACCCAAACACAACATCGTTGGATACTTGGTGAATTGAGACAGGCATAGAAGACGTCAAAGTTTGTGGAGAAAATTATGTATTTTTGATAGGCGTCAAGAACGGGCTCTTCTTGGGATCGCTATGGCAAATGCACGACCAAAATACCACCACACACATAACTTTCAAGTGACGCCGCATATGTAGCCTGATATCTCGTGGCGTATTTGTTTGTCTGTCGTTCGTCATCGGGTTGACTGGGTTGGTGTCCGCCATCCCCAGTGCAAATATCACTAGTTTCCATGTACAGGTCACCCGTGGACATCCCGGTTGCTCTGAAACCCAGTTGTTGTTCATGGCTCCGATCCTTTTTGCAAAGCCCAGTGATTTTGTGTTTTTGATGACTGTAAACCCTTCATTACAGACGCCGTATGGACCGAGAACCGCCAAACGTCCAAATGCAATTGGTTAAGCCATTCCGAAACCCGCGCCGTCAAGACCTCCCATCAAATCCCATTTGACTCCCTCTACCACTTCATCTCATGGGGCTTATCGCCCTTGCGGAGGCTGAAAGAAGAGGCGAGGTAGCTGGCAAGAAGGTCAACCTTCTTGATGTTGGCGATCAGAGCCTTGTCGATGGCCTTCTGGTCAGCCGCCCGGCTGCTGGTAACCTCCTTCTTCTGTAGTTTCACATACGTTAGATCCAACACTCCCACACACAGATATCATCGCGAGAATTCATACCTGGGGCTTCTCTCCCTGCTTGAAGAAAGCCTCCTCGCCGGCCTTCTGCTGAGCCTTCTCAGTGGTGAAGTACTTGGGCTTGGCAACCTCCTCGATCTTAGCCTCATCGAGACCAGCGAGGTCAACCTTGTATGATGTGGCGATGACATATCTGGAGTTGACGCGGCGAAGGGGGACACCGTTGATCTTGAAGGGGCCGGTAACGAGCAGAACACCCTGATCGAGGGTCTTGAGCAGGACGACGCGCTTGCCACGGAAGCGACCAGCGAGGAGGATCAGGACGGTACCAGGGACGAGACCCTGGCGGGGAGTCCAGTTACGGATGGTCTTGCGGACCTGATTGTAAAGACATGTTAGAACCACGATGCGATTCCCAAAACTGCTTATTTCCCCCCAAGTCTCAAATATGCCGTGTTTTCCCAAGTTTCGTGCCCCATTCTCGTACAATGCATAGAGTTTCTTGACCCAGATGCGCCACTTGACGATATCGCGATTTTGTCTGTCTCCATATCTCGGTGTCGTAAAATTCGGTGCCGGGCTGTGAGGTCGATTTTTGCCGTGAATCCGCCGCCAACATGTCGAATTGGCTTTCCAACCGCCACAATCGCAATCGAGAACTCTCCCGGTGCCTTCCTATCGCTCGCAACATGAATGCATCGAGATATCAACGTACCTGACGCGGCTTGGCCTCATCCTCAGCAGGGTACCATTTCTGGGCCTTCTCAGCCGGCGCAGGCACCGACCGAGTGGACTTGCCAAAGGTCTTCGTCGTGGGAGCCGACATTTTGGACTTTGGCTGTGTGGTGAGGTTAGTAGGTTTTCGTGGTCGGTCGTCAACTTGACTGCTGCTGGAGATTTTGAAATGGGCGATTGGCAACCTGGGTTGTGCGCAAGTTCGAAAAGCACCAAACCCCAAGCTAGCCGCTTTCGGATTTTTCGGTGGGTCCGGGCCTCAGGCGGAACCGTGCGCACAGGCCACCCACCCGCGTAGGGTTTTCCGCCCTGTTTGGCGATTTTGGCATCCACACCCACTCAAGATTTTGCTGGATCGAGAGTTGGTACCTACGAAAGCCTCTGTTCCCTGGATACTAAGACTCGCCGCAGTCAACGGAACCGTCGCCCATCGCCCTTTCGACTCGACGAAAAAATCCCACACGATGGTAAGAGAGATACGGTCCCTTGCTGTCGTTATGCTGACCGAACAATCTTTACGATTGTTTGGACCCCTCGATCAATTGGGGGAGGCTCGCAACGATACAAAAATAACAAAAATGTTAAACGACCGCTTTGGCTAACATCACCATGTCACAGTCTTCCGGCAAGGTCAAGGCTGGCCAATTATGGTCCAAGAACAAGGACGAGCTCACCAAGCAGCTCGGTGAGCTCAAGACGGAGTTGGGCCAGCTTCGCATCCAGAAGATCGTCTCTTCCGGCACTAAGCTCACCAAGATGTACGTTACCGACGATTCCCGAACCTCCACAGACCCCGAGCGAAGCACCGGAAGTTAGAGGGAACCACAGGGACACCGTTGGGCTGACATGTGTGATGGATGAATAGCCACGATCTCCGCAAGTCGATTGCCCGCGTTCTCACCATCATCAACGCCAAGCAACGCGCTCAGCTCCGCCTCTTCTACAAGAACAAGAAGTACCTCCCCCTTGACCTCCGGGTCAAGCAGACTCGTGCCATCCGCCGTCGTCTCTCCCCCGAGGATGCCGCCAGAACTCTTGAGAAGACCAAGAAGCGCCAGACTCACTTCCCCCAGCGGAAGTTCGCCGTCAAGGTATGAAGGGTCCATGGGAAACGTCAGTAGTGTGTTTAGGGGGCTCGATGCTGACGGGAGTTGCAGGCTTAAATGGCGTTTTCGAGGGTAATGGGATGGTTGTAACTAGGGCAACAGCGGCGCGGTTAACAAAAGGTCTTTTTCACTCAACACACTGCATCATCCCAGGGTCATCTGCTTTCAGGGTTTGGGGGTGTTCACGAGGTCAATGATTTTTCGATGCGGCTAGGTAGCTTTACCGCTACCGAATCAAAGCTCTGCACTAAACACCCACACTGGAGGTCTTCTTGGTGGTGACTCGACATGGAGTGCTAGCTGCGCTTGTTGATGCTTGCGCATCTGTGGTAGCGTCTTAGGGACCGATCGACTCGGCCGGGCAAGGGAACTGTCCAGGGAAAGCCCATAGACGTTGCCAGATATATGATACCCGCTATCTGGAGCCCACCACTTCTGTCTCCCTGTGCTTTGCTTTGTTTTGCTGTCCCGTGGTGAGAGTGAGAGGTTGAAATCTACTTCCTGTCCCGTCGTCGTTTAATCCTCCCCTTTGTCAGCTCTGTCAGGAGACAGCTTCACGACTGAACTTTGGAAACGTTTCTGCTAGTCCATATCATTGTCACGGGCCGCTTCATCTCCAAAAATTACCCATCTACCGAGTGAAAGGATCCTACGGCAGGAGAGTCTACTGTGTAAATGCTGGTGCCAAGTATCGTTGAGGCTCGTTGCTGCACACTTTCTTGACCGCCCTGGCAGAATGTGGCATAACGGCGGGAACAGTGGGGCGGCTGTACCCCTGGCTCGATCCAATAACGAGTTGCCAAGACTGGCCCTGGACCATGATGCAGCAAAGCTCCAAACTGTCCTCTCCAGCTCGACAGCGATGCTCTGGGTAATTTGAACCTGTTGCAGCCTCTCAACTCCCACCGTCGAGAGGAAGCACAACGCCCACCACAGGCCATCATGTCGGCCGAAACACTTCAAGTTCTTGCCGATGTGGGCAAGGGGAAAAGCACTCGCGGCGTGCTGCGGGTCATTATCCTTGCCCTCATTGCTGGCGCCTCAATTGCAAGCCGCTTGTTCTCCGTCATTCGTAGGTGTCCCCTGGATAGGAAGCTATCAGAACCGAGCAGCGAGCTCAGAGCCGCCGTGTCGTCGATGTCCCCATGCTTCCATGAGCTCCCTCGGCTCGTTGGCTTACCAATTGCAATGCTAACATGCTGTCTGTTCTCCAGGTTTTGAAAGTATTATCCACGAATGTCAGTTTAGCCTTGGCGCTGCCTTGCGCCCCCATCGCGTCCTCTGCCCAAGACACCCAGGCATACTAACAAGCTCGCAGTCGACCCTTGGTTCAACTTCCGCGCAACCAAATATCTCGTTGCGAATGGCTTCTACAACTTCTGGGACTGGTTCGATGACCGAACATGGCATCCTCTGGGCCGTGTGACCGGTGGTACCCTCTACCCTGGCCTCATGGTGACCAGCGGTGCCATCTGGCACGCCCTCCGCGCTCTTACGATTCCTGTCGATATTCGCAACGTCTGCGTTCTCCTTGCGCCCGCATTTTCCGGTCTCACGGCCGTTGCTGCCTACCTTCTTACCAATGAGATGACGACATACAACTCGGCCGGTCTTTTGGCTGCTCTGTTCATGGGTATTGCCCCCGGCTACATCTCTCGATCAGTTGCTGGCAGCTACGACAACGAGGCCATTGCGATTTTCCTCCTCGTCTTTACCTTCTATCTCTGGATCAAGGCCTTGAAGCAGGGTTCCATGTTGTGGGGTGCTCTGTGCGCTCTGTTCTATGGCTACATGGTTGCCTCCTGGGGAGGTTATGCCTTCATCACCTGCCTTCTTCCTCTCCACGCCTTCGTTCTTATTCTCATGGGTCGCTACAGCACTAGGTTATACGTCTCTTACACCACCTGGTACGCCCTGGGCACACTGGCTAGCATGCAGATTCCCTTCGTTGGTTTCCTGCCTGTCAAGACCAGCGAGCACATGCCCGCCCTTGGTATCTTTGGCTTCCTCCAGCTTCTCGCTTTCCTCGACTACGTTCGGTCCGCTATTCCCAGCCGCCAGTTCCAGACCTTCCTCTGGCTCTTCGCTGGCGGTATCTTCGTCATGTCTCTGGCTGCTCTGGTCGTTGCCACCAGCGCTGGTGTCATTGCCCCGTGGAGCGGTCGTTTCTACTCCCTCTGGGACACTGGCTACGCCAAGATTCACATTCCAATCATCGCCTCCGTCTCCGAGCATCAGCCCACAGCCTGGCCAGCTTTCTTCTTCGATCTCAATCTGCTCATTTTCGTCTTCCCTGTTGGTGTCTACCTCTGCTTCCAGGAGCTCGCTGATGAGCACGTTTTCATCATCGTGTATGCTGTTTTCGGCAGCTACTTCGCAGGTGTCATGGTCCGTCTGATGCTGACATTGACTCCTGTTGTTTGCGTTGCCGGTGCCATTGCTATCTCCACGATTCTCAACAACTATCTCGTTGCGAAGACCCCTACTGAGGAGGACCAACAGGCCGCCGAGGCTGCCGAAAAGAAGGGCTCAAAGTCGGGGCTCAAGTCCGCCACCAAGCCAGTTGTTGGCATCTATGGCCTTTGGTCCAAGAGCTTGATGGTTGCCGGGATGGCTGTCTATCTCCTTATCTTCGTCATGCACTGCACCTGGGTCACATCCAACGCCTACTCCTCTCCTTCTGTCGTCTTGGCAAGCAGAATGCCCGACGGAAGCCAACACATCATCGACGATTACCGTGAGGCTTACCAGTGGCTTCGCCAAAACACCAAGGAGGATGCCAAGATTATGTCGTGGTGGGATTACGGCTACCAGATCGGTGGCATGGCTGACCGCCCAACTCTTGTCGACAACAATACCTGGAACAACACGCACATTGCCACCGTCGGCAAGGCCATGAGCTCCCGTGAGGAGGTCAGCTACCCGATCATGCGCCAACACGAGGTCGACTATGTTCTCGTGGTCTTTGGTGGTCTTCTAGGCTACTCTGGCGATGACATCAACAAGTTCTTGTGGATGGTTCGTATCGCCGAGGGTATCTGGCCTGATGAGGTCAGCGAGCGTGCCTTCTTCACCCCTCGAGGCGAGTACCGCGTCGACGGTGAGGCTACCGAGACCATGAAGAACAGCTTGATGTAGGTTTTAGCCATTACTGCAGTGTTGGCGGTTTAATACTAACAATCTGTTAGGTACAAGATGTCCTACTATAACTTTAACAACCTGTTTCCCCCAGGACAGGCTGTCGACCGAATGCGCCAAGCCCGTCTCCCCGAGGTTGGACCCAGCCTCAGTACTTTGGAGGAGGCTTTCACCAGTGAGAACTGGATCATCAGAATTTACAAGGTCAAGGACCTTGACAATGTTGGCCGTGACCATATCTCGGCGACAGCATTTGAGAAGGGGCTCAAGAAGAAGAAGACTACCAAGAAGAGGGGCCCTCGGGTGCTGCGCGTGGATTAAGGCGGCAGTTTCCTTGGCAAGTATGTTAGATTTTATGTAATTTCTTTTCCTTTATTTGCCACGGTGATATATGGGTTGGGAAAAGATGAGGCCGAGTAGGCACTGTATACCAAAAAGCGTGGGAGTTAAAGCGAATGCATATTGAATGTTCATGTTGGTGTGTTTCTGGATGTTGCCCTGGTGAAAGCTGTATTTCGTTGCGAGGGGTTACCTTTATCTTCCCTACTGACCTTCATAAGTGAAGGGTCGACTTGGGAAAAGATGGCTTAGTCGTCATCCGAGCAGAGTTCTTTCCATCGCACGATTTGAAACTACTCAAGCGGGTCAGTTGATCCTGCTACCGCTCCTCACTTTCACCTTTTCAACCACGAGCACCACGGCCTTTCTCGCCCTGTCATCCAACTCAGCACTTTTGAATCGTTGCCGCTGTTGGCATTTGCTTGACTGAGATGGAACCAAAGCTGTCAGTACATCCTTCGCGTGTTTCTCCCTTATAACTAACTTTGATTCTCTTAGCTCACGCCGGAGCCGCCTAAAAGCAACCCAGGGCCAGGAAGCCACCTATCATAAGAAGGGAACTTCGTCCGGGGATGAAACTGTCCCCGTTGCCACCACACCTCTTGTCCCTCCGGCCAAGTTGCATAGGTGTTGCCTGTGCGGGCAAGTGCGTGGTGAAGCCTACCAGCAACTCCACGCCGCGGACGAAGAGGACAGAAGCAGCTTGTGTAATTCATGTCGTAAGCAGCATGGGCTCCAGTGGAAGCAGCCTGTGAGTCATTGAGCTTTCCTTGTATCTATCCCCCATTACAACACCCGTACAGCAAAGTTGCTGTTCATGCTGATACTCTTATTTCATCTGAGCACTTCTACCGGAATACTGTATTATTTCGGGGCGCTTGTTTTCTTGAACATTTGCTCATCATTCAAACATCAGGCTGTCTAGGTTCTGAGCGTTTGGGACCTTGAATCTCATCCCAACACCACTGCAGTTCTGTTCTGAGGCGCTTGAATTTCGTCTGAGCACTGATATTCAAATGCAAGCTGCTGACTATTTTCTATAGGGAGTTGAAACCGGTCAATATCCGTACGTGTGGTGCAAAGGATGCGGCGTATTACGCTCCAAAATGCACCATGCATCGGCTAAGTCTGAGATGCCGATACCTACCAGTAACAATTTCTGTTCTCAATGTGTTGAGCACAGAGAGACAAGAAGGCAGATAAGAAAAATAAGCAGAGAAAGCTTGATTGTGGCAAGTCTGGATAAAAAAGTTCAGCGGCAAGAAATGTTACGAGAGGAAAGCCGAGGAGGTAGAAGGGTTCAGGAACTCCCTGCTAGGGTTTATGAGAGGAAAGGGCGTACCTACACCCATCGTTCCGCGGGGCCCAGCTCTCGATCGAATTCCAGCCAGACCAACGAAACCACCCCCTCAACCAATGGCTCAGCTGACGTACGCCCGACACCCTTTGAGCACGGAGGTTATAGCCCAAGCGAAGCAGAGAGTCGTGCGTATAAGGGCGAGGGCCGCCGACATTGCAGATATCCCGGCGAAACCCACGGGAAACGGAGGTATGGTAGAGACAGGCCCGTGCCACGCAAAAAGCGGGATGGCATATCGCAGTTACACTTGGCCGCTCTGAAAGCATCACCACTCTGTGGAGACAGGGTCGACAATAGCCCTGGGCCAGAGGGGAGCTACCAAGAAGAGGGTTCTCCAGCAGCGAGCTCTAATGAGGATTCCCTGTCGAGCTTGAGCATGGAGCCTATGCACTGGGCTGTCACCGACTACCTAGCACAACAGAAGAACCAGGAAAACGCTCCCCAGAAACCTAATTCTGCTTACGATCAGAGTGGTCCCAACAACAATGACACTCTGTCGAACCACCCCAAGCGGCAACGGCCCCCCCCTCTGGTTGATTCTCCTATCTGCGCCCTCAAGCCGATAGACAATATCTATTCTACACTCTCTACCACCACAAAAAACCAAGTCCGCAGATCGGACCGCAGATCGGACCGCAGATCGGACCGCAGATCAAAGACCACCACCCCAGCCTCGACTAGCCCGCCTACCACCCCAATCACAAAAGGCCTATCCGCCCTCTTCTTCTCACACAACCCAGAGGCTGAAGCCAGGATGAACCAAGACCTAGGCCTCTCGCCCAGCCCACCTCCTCAAACACCACCCCGGCGTAGTAAACGGCACAGCGGGTTTGCTCTTCCTACTGCTATCTCGTCCGAATCTTTCGACCCCACCTCGATCAAGTCACCCCTTTCAACATACCCTCCAGTCATTGCTGAGGAGGCCTTTAATGTTTCTAGTGCAGATACCCCTTTCCGTTACCCCGGCAACAACAGCAGCACCAGCGCAGCTAAACGAAAGAGGTCGGAGGAGCTTCGATTTCGGTACGTTGAGGATGACGGTGATGGGGAGTCTGAGGGGGGAGTGCTTATTCCCGACGCAGATGGGCTTGCGGAGGCGTGGGAGAGGATGAGGAGTAATGGGGTGTGGGGGGTTGGTGATGATGGGGTTTCTTTGTCTTTGAAAGGGGGCCTGTTACAGGATGGGGTGGTGAGGCGGATGAGTCAGCTTGATGCGATGTTTGCGGAGGATGAGGATAGAGTGGTGGAGGTGGGTAGCGAGTTGGCGTGGAGGATTGAGGGGTTTGGTGAGTAGAGGGGGGTTGGGTTGGAATAGGAGTGAAGAGTGGGTATGTGTTTGGAGTTGTGGGATGCGACAGAACGTTAAAGAGGCAGAAAATGGCCAGAGAGAGAGAGGTGGGTGTGGGAATAGGGGTGTTATGCCGGTTTTAAGGTGTAAAACAGAAACAAAAAGGGTGTCTGGTGGGAAGATGGATGTACTTCGCGAAATGGGGTGGATTTCGTCAGTTTAAAGACGTGTCTAGAGAGGGTAAGTATAGGGTGTATCATATAGTTGGCGCCGGTGTCTTACGCGGTTGAGAATGAGCAAGAGACATAAGCCCGTTTTTAAAACCTCTTCATGAGAACTGGACTATAGCTGTGTAGGGATATGAACCTGTTCACCTAAATAGAAGGCAAAATGTATCAGGAAGAAAAACCAAGGAGCCATCCTCCAGCAAATGTAACACAAATCTCACAGTCACCGTGGTGTAGTAGGTTGTTCTTTGGGTCCGTGGTGGTCCTGCGATTGGTCAATTGACCTTCGGCCGAGTTGTCACTGAAAGTAAACGAAGGTCTAGTTAACAGAATTCTCATCTGGCCTTGCGGTGGTTGGACTTTGCACTTGAAGTATCACACCGGGGGTGCTATGAAGGGTTCTCAAAAACCAAAAACACACATTATTAAGATCATCTAGATAACATCTCATCTGATATCTATATTATATTTTCTTAGTATTTTACACGGTTCCTTGTTCCTCCCTCTCTCTGCCCCTGCCATCTCCTTGTGTAGCTGCAAACTCCATCCAAACCATTCCCCAACAAACTCTCCTAGCGCTATTCACCATGTCCCCATCTCCAGAAATAAGAATATAGATCTCCAGAAATATCAGGAATAGATGGAAAACACAACACAAAATCCTATCAGTTCCGATCCCATCCACTGAAAACTAATAACTCAAAGAGAAACAGGTAGGAATATAAAAAAACGTGTATATGATTTGCGCCAATACCACCCAGCCTTCCTCGCCTTCCAAGACCAGAAGATATATAGCGATACAAAACAAAGCAGAGACGGTCTAATGCTACCCTCTCTTCTCCCCTAAAAAGATATTGAAACCCTTCCCCAACAAGTTTACCGTAAACGACAGTGTGTGTGATGTGTATGATTGTGTAATGCATATGCGTATGCTGTTCTTGCCAAGCTTCCAACAGTTGCAAGAAAAAAAAAAGAAGTACTTATCTCGCCGGGTATCATGTTTTTCTCCAACACAAAACGACAAAACCAGCAGCAGCAGCATCCAAATCTTGGCCACAGCGGACCCTTGGCAAAGATCATTAGTACCTTGCAGCCCTCAGCAACTCCGAGGCGGTCGGACTCGGCCTCCTAAAGACCGGCGGCCCCCCTCTAAACTGGCTCGTCCACATCGCCGGGGTGGACGAAGAATCTCCGTACGTAATCCCCGGCATCGGACTGGGCCTCCTCCCTCCCCGGTCCGCCTGCCTCCTCAGTTTCTCGAATTGCCGTGATTTCTCCCGCTCACGTTCGATATGCTTGTGCCGCTCGTTCGCGTCGTACTCAGCCTCTTCCATACAAAGGTCGTGCTCGTTCAAACTGCGCATTTTCCGCTCAATCTTGTCGCATAGCTGGTCGAGCCTGTTGGCGGTGTCGGTGTCGACCAGTGTTGGAATTGCCTGATGACCATAGCTGGGACGAGGTTTGGCGCTGCCGCCCCAGACGCAGCGGAAGGTGAGCTCGGTCTTAGACTCGCCGTTGAGGGTCTGCCAGACGGAGATGCGGTCACCGTCGTAGAGTGGCACCCAGTACTTGTAGGGACCGTCAGACCTCTTTTGCTCATTCAGGTACGAACGCACTGGCTCGCCGTTGATCCAGATGCCGTTTGTAGCTTTGGTGCAAATGTAGAACATGAACTGGTCCTCGTCTGGCTCGATGCGCTTGTTCCATGGTCTCCAGTTCCTGTTGATAGTCGCATCGTAGTTGTTCTTCCATAGCAGGAGTTTGAAAGCATATTTGGGAACCCTGCTTTCGGATTTTGGCTCGTACGAACGAGTGTTGTCGGTGGCTCGCCCCCAGGAGATCATGCATTCGGTCACCAAGACCTGGATAAAGTGGACGACGGAGCTGGGGGTGGACTTGAAGCATGCAACCACAGGCTTCATCCGTTCCGAGTGCATGGCCATGGTGGTGAAGGCGTCTTGGGTGTCCGGGATCTCGACAGGTTGGCTTGACTGTGACTCGATTGCAGTAGATGGCATTGTATGGTCTCCAGAATCTTCAAAGGTTCTTTTCGCTTTGCCCGGCCGCTCTCGATTAGTGGGCGGGAAGTACTTCATAGCCAGGTCCCAGAGCGAAGTTTTCCCAGGAGCAAAGTCCTCTCCTCTGGCCTTTGCTGCTGTTTTGAAAGCGTCAAACTGCAGCTGTGTCATCTCGGGGTAGCCTAAATGCCAGGTGCTCCTGTCACTAGCCAGCCAGTACGTAGACTTGTGCACTGGGATGTCAATCTGCACCGACTGCCTGGCGATGGACGGTACTTGCGACATGAGGTCAAAATCCTTTTTGTCAAGAGTCCGGACAGCAACTTGCTGCTGTTGCTGAACTGTCGACGGATCTGAGCGAAACCGTTTAAGACCGCGCCCATTCGCCACGGGTACTCGTTCAGCCTCATCTTCGCTGGACGAATCCTGCTTGCGCTTGCTGGAATTCATTTCATTTCCACGAGATGCAAAAAGGGAGCCGGCTCTTGACTTCATGTTGAGATTTTCCAGCTGAGACTCGGCACCTCCCAAGCTTTGTGATGCCATGTCGAATGTCTTGGTGTTCAGATCCTCCACGGATCTGCTCCGACTGAGCGAGAAAGAGCCCTCTTCCAGACTGACGGAGGGGGCTTGCGAGAAGTGGTTCTTTTGTCGTGGTGTAGAGTGCTGCTCAGACTCAAAGCTATCCTTGATCTCAATGTCGGCCCCTAGGATCTCTGTCGATGCGCTTGACGCAAAGCTATCCTTGGACACTGGGAGATTCAGCCTATGAGCTGCCACACCCTGGCTTCCCACCGCCGATGGATTGACCTCCCCGAAAAGACGTTGTGGCTGAGGTTGTGGTTGATTGCCAGCCCCAAATGTGTAGTTCTCTTTCTCGGAATCGTACCCGCCGATTTGAACCGGTTCCTGATCCAGGAGCTCTTCATCGTCGCTGGCTGGAATCAGATCGTCCTCCAAGCGCATCTGCAACTCTTGATCCTGAATGCTAAGCTGGGAAGCATTGAAACTAAGCTCGTGGTCCGAGATATCGTCATTTGGGCGTTGCGGTGCTGGCGGTCGAATCCAGGGGTGGTTCTGAAGAGATTCTATCGTTGCCCGGGTCTCCGGTTTACGGTCAAGCATGCCCTGGAGAAACTCAACACCATCCTCAGAAATCTGAGCCTGTTCAAGCGGTGCTGTGTTGAGAGGCTTGGTCATTATCTGATGGAGTAGCGCAGAATGGCTAGCTCCACTCTGGGCCGGAAAGGGTGGTGATTTTGTCATTGAATAGAACAGGACGCCCCCTAGTGACCAGATATCAACGGCGTGATCGTATCTCTGGCCGGTTTGTGGGCGAAGCCTGCGGTTTCGGGGGTGTCGTCTACCTCGACTATCGTATTCGGCGTATTCAGAGTATACTTCAGGGGCACAATACAAGAGAGTGCCACAAAATGTCCTGAGGAATGTCTGCTCGTGGTCAATCATCTTGGAAAGCCCGAAATCCGTAAGCTTGACCACAAACGGATCATGCGAGCTGACAAGAATATTGTCTGGCTTCACGTCACGGTGAGTAATGTTCATCTTGTGGAGATAGTCGAGGGCAGACAGCAGCTGCCCCGCCATTATCTTCGTGGTGTCCTCCGTTAGTGGACCGTATTGTGATATCATTTTCCCGAGGTCTCCTTTGCCGACATATTCCATGATGATGATCAACAGCCGGTTGTCCCAGTCCAGGTGTTCGACATACTGCACAATGTTCGGCTGCCGCACGGTCAGTAAGCACAGATGGAATACACAGGCACCGAGAAGACCTACATGCTTCACCTTCTGCATGATGCGCATCTCGTTTTCCACTTTCTGATCCAAAACGCCATTCTTCATGAACTTTCGCTTGTCCAGCTCCTTTGCCGCATAGGGCTCCCCCGTGAACACTGAGGTCACCTTGTAGACCGTAGCAAAGGCGCCTCTGCCTACCTCACCCACGCGATTATACTTGGATGATCCGCCCCAGGCTGTCGGAATTCCATCGAAAATATCGTCAGCATCGTGATGGGCGGCAGGACCCCCCTGGACCCGCCGAACAGCCACCAAATTGTTGACTGGATGCCTTGGCGAAGGGTCTGCTCTAGGTACTGTGGGCTTGAAGATGTCAACCTACAATGTCTGTTACTAACGTGGCCAGGGCTAGATGACCGAAGTAGGGGGGAAATAGCTTACACGTCCCCCGGGGCCAGGTACGATGGTCGCATTCAGGTCTACCGTGAGTGCTGCGCGATTAGCGATGTATGTTCGTAGGTTTCGCTTATAAGCTTCGTTCGAGAACCCATGTCGAATTGGTATCCAGACCCTAAACTTCAAATCTCGTTGCTCCTCGTGCATCAGAATTTTGATATTCGATCCACTCCTCAGTGTTCTTTTCACATCCAACGGCGGTTCGCCTTTCCGTCGTAGAAGCTGCTCGTCAACAACAGTGCCGTTTGTCGACATGTCCTCGATCATCAGCACGCCGTGTTCGTTGAGGTATATGCGAAAGTGGGAGTTGCTCAGCCGTCGCATCGGATCGTCTTCAAAGACAATATCGCAGCGACTCTCATTTCGCCCAAACGTGAATCCGTTTACTGGGTTCTTGATTTCGGCAGAGAACCTCAGCGCAACATGATGTTCTCCGGCACCAGTTCCTGGCAGATCATGCCCCCCCATCATATCCCCCCCATCTCCTTCCACGTCCAAATTGAGGGCCTCATCCCTGCCGACGGTATATTCTGGGGTTTTAATGGCGAGTCTTCGGATCTCTCTGCGTGCCGCACTTGATTGTGGAACGAGTAGGCATATTATGTCTGCAATATCCGTGTCTGAGAATCCCGAGTTCTGCTGTCCCAGCCGTCTCGGATCCACGACGGTTTGGGTCGCTGCGACGAAAGGGGTTTGTCAATTAGAACAAAGAAACCTCGAGGAAAAAAGGGGGCTCGGCAGATCAAAACAAACAAACCTTGAGTCGGCTGAGAATCGTCCCCAAACGAGTCCATTTTTGCAAGATAAAGATATATATCTACGGCGCTGATGGCCCTGCCACTTGCGCTCTGCAATGTCGCAAGGGTTGGAACAGCGCAACGGCGCGGCGTCGGTGGCGGCAGTCTTAAAGGAAATAGCAATGTACTCGAAGCGATCGCGGTGGTTACAGCAAGGATAGATGCGTCTCTTTTCTCCGGCGCATCTGACGGAAGCAAACAAACACGTCGCCCACGGACGAAGAGTGGCAGCTGATTGCCAAGTCCTCAAGGGATCGCGTCGGGCGAAAGCGAGCGCGCGCAGGTTGCGAAGCGGGTCACGTCGAGTTGAAGGGACGAAGGGCTCAAGGCAGCGGGTCCCAAACGCGGGCGGTGGTCAGTCGGCAGCGGGCGTGTGCAGCAAAACAGAAATTGGCCTGGCGAGGCAACCTTAATCAACATCAACCTCCCAGAGCATGGGGGAAGAAAAGCGAGGAGGAGCAACAGAATGCGCAGTGCACGGGGTAGCAAGTTATTAGGTTTTGCCCACGGAAAAAGAAAACATCACAAGAAGGGACGAGTCCATGTCCTTTCCCCCTCGAGTCCCCAAAATTTGCAAGCAAGCATCCTCTGGTCGAGCGGTCTCACTTCAGTTGCACAGCACTGGCTGGAAGTGCACCTGCCCTGTGCGCGTGCCGGCCGACTGGGTTGACAGGGCGTTTGACCGCGATGCCCGGCGCGTTCATTTTGAGCATAACGCGGTCCCGGCGCTAAGCTCTCAGGGGACATCGCGATCCCAACCTGGCGGGTTTTGGAGGGGTCAATTGGTGTACCGAACGCCTCCGGCTCCATCGGCTCCATTCCGATTGCTTTTTCCTCCTTGGAGGCTTCCAGCTTCCAATCAATTTGCCCTGTGAGACATCTGCGATCGGCAGAGTTTGTGAGGGGAGGAGGGGCGGTTTTGTTTGCTGAAATAAATGGACGCGAATGTCTGCATCAAGCACGTAATTGAGTTTGGCAACCCGAGCACGAGGTCAAACGGCGGCGATACTGTGTAGTTGGGAGGTATCCGCAAGGGTCGAAGCTCATCTTGGGCCGGAGATGGTATGATTCTGGAGGCCGCTTCTGGCGTTGGAAAGAGGTGGTGGCTGTAATTATCAAGGCTTGCCACTCAATCTCATGAAATGGAAGGATTCGCGGCGGCCAAGGGTACATGAAATAGCAGGTTATCCCACGGACACAACTAGAACAGAGAAGCTGAGAAAGAAATGGAAGGGCAGGTTGGTGGTGGCATCCTCATCGGAGAGTTCTTGGGTGATCTAGTGTCCAGCTGCCAGATGGGACCAAGACACAATCCGAGATGCACAACATGCTCATAGTCCGAGTTCTAAGCAGAAGACTCTGTCTGACAGAAGACCTGGGTGTAAGAAGGAAACCCAGGAGCTTCCAGCTCTCTGTAACCATGTGAATCCAAAAGGCGCTGCAATGGCCAGGTAGACGCGTTGGCACATTGATAGGCTTTAAAAATTAAGTTTATAGGCATTGGATGGTGTTTTAACAGATACTGCCAACGCCAACTGAAATTTCCCCTACGTCTATCTGCTATTATTTCTGAATATCTGTTTCGCAGTCTGTGGCCTCTCCCCCCATCAGCCGGTGACTCCGGACATCACACTAGGCTCTTGATATATGCGTCCGAAAGATAGCCTGTTCGAGGCGGTATAGCGCCTGTAACATAAGATAGCTTCCCCAGATGCGTAAGTGATGGTCAACAGCCTTGCTTTGGCCATGTTCCCAGGATTCCTGAGTGATAATGATAGTCCAGTAGATGATTGTAAAGTCGTGGATCTCGTTGGTCGGGGTCGATTGCTTATCAAGGCATCCAACCCACCCCCACAAGCACACTGTCGGGATCAGCTGCCGGGTTCAACGGGTATTGTGTTCAATTCTTGGTACATGTAATACTGGTGGCACGGCGTCACGTTAAACGCCGCAAATATCGACAAGGCGAAGCCTCCCGTCCGCCCCTTGCTCCCACTGGTTTTTGTACATAGTGTACCTTCTGGGCTGCATGAAGGGCTTTCCTTGAAATGGGCGGATTCAGATGTAGGGGCGGGAATGGAGGTGTAACCTGTCAGCTGGACCCTTCAGGTTGCGAATCTGTCCACGAGTTTACAGGAATGATGCAATTGATCATTTTGTCTTTCTCTTGTGATTAGGTCCCAGGCGCTAGGAAATGAGAGCATATGGCTGAAGAGGAAATATCTTAAATCAAGAAAAGTTGGCAGTTATTTGCTTGATCCTACTGATTGATGTCAGCTTAGAGTTGAGATTGAAGGCCATCCACCTAAGGGGATGATGACATAAGTCCAAAGGAATTTATTCCGGCTTCGGCAAAGCTGTCAATGAGTTCAAATCGCAAAAGGCCACCAGGAGGCCGGGTCCTCGGCAAGCTGGGAACACCCGGAAAATTGATATCAACCCTCTCCCAGGGTACGGCCTGCCTGCCACGATGAAGTGGTGGGGTTACGTCGAGGGGTTCATGAGTGCCAATTACCGTACATATGTGTACATGGTGGCCAGTTTCTGAGAAACCCCGTCTTCACAAGTAGTGTAAGGGAATAGGTGGGATTTGCGGTGAGCCTAGGCTGTGAAGAACGTATTGGCAATGCGTGTAGTCAGCAGGCGGCGCTGACGACGCTTTGTAGAAAGCTTTTGAGGGTTTCAAAATCTCAGCATCCTGGTCTGGAACCGTTTCCCCACCAGAAGCCGGCGCCAAACACGCCAGTTCAGCGACGACCACCGCCTCGGTGATTGTCTCACCCAAGCTCGTATTAACTTCACCTCAATGAGACCTTGGCTACCTTACACGAGTCCAACGTTGAAGGGTTCTCGGCGGCGGTAGCCGCAGCATCAGTGTGTTGATTACGGAGTCCTGTAGACCGCCCTTGACCGCGTATTCAAATAATAATTGATATTCATCAGCGATGCCCAGCTCCGCCCAGGATTGCCCAGCTCTTGGGATCTTGTCGGGAAGTGGTGCCGGACAGGGGATGGCAACGTGGGAACCGACCTGATGCGGTTCTAGCGCTTCCAAAAGCTGATGATGGCGGGGCTTGGTCCGCTGCCTGATGAACAAATCCCATGTTGTCCTCCCATGACATTGTGTGGGATTTCCCGAAGAGGTTTCAGGTGGTGATGACGCTGGAAATCGACTGGCCCATTCCAGCTTGTTGAGCAAGTGACAAGTGACAAACGGCGACGGTCCGAAGCTTCGTCACCCAAGAGGCGGAGGGCTGGAAATTCGTTGGAGGGGGTTGGATCTGGCGGCTCATCGATTGGCGACAAGAAGATTTCACCGGATCCCTCCGTCATCCAAGCAAAGTCGTGGCCAATGAAGCCCCTGCCCATGATGCCAAGAAACCGCGGGGTTCTCTTTGCCGGACAGCGTCAACTGTCGACGACACTCGAGCCGGTGATGCAATGCAAAGCTGCCACAGCAAGCGTATCCGGAGAGAAAAAGACAGCGAGAATGGCACAGATGGCTGGGGCAGTGATGTCGATAGCCAGGCGGGAGAGGCGCTAGTTGAATAGCGCCTGTGTGCTGGGTGATGGTGTGCTGCACACCCTGCACTGATGATGTCGTGGTGTGGGCTTTGTCGATGCATGACACGGTGGCACTCGCTGCACGTCTCGCTTGACGGAGCGGGATGATCTGGCTTATCTGGGATCGGCCAAGGGACGTTTTTTCCTGGTGGTCTCAAACCTGCTCAGAGCCAATCCCAGCGGTAAGCAAAGAGATGCTGATGCCGAGACTGCAGAGCCCAGTCCAGCGATCCGGGAAGCCCGCACTGATCGGGAAGATACCTGCGTTTACCACACACTGCAGAGCCCAAGGAACGCCCCTTGTTGGAGATCAGTGGTGATAGCTTAGCTCGGAGCTTTCGGGCGGGAGCAGAAGAAGTGACATTCTCAAGCAAAAATCGAAATACGAGACATAGGTATCTGCTGATGCCTCTCGTGCCATGGTGCTGACTGCGCTTGCTATCTTCCGTCGTATCGTATTCAACCTGCAGCTTTTGGGTTTTTGAAATTGTTGAAATTGTCTTCTCTGTTTGAAGACCTCCAGTCTCCATTCGAAAGGACCCTACGGATTACCTAGTGGAGCTTGGTCATTACGGTCTCAGAGCTCTGAGTTTGAGCTGCCAGCTGTCGTCGATATTGAAGGTACGTACTCCAGCTTTCACGTCCGACAGCCATTGCATTCCAGATCACGCAAAAGGGAAGCTTCCGCAACTCCTGGTCGACCTGGGGACAGCCTCAGCATGCCGGCTGTGTCTTCAAACAGCAGTGAAGCTCTTTGTCAGAGGACTCAAGTCCCAGGCTAGAGAGAGAGCCGTCACAGTCGCCGTCTCGTCAAGTGGATGAGCCACCGAGCGGGCTGGTTGAGGTTTGACAGGGACACAGGGCATCTCGGCCATCACTGAATCGCCACTCCAAGTGGACATCCACGGCACTGTCTTCACCCCAAGCCTCTACCGGCAAGGCCGTTCCGTACGAATTGAGCTTTGAGAGAAATTCAGCGAGCTTAGTGTAGACGTCCACTTACAAAGATTGATGCAGAACGGACGACGATTCGCCTAGCGATCGCCGGGAGATCGAACGGCGCTTCTTGCCAGAAAAAATACTTGGCTCCAGAACTGCTCCCGTACAAAACTTGGGACGGCCCCATCGAGCGTCATAGCAAAGAGCTTCTTCTGTCTTTGTTCTGTCCCGAAGCCTCCGTTACTTCCGAAACGACATTTCCTAATGGAGCCGCAACCGACCGAACACTGAAGAGCCCAAACAATCGGACCCCCCTTTGCGCGGAAAGGCAGTGACGGAAAGATTCATTGAGAAAGAAGCTTCTCCTGCTTCCTCCACTTTCTCGCCTTTGCATTCCGCTCTGGTTCCCTCCCAAACCAAACTCCCGGCTCCCCTGCGTCATCACCTCTTTCCCTTCCTTCGGTGCCGGTATTGCCGCGGCATCAGCATCCGACATCATGGCCCGCCAGGGACGAGGTATGTTTGTCATTTTCTTACTTCGTACACAGTTCACAAAGTTGGGTGTGTGGTTGTGTAATGGGAGCTGCGCGTGCCGAGCGGTGGAATCTCAGTTGTCGTTAACTGGGATTGGCGCATGTCTTGGGGGCTCGTGGCACCCCATCATACCCCCCCCCCCCTTCGGTCGCTGGCTGGCACGCTTCGCCTCACTGAGGCAGGCAAATCATTGCTTCCAAATGCCTAGCTGGAGTGCTGGGACGACGTCGGTCCCCTGGCCTTCCCCGTCCCCGGCACAATAATAACAATAATAACAAAAGCAGCCCACTGGAGGAGCTGTGTAATCTCGCCCAATTTGCAATCTGCTGACTGACACCCGGGGTTTTGTCGTCCGTCTAGTGCGCTCGTTTATAGCCCAGCTCACGGCACCTCGCAGGGATTCCAGGACCCTTACACCCGCACCTGCATCACCACCCAAGAGCGTCGACTCTTCCTTCCAGTCGTCCCGGAGCCCGTCAAAACCGGATTCCAGCCCCGACACTTCTGTCACCTCACCTTCCACGTCGCCACCCCTACAGAGCTCGCCGACACTTCAAGGCTCGCCGACGTTGCAAGATTCCTCCGAGAGCGAACTGCCCTCAGACTCGACCGCCGATACCACTCCTGCCACCTCGCCCGAGAACGAATATGCTCCTGTAGGAAAAGAGCTGACGTCTTCCCCCCCACTAAGCCCTCAGCACAGAGCGAAACGGCGTGAGCGACCTCGGTCTCTCTCCCAAACATATCGTCCTCGCATTATGGAATTGTCATCTCAGACCCCAGCAGAGTTTCTGCCCATCTTTAGCCTCCTCAACAGCCACTCTAACAAGCTGTATCAAGAGGGCTATTTTCTTAAACTTGACGACCAGGACATTAGTAGGCGCTTTCTCCCCCAAACTGCATACTTGGCACTTGATGACAACGGCCACTAACCTGCTGCGGTATGTAGAGGGGAACCCCAACACCGACCGAACATGGACAGAGTGTTTCGCCCAGCTTGTCGGCACCGTGTTGTCGCTGTGGGACGCCGCCGAATTGGATGCGGCTGGTGATGATGGAGAGGTGCTGCCCAAGTTCATCAACTTGACCGATGCTTCAATCAAGATGGTAGGCGATCCTTCGGTGCATGCTATTCTGAATGGATTGTGGCTAACCAAAGGACGCAGATCGAATCGTTGCCAACCCGGTCTGCCGACGAGCAGCCTTTACAAAACATTCTCAGCATCAGCACAGCAGGTCGCAACCGCTATTTACTTCACTTTAACTCACACCATTCCTTGATCCAGTGGACTTCGGGTATACGGTTAGCCATGTACGAGCACTCGACGCTCCAAGAGGCATACACAGGTGCCGTGGTTGCCGGGAAGGGCAAGACACTAAACAGCATCAACATCATTATGGAGCGTGCCAGAGTCCCCGTTCAAGAGTATGTCCGTGTAAGGTTTGGTGCTGGCGTCCCCTGGAGACGGTGTTGGTGTGTGATAGACCCACCCAGCGAGAAGGAGTATCAAAAGGCGCAAAAGGAGCACAAGAAGCGTTCTGCGTATGACCGATCACACGCACCCATCCTGAAGGGCGAAATCAGATTCTTTGACACCAAGAAGGAAGCCGAGAAGAAGAAGAAGCACCAAAAACCAATCGCGACTATCACAGATGCGTATGCGGCATACGCCATCTACCCACAGGCCAAGGCACTGATCGACGGCTCGACTCTCCTCAAAATTGAAGGGGATATCCATATTCACTCGGAGCCTCCCTCTTCGACCGAAGGTTTTGTGTTCATCATGCCCGAATCACATCCGATGGTTCCTGGCTTCGAGATGCTTCTTCGTTTCCTCTTCCCAACCTGGGATACTTTCGGTCTGTATGGCCGTCCGGGTCGGTTGTGCGCGAGCCCTAGAGACTCCCGTTCTTTGATGTTCGCAATGCCAAAGCACAAGAAATACGGCTACCTCGAGCTGGACGATGTGACTGGGCTTATCACAACAGACGGCAGCCCGTCTTGGTCGGAACGAGAATGGCGCAAGAAGCTCAAGGAGTTAACAGGAACGCGCATGCTGGACATGGAAGCGGCTGGAGACGACGGCACTGCAAGCTTGAGCAGCAAGCGGCTAAGCCAAGGTGGCCAGCCCAAGCCGAGAGTAGGTTTTGCATCTGATGATGGGAGTTCTGGACGCTCATCACGGTCCATGTCTGTGACTCGGCCGGGTGGACGAACAGACTCTGCCCCTCCCGACGCCAACAGAGAGAGAGCACCATCCGCCATGGCAGGCCATGCCAGGCACACACGCAACAGCTCGGACACCCAGCTCGATCACAACCCACCCTACCCTTATGATTTGGATAACCACACAGCCGGCCCTTCGGCCATGCGCCCCGCTGACCGAGCCAGGACATTTGCCAGCGATTTGGCACCCACCCCTGAGCGGGTCAGTTCCGAGGATGAAAATCCCAGACCTATGCCGGGTTACCATTTGAATGAGATGCAACGGATGATGACCCCTGAGCCAGTGAATGCTCCACCAGCATTTGCCCACGGTGCAGGATCCCGGCCGTATCCCAAGCCTCAGCCTTCACCTGAGCTACGTCGGGAACATAACAGGTTGTCCGACACGACACTTTCTCAGTTGGCCCATGCAGGAGGCATGGGGCCTGGAGGATATCCGGATGAGCAGCTGCGTGGCGACTACGCAATGAGCCCGCAATCTGGATACAACGGCCCACGGGGTCAACCGGTACAGACACAAACCACCAGCGCCATTACCATGGAATCAAATGCTAATTACAATGGATCTCGTGAAGTTTTGACAGCTCCCACCCCCTACCAAGGCTCCCCTGGGTCTGTTCCACCGCGCCTGGATTCGTTACAAAACCGGTCAGATTCTTCAATAAGAAATCCCGTCCTCGGCTCTGGTCAACCAACAGGCCCTTCCCCCACTGGTCCTGGCATGCACTACACGAAGAGTCCCCTCGGCCAACACCTCGATGGTCACACTTATCCACAGTCCCATGAAAACCAGTCCACCCAATCCCCAGGTCCTCCAAGCGGCCGTCGGACCCCACCCATTTCTTCCAGGTCAGAACAATCATCCAATTTTCCAGAAAAGTCACCTATCCATCGCAAGCCCCTTCCTGCCAGATCGACGGGCCTGCAGCACAATAACCAGGACCCGGCCTCTCCCGTATCCTACTCTTCATCCTCCCAGAAGAAGCTAGAAACTCTTGACGACGGCGCTTCCACGGCAAGCCCTGATTACGCGAGTACACATCGGGGCTCGATTGAATTGCCTGTGAGATCGACAGAACGGCCCCGTATTGGTGTGCTCAAGTCCACGGGAGATGACGCACCTCGGCCAGACATCAGGGCTGGGGACGGGTACGAAATTCCGGATATCGATTTCGGCCGGACTCTGAATTATGGTGCACTTCCGCCTGGAAAGGTCCTTCCGGCAACAGGTTCTTCACACGGAACAGAACCTGGCTCTGGAACCGAATCCCCACGCCAGGTGTCTTCGCCATCGGGGAGAAAGTCTCCCGGCCCTGGCCATGCGTATTCCCATCTGCGCCAAGAGTCGAATGATTCTGTCCGTCGAAGCATTGCGTGGCAGCCGGGCGCCGTACCGATTTCTACCACTTCCAATGATAGATCCATGTCTCCAGAACAATTTGTCCAGCAGCGTGCGACCATGCATCAACGCAACCCTTCGAGCTATACTCTCAACGAGTTCCGAGCTGGCACTCCCACATCCCCGTACAAGCGGCCGAACAGTAATCTGGCATCGCATTCACGATCCAACTCGGCTGATTTACTTTCATCCGGCCGTCCTGTCAGCCAAGCCGGGATGCTCGCCTTGTCCAGTGGTGAAGTTTCATCGTACTTGTCCGCACGGGAGCAAGAACATGTTGCGAGAATGACGGGCAGCCCTCTCATCGCCATCGCCGGCAACCACACCCCCCAGCCCAGGGCCGGCTTGGTCGGTGCCATTAGGGCCAGGGAGCGTGAGAAGGCTCAGATGAGACAGGGGATTGGTGGCCAGGCAGTCGCTCAGGCGATCGACCAACGACACCGGGAACAGCACCAACAGGCACAGCGAGCGGCCCAGGCTGCTTTTGCTCAGCAGCAAGCTCACTTTGCTGTCCAATATCAGGGGTTCATGGGCCCTAGTAGCATCAGCACGCCATCAAGCCAAAGCTCACCTCGCTCGCAGTTTCCGCTTCAGTATGGCCCCCAATCATGGTCTCCTCAGGTGATATCCCAGCAAAGCCCCTACAGCGGCACTCCTCCGGTGAGCCAAGGATTTGCGCCTGGTGGCGGATGGGGCCTTCCAAATATTCAACAACATGGACAGATTGGCTTAGGGATGAGCAGCTCGCCGCCACCTCAAGGACAGTTTGCGCCTCCAGTTGTTCCCGGTGGCCCTCGATCAGGCACACCCGGAAGAATGATGTTTCAAGGCCAGACTTTCTAGAAGAGAGTCAAGGTCAAAGATTTGGTTAAGACGTTTGAACCGGGGAAAGGTCCGAAGCGTGAGGTTTCGGACGAGGGGCCAGTCAAAGACACCGGCGAAGAGGGAAGAAGCTGCAAGACGGGAGAAGTGTCTGACGGTTGAACGACGTTAATGCAAACAGATGATATTCTTACTATTGGGATTACGACAGGGTAGATAACGAAAGGGCATTACAACATCTCATACGTACGAGCTAGGTAGCTTGGGTCTGTGTTTTACACCTCAAAAAGTTTTCCACGGCAGGCAACAATTTTGAATTTTTGGGCCACGGAGTGGAGGTTCTCTTTTTCTTTTTGGATTCGCAAAGGAAGATGTTGCGTCGACGCGACAGGGGATGGAAGGAAACAATGTCAGGGGGCAAGATGGAGGAGCATGAGTTTCATATCAGTCAGGGTTCGTCCATACATGTTAATCAACTGTTGTTTTGGCGTTGGTGTTCTTTAGTTGTACTTAGTTATATTGCTGTGTGGCAGTCCGACCACACACTCCGATATAAGTTTGTTTCAAACCCTACCTAAACTCTCATAGACCGAGTCCGTCAAAGCACTGGTGACGTCTGATGTTCGGCTGTCTAAGCTGATGCCACTCCGGTCCTTGGACGTTGCTAATATTCGACTGTAAGCCCAGTGAAGACAGGTCATCTTCAACTCTTGCCTATATGGGTGTCTGTTGGATGGCAGTCCCGGCCCGATTCTCAGCAACCTAGAGTCCACTTAGCGCGGGAGACCGGGCTGCAGCTACCAGTCGGCCCCACCTTGCCAGCGGCTTTTTGTGTGGCGACAGCGCACAAGGGCCCTGCATCCCCAAGGCGACCGGGATACGAGACTCCATTTGACCTCGCTCATCCCTCATCCCTGCCACGCTGCCCATACTTCCCAGTTTCCCACCTTGAATCAGGAAGCCTTCGATAACGTCGTCAGCTGCAACTACTCTCGAATGCTGCTCGCTGCCCGCCAGCGTCACGGCTGATCGAGACGCGCGCCGCCCCCGCTGGAATGAGAAGACTAGCTCCCCGATTGCTAGCCCCGACAACACTTGCGCGATTGAGGACGACGGCTTCATCGGCCCTTGTCCTGCAATCACGATGGCCTCGTCCGAGCTTTCCGCCATTACATGAGACGACGCAGGGTCAGTGGGCAACTTTCCAGACGTCAGCTCCGTTGCTGCACTCTTCGGACAATGACCCAATAGGCGAGACTACCACCTCTTCCTCGGAGCCGCCTCCTCTTCCGCTCGATGACGACGGCAAACTCGATCCGTCAGTGTTTCCAGAACTACCGTTTTGCTTCGATACGGGGATTGCGCTCTTTGCCAAACGAACACCACGGCCGTTCCCACCGCCCTTTTTGTCGCCTCCGTCAGGATCGTTCAGTGACCCGCTCAGCACACACGATCGAAGCCGAGACCGGCGGAAGGTGTACGTGAATGGACACTTGATCCAGGGCTTCACTAATGGTGATGATGCCGTGTTTGCGAGCAAATACTTTATATGCGCCAACGACGGGGTGGGCGCATGGAGTACGAGGCCGAGGGGCCATGCTGGGTTAGTGTTTTGTTCCTTGTGTAGTGTTTCTTACCTACGTCTTGTTCTCGGATGCCAGTGCTGACGGAAATATTTCCAGCCTCTGGGCCCGTTTAATCCTCCACTTTTGGGCAACGGCCATATTCCAGGACGCAGCCCGCCATAACCAAACCGAATACCACCCCAACCCAGTAACCTATCTCCAACGAGCCTACGAGCAAACCATCGAAGCCACATCCGAACCGAACGACTGGCAAGGGACCACCACCGCGGCCGGCGCTCTGCTACATTTCCGCAATAATCCCGAGACAGGCAACCCAGAGCCACTAGTTTACATCACCAACCTAGGCGATTCACAAGTGATGGTCGTGCGGCCCTCCACGCGAGAGCTAGTCTTCAAGTCGACCGAACAGTGGCATTGGTTTGATTGCCCCAGGCAACTAGGAACGAACAGCCCGGATACTCCAGACAATTGTGCCGTGGTGGACGAGGTGCTGATACGAGAAGGAGACGTAGTGCTTGCGATGTCGGATGGGGTGATTGATAACTTATGGCCACATGAGATTGTGGAGAAGGTTAGCGAGAGCGTGGAGCGGTGGGAGAAGGGTGAGGGGAGGGAAGAAGGAATTGCGGAGGGTGAGGATGGAAAGGACATGATGGGTTTTGTGGCGGAGGAGCTCAAGGAGGCGGCAAAGGTGATTGCTGTAGATCCTTTTGCCGAGAGCCCGTTCATGGAGCATGCTATTGAGGAGGGTTTGGCTAGTGGAGGTGGTAAGTTGTGTCGTGGTGGTATGTGACGTTCGAAGTGGTTACTAATGGTTAGATAGGAAAACTAGACGATATCAGTGTTGTTGCGGCGATGTGCAGAAAGAACCAGGATTGATCTCCGATGGGCAATTTCTAGTCCAGGCAGAGAGCTCGACACTAATTGAAGTCGAGGGAGCCTTGTCACTGAACAGCCCGGGATGGTGCAACGAAGATGGAACGATTGGGTGGGGCATTGATTAGCTTGTGGAACGGGAAAGATACCACCTGAACAGGCAAAGGAAAACAGCATTTAAGAGGTGGGAGAGATGGGATTTTGAGTTCTTCTTTACTATGTTGTGCTTTGACATGGGAAATGTTGATGTTTTGGGATTTTTAAACATGCGTGGGTTAGGTTGGGATTTGATAAAGTGGCAGGGTGTCAGCAAGCAGGGCAGCAGGTGTTGGGGATTGGCGTTCTGTGTTTTTTTTTTCTAGACGTATTTAATATCTTATAGAACCAATGATAGTAACCAATTATAAAGATGCCCAATATCAATGTTCAGTCACTGCGACTGCGTTCTCAACGTGGTGATACTGGAACTGTGCGTCCACATCTTTGATGAAGGCATTGAAAGACAATCGATGGACATCACAACTGAATTTGCCTACCTATCAAATATCAAATATGGTAACGGCCTAGCGACCATCTTTTGAAGTGTCTGCCTCCCTAAACAGTCCCAATGCTTCAGTTGTCTAAGTCAAGTTGAGTGGGGCCAATATACAGGGAGCTTGGGCCATCAACCGTCAAGGTATCAAAAAGTGGGGTCAAACTTTCTGGAAATTTTTTGGCCAAGCAAAAGTTCATGAGCTTCTCAGTCTCATTGAACCTTCATCCTTCAAGTCATCAACAACGACCAACCCACGACTCTTTTCTTCCTCACCCAGTCGCATTTAACCGTCTGAGATATCAGGCAGCTCGCCTTACCGAATTTGACATCAAACTTCGATTTGAACACTCCGGACCCGGACGGGCACGACGCTTGGCAACATGGGCAAGCGCACAAAGCAGTACAAGAAGCTGATGCGGTCGTTTCAGATGCTCGGCTTCCGCGAGCCCTACCAGCTTCTCATGACGTCGGATATCGTGCTCGACACGATGAAGCTGGATCTGATGACCCTGTTTGAGAAGGCGCTTTCGACAAAGAACCTCAAGCCGATGATCACGCAGTGTTGTATTCGCGCGATGTACGCGAAGAATAAGGAACCGGGTGTGGCGGCGGCGATTGAACGGGCGAAAACTTTTGAGAGGAGAAGGTGTGGGCACTTGATGGATGAGGACCCGCTGACGGAGAGGGAGTGTGTCATGGCGGTGGTGGACCCAAAGAGGAAGAACGAGAACAAGTTTCGCTATGTGGTGGCGACGCAGGATGAGATGTTGAGGGAGAAGCTGAGGTCGGTGGTGCCGACGCCGCTGATGTATGTCAAGAGGAGCGTGCTGATTCTGGAGCCGATGGCGGAGGCGAGTCAGAGGGTGAGGGATAAGGAGGAGAAGGCCAAGTACGTTGTTCTCATCAGGATTGGGTTTAAGGGAATGGAAATACTGACTAGTCGCAGGTTCATGAGCGGTATTGTGAGAGGGACGAGCAAGAGGAAGAGAGAGGAGGAAGAGGAAGAGGAAGAGGATGAGGATGACAAGTCTGGGAGCGAGGATGAGGACGACAAGGACAAGAGCAAGAGTTCGACACAGGGAGAGGGCGGCAAGCCGAAGAAAAAGAAGAAGAATTACGGCAAGAAGGGACCAAATCCATTAGCGGTTAAGAAGGCGAAGAAGGTCACCGAGGGGCAAAAGGAGCAAAGGCCTGGGAAAGAAGAGACTGAGACGCCAGCTGCGGAGACACCAGGCGAGCATAAGACCAAGAGGAAGAGGAGGAAAAAGACCACGGCTGGTGAGGGTGCTAGTGATAAGGAGATTGCTGCTGCGGTTGAGGCTGCAGTTGCGGGGGCTGATATGCAGGATTGAGAGGCTTGGTTCGGGAATGTTTAAAACTGTAGTCGGTAAAGACTGCTGGCATCATTATGTGTAAGAGGTGGATGGACTACGGTATCAATTGGAGTTCTAGCTGGCATGGGTTGCTAGCATAATTACATCCATATTCAGTGACTGGGCACGTGCTAGTTTAGGACTGGTGGCATACGATCAGGGTGGTAGGGCAACCGGAGTCGAATGGAGGACTGCGGGAGCGGAAGCACCGGATGTGCACCGGTTTGTTGGTCAACGAGATGGCGCAGTTTGCTGCAGTCGGTTGCTGAGCCATTGGGTGGGCCTGGAATGCGCCGGATCCAATACACGTATCGATCCTCCCGGTCCCGTCAATTTCCTGCTGTACCTGATATATACCTTGAATCAATCTGTTACATTTTCATTTTAACAAGCTTTTGTCTGCCGCCTATGACAGGAAACGACGGATTGATACGCTGCATGTGCCCTGCAGCTAAGTTACAAACCCCCAAAATTGGCCGTGGGGTGGATGGATGACGGCCACTGCCCCGCTGTGAAGGCGTCGTCACCAGCGAAGTTCTAGCGCCGTTCTTCAAGTTCGTCCGGTGGTGGGATGGGAGGAACCCCACCGAAAAGTCGGTAATGCCAAGTGAGACCCAAACTGCAACCATCTTCCCGTGTCGTCTTGGGCTCGCATTTGTGTTCAACAAATTTCCGGAAAGCTCACAAGATCTTCTTGAAGACGAAGGATCTCGCTGTTCCTATTCTCACAATCAGCCTTTGACCGGAACACCATAGCGTCAGGCCGCAACCACGGCTTTCGCACCTAGAAACAGAAACGAAACGGACAGGCTGACGAGTGACGTGACCCCGTCATCGACAAGACCAGAGGCCCCTGTCGACCCCTGTGTTTGATGAACGGGCACTAATTCAGGGTGCGCAACTTTAACTTGACGTCCATCTCAAGTCTCTCGACTCGTCCCCTTCCCGCCGCGTTGAAACAAAGAGGACTTTGTTTCCTGCCGAGCACACCACCCCTAATCACCCTCTCACGTGCGCAAAGTACACAGTTGCCAGTTTTGACGTGCTGCGCACCCTGTGAACATCGCCGCCGATCTCGACTGAATCCCTACCGAACCCGCTTTCCAGGCAGCGATCCAGCCATGCCGGGAGTTGACGGGCCCTCGGCTGGTGACGACCAGAACGGCCCGTCCCCAACGACGACGACCACAAAAAATGCGCCGCCAACCCCAGCGTCGGCTGTTGAGTACGACGACTTCGGCTTGCCGATACGAAAGTACGTCCCGCCGGTTCAAACGAACGAGACAAGCGAGGGTGGAGACGCCACCACAAGTCCGAATGGCTTTTCCAAAAGCCCACAGCCGAGCCTGACTGAAGAAAGAGAAGCCGGTCAGTCGCGCATAGAGAACGGGAGCAGAGAAAAGACATCTGCCACTGGGACCACAAAAGCGAAGCCAGACCATACCAGGAACACGGAAGAATCAGGCAGCGACGAAGACTTCAAAGATGCTGTATCTCAGAGGGAGAGTGTGGAGGAAAAGACTGGGCCTGGAGCATCGTCCGTTACAGTACCGAAGGAGTCAGACCAAAGCAGTAAAATCCCACTTACAGGAACACCGGCGCAAGCTGGCGTCGCACATGATTCTGCCCCTGCCGCGAGCGCGGCCGGAAAGGACGAGATGGCCAAGACGAAGGAGAATACCGTAGATCAGGCCGTCCAGGAAACCAAAAATCAACCACAGGGTCACCAAAGGAATCGGTCGAGCATTGCGGCTATCCCAGTTGAATCCACCTCAGAGTTTTCACATCAGCAACTCACCTCCAAACAGCCCGAGAAGCAAGAAGACGAGGACGATGGCTGGCAAACTATGCCCGCGTATGCTCCATATGACATCTACGATGACGATAACAAGCTCATCGCCAAGGAATACAACGAGGCCGATGACGACCAAACGTACGGCTACGGTAACTTGGGGGGAGCTGGCAAGGGGTATACCAAGGTCCTGGTGGACGACGATGCCGAATCTGCAACTAGTATGGATGAACATACGCAGTATCTCTTTCAAGGCCGCGATGCGGCCGGAACCAGTATCACAGAGGATGACGAGAACCAGCGCGATGCTGTTAGTCAGTTGCAAGCCACAAAGGACCTTCTTACGGAAGGTCAGAGGATCGCATATGTGGGTCTTACCAGACTGGAGCTCTCGGCAATGGTGAAAACAATCGAGGAGTCGATCACGGTATCACCCAAGAGCAAAAAGCAGGTCGCCTTGGCCGCGGAGAGCATGAAGATGTGGAGCCAAAAGATGATGATTCGGCTCTATTCACACATGGACATCAGTTCTGACGAGCAGATCATGATTGAACAGCTTAGTGCACACGGGGTCATGCCACAGGACCTGACGCCTGTTTTGATGGCGAATGCTCGTGTAAAGAACCCGATGGCTGAGGAGAAAGAGGAGAGGACATCCACCGGCTCCAGGCCCTCCCGAGCTTCTTCGCTTGCCACTACGGGTTCGGACGACACCGTTGAGCCACCACCGCCATACTCGTCGAACAATGAATCCGAGCTCGCTGCTCCTGTTCAAATGCCCTCACAGATGTCAACCGCCCAAAAGATCGATATCGATATCAGATGGACTGTTCTCTGCGACTTGTTTCTTGTGCTCATTGCCGATTCAATCTATGATTCAAGAGCTAGGGTGTTGCTCGAACGGGTGGCAAAAGATTTGGAGATCACCTGGCTGGACATCTGCCGATTCGAAAAGAAGGTCACGGACGCATTGGAAATGCAGCAGAGCGCAGAGAAGGAGAACTGGGACGAGTCGGAGCATATGGAAACTCGTCGCCAGCTCGCTCTCAAGAAGCGATATGCCATGATGGGGCTTGCTACGGTTGGTGGTGGTCTGATCATTGGATTGTCTGCCGGATTGATGGCCCCCGTAATCGGTGCTGGTCTGGCAGCGGGATTCACGGCGATTGGTGTCGGCGGGACAGGCGCGTTTCTTGGCGGTGTCGGAGGTGCTGCCATTATCACGTCGACCGCAGCAGCATCGGGTAGTATCGTTGGTGTCAGGGCTGCAAACCGAAGAACAGGAGCGGTCAAGACTTTTGAGTACAGGCCATTGAACAACAACAAACGGGTGAACCTCATCGTTACCGTCTCTGGGTGGATGACGGGCAAGGTCGATGACGTTCGACTGCCCTTCAGTACCGTAGACCCAGTCATGGGGGATATTTACTCTGTGTTGTGGGAGCCTGAAATGTTGACCAGTATGGGTGACACCATCAACATTCTGGCAACTGAGGTATGTCTGCTTTTTGTGCATCAAGGAAGCACAAAAGACTTGGGAAACTGTGCTAACAATTTCATGTAGGCTCTCACCCAAGGTCTCCAGCAGGTTCTTGCAAACACTTTCTTGACACTTCTCATGTCTGGTCTCCAGGTTCCTGTCATTCTCACCAAGCTCTCCTACCTGATCGATAACCCGTGGACAGTCTCTCTGGACCGCGCCAACGCGGCCGGTCTCATTCTGGCGGACTCGCTCATCGATAGAAACCTCGGCACTCGTCCCGTCACCCTTGTCGGATACTCTCTCGGTAGCCGTGTCATCTTCTCTTGCTTGAAGGAGCTTTGTAAGAAGGGCGCCTTTGGCCTGGTGCAGAACGTCTACCTTTTTGGAAGCCCAGTCGTTGTCAACAGTGATGAGTACTTGCGGGCCCGCTCGGTGGTGTCCGGGCGCTTTATCAGCGGCTACAACAGGAACGACTGGATCTTGGGGTACCTGTTTCGTCTGACGAATGGCGGTATCAGGCGCATTGCAGGACTGGCACCGATTGAGGGCGTCCCGGGGTTGGAGAACATGGATGTTTCTGAATGGGTCGTCGGCCACATGGACTACCGTACGGCCATGCCGCGCCTGCTTCGCGAATGTGGCTGGTTGGTCGAGAGTGATGAGTTCACGGAAATCGAAGACCCGGACCCAGATAATCACCAGGAACGACAGCGCGAGCTCATCAATGAAATTGAAGAGGCGAGAAAAGAGCTGGAAAGAGAGGGCAAGAATGAAAAGAAGAGCAGGTTTAGCTTGTTCAGCAGGAAGCAGAAGCTTCAGAAGCAAGAGTGGGAGGTGTATGAGGACTCTTCGAAATCGGGCGTCAAGCCTAGCGGCAAGACGGAAGACAAGGATGGGAACAACCACGGTGTGCTGTTTGACGTGGATGCCATCCGCGCTGAGCTGGCCAAGGAGGCAGCTAACAACAAGCAGAATGACCAGGGTGTGGATGAGGGTGTTTTGCAGGTGAAGGAGATTAAGAGCACGCTCCCTCCTATGAAGCTCGATCCGTCACGGACCAGGGGACATAGTCTCCGGGAGATCAAGAGTTATGATGTTGTTTCGTCAGGGTTTGGGTCGCCGAATGGAAATAGAGGGTCGGATGAGTATCGCCCGGCAGCATCGCCACCGGCGTACAGCAACAGACAAGCGTCGTCTAGCTTCAGTGCAAGCGGTAGTAAGGATAGTGGCTATTATCCCGCATATGGCGGTGGTGGTGGGTTTGGGGATGACGACGATGGGATGCAGATGACGTTTGATACTGGGTTCAGCGATACCAAACCGTCGTCAACACCAGCGGCACCAGCTACATCGACATCCGCATCAACGGGCAGGGGAATGGACTACAGCGGTATCAACGACCCCAGCAACAATGAGCCGCCCCGCCCAGAGCTACGAGGGTCACAAACCTTGCCCAACATTGCGTTGGCAGACCCTTGGGCCGACTACGATGATGATGACTTTGGGAAGGAAAAGGAGATTGAGATGACATTTGCGTAGTGTCTGTTGAAAGAGTTTACCAATTGTTGATGCTGTGCTGTTGGGAAGGGTAGGAAATATTTTTTTTGGAAGCATTGCGTTTTTTTGTTACATGAACGGGCGGCATAGCGGTTGGTTGGTTTGCTGGAGGGTTGGTTAAATGAGGAAGACGAAATAATTAGCCAAAGGGAGGGAGAAGAGAGAGATGTTAATGAAGACATATATATACACACACATAAGAACGGCAATGCAGATTTATCGAGAGCAAGAACGGAAGAAGCGTAGAATGCAAAAGAGATATCCATTGGGATGAAACTGGAGATCAATATGGCATCACAATAAGGCTATCGATTTTTTTGATACTCGGTTCCGGTAATTATTCTCTTTGATTTAGGTAGATATCTCCCGGCAACGAATGCCTTCAAAACGTAGCTTAGCATATGGGCTAGCTAGTAGAGTAAGAAACGACACCGTTCAACGACGGATCTCAAACCCCTGTTCCCCCTCGACTACATCCCGATCTTCTCTATCCAGCTTGACAACTTTTGAGCCCCTCGGCCCCTTATCTACCTCCTTCAGGAACTTGGTCAGGGAGTCCTCCTCGCCCTGGGCTTCGCCCTCGACCTTGTTGTTGTCCGTGTTTCGGACCCAGCCGGTGAGGTTGTGCTCGGCCGCGCGGCCGCGGGTGAAGTATCTATTGCGGATAAACGCTCTGGTTAGAGAGAAAGAATATACACTTTATGACCAACAACGGGATTTAAAAGAGTTCTGAAAGAAGAAGAATAGAGAGAGCTAAATGACACGAGAAAAAAAAAAAAAAAAAGACATCACGCGTAAAAGGTGGGAAAGTAGCAGTCTCATGGCGAAATAAATTGATATAAGGTATGTACCTTATGCAACGCAGGGAAATGAAAGGTGAAGGTAACATTACCGAAAGCCAACTCCTAATCAATGCCAAAAAGATTGACAAAGTGTCAGTTGAGCCGTTCCCCTTTTGGATCGGTGGTCTTGGAAATGTCTGTCGTCACCAACCTTGTACCATCCCTCCATGAGCAAGGAAGTAGACCTGAGACCATCATATTAGTTGGAGCTATGATGTGACAAGAGACAACGCAAAAAGACAAGCGGGGTACCCCTCCATTACACCTTCGTATCGGGATAGGATGAACTCACCCTTTTGACCATGTTGACTTCTTGATTCAGCAGTTATGCCGCTTCTAGAATTTAATACTGCAGAGCTTAATACTGGGCAGGATGGATTCTGGTATACCGTGGTAATAGTGTTTACTTGATAAAGACTTGAGATCGAGTGATGTCACGGCCAAGACATGACTTAGACGGCACATCGGAGCTCCGATAAGATAAGGGGTACCCCTTCCATTACTCTTGTTTACCACAAAAAGTTGATATGATAACAAAACACAGCAGGTATATAACAGGTGCATTCAGTACATCCATGATGAAGCTAAAAAAAAAAAGCCAGTCTAAAAGAAACCCTTGCCGTTGCCCAATGCTCGTCGCCCTCATTCAGTCGCCTTCCCAACACACATCTCATCTACCGCCTATCTGTCTCACAGCCTATGCCTCGCCCTTATTTCGTATCAAAGCTGTACTGCAACCAACCGCCCAGCGCCCTCAAACTCTCCCACCGCACATTCTCGTCCTCCTCACCCATTAGCTCCATGACCCTCGCCTTTAACCCCAGCTTCTCCAGCTGGCTCCTCTTCTCTGGTACCTCGCGCACCAAGCACCCAATATCATTGCATGCAATAGCGAGGACCGACTTGTCATCCTCCCACGGCTGCTTCATGATATCAGTAAGCTTGCGAATAAGCGCGCCATTCTCGTAATCTACGATCTTGCGGGCATTTTCGGCCCAGAAAACTGTGTTGCGGTGGGGCGGTGACCAGTGTAGGCGGCCAGAGTTGACTTCGCCTACGTACTCATCGAATGTGGTCTTGGTCTTGGTGTACTCTTCCAGCAGTTCGCGGAGCCGATCTAAATCTTCTTTGAGGTCGGGGTCGTTGAATTGTCTGGTCTTGAGGTTCTCCAAGAGGGTGGGAAGACGGGCAAGAACTGCGATGGCAAGCAGTGAGGTTTGGTTGGCGGTCAGAATGTTGAGGAGGGTGGAGAGAAGCAGACGGGTGGTCTTCTCCTTGGGAGAGAGCCGAAGAAGCTGGGTATAGAGAGCGATGAAGTCATATTCCCTGGGCCTGTTAGCACGGCAGAAAGGCGTGAAAGAGTGGGCAGAACATACTTGTTGAGATCGTCGCCAATATCGGCAGCTTCAAAGCTGAGCTGCCAGACAACTAAGAGAACATGGTAAAGCAGCTGGAGCCCAACTCCTCCACCCAGGGAGCCCTCAAAGCCGCTCCTAGAGGGGTTTGTTGACCCACTCCACAAGCTGGCCGTGGCATCACCACCACTGCCAATACCGGCCGCCGCCCGTAGAATCTTGATCAGAGGCGCAACGGTTTCGCTCCTCTGGGCCCAGAACTGCTCCCTGGGAACATGACCATATAAAAGTGACGAATACTCCTGCACACCGATATCTTGAAGTCCAGCGTCGGAATTCGTTGTTAAGGACGAGAGATAGCTGTAAATGAGGGGAAGGGCCTTCGAAGCGGCCTGAGATTCGTCTCTGGAACCAGCCATGAGACTGACGAGCACGGTCGAGGTGAGAAGTGGGATCGGATCGTCGGTTACGGATCTGTGACCGAGGAGAGGAATGAAATGTTGGTAGGGATCGCCAGTATTGACAAGTGCCTTGGACAGCGCGGGGACGGCTAGTGAGGTTGGATTCTAGGTTAGCCAGAGCTCTATGCAAGATAAGAGGCGACTCTGAAGATGCCAGGATTCATGACCGGCACACTTGGAGGAGCTGCCCTAGAACATGAAAAGGAAGAACCATCGAAATTCACATGGGAAGCCGCGATGGCCCGACGAGGAAAGCACGACCTACTGGTGAGGAGGTCGTTCAGGAGGACGAGGATGTACTGGACCACATCCTGACGCTTGGCGGCCAATTCCAACACACTCTTCTTTCCGGATCCTCCCACAAACAGGGCGCTATACCCATCCAGATCGGACTCGATTGTCTGTTTGCGCACGTCTTTCTTGACCTTGTCGACGGCTCGGATGCGAGAGAGCTGCTCCTCGGTCAGGGTTCCTGCGCGCACGGCGCCATCCCAGGGAATCGGTCGTTGGCGGATGTTGCTTTGCAGCGATGCCAGATACGTCGGTGGATCGAGCGACATGGTGCAGGCAGCTGTGGATATTAAATGGTGAAGTTGGGAATGTCAATGTGGGAGCTTGGACTTCGAGGTTGGCTTGAAGCTCTCAGCAGCTGGAGCGGGCCAACCCAAGTTACGTAACTGCGCAAGTGGGCTTGGCGCCGTCCTGTGAGGCGTGAGTGTCAGCTCCTCTTGCAGGTGTCTGCGTTCTGCGCCAACCGACCAACATCAAACATCCGATCCTCAAGGCAACAAGCTTGTGAGTTAGTACAAATCATGAATATGCTCATTATGAGTAGCAAACGGATGCTAGACCACACATTTGTACTATCTTGTCCGAGAAGATCCAAAAGTTTACGCAGTCCCCTCATCTTGTCCACCTAACAGGGTATATCCGTTCTCCTAAAGGTCCAAGTATCCAAGTTTGTCCCCAATGGTAATCAACGTTGAGGCATACAACATATCGCATCACTCGATACATCACGTGCCTAGCGCATTTGTAGGATTTCTTGGTGTCTCCTCTTCGCGCTCAAGGCCGAGAGAACGTTGGCAAGCCTCAAGCTGAGGGGACGGGGTCCTGCAGATGCGCCGCGCGGCGGGTTGTTGCAGGGATCATGGCGATAACTGATAATCGTCCAGTGAGCCGGCATGGCGGGGCGTGGTAAACAGTGGACGTCACCATCAAAAGGGGCACGGCAGGGGAAGCCCGAGAAAGCAGGGCGACAAACAAACCTGTCGGACATGGTCCAGGGCTGTATTCCCACTGGAAGGTTGCAGGCTGCTGCGGGCTGCCAGCTCACTCACACATCTTCCATCATCCATGCAACACACGAGCCGGACTTGCAGGACCGAGGGGTGGTAGGTCGAGATCTAGATCAGCCGAGAAAACACTTGCGCAAGAGGAACAGGACCCTGAAGACGATGCAGGATGGGGGAAAGAGGGCCGCTGCAAAACGATGGGTCAGGTCAGGTCCAATGCTTGGTGCAAGGGGAGGATTACGAGGGGTGAGCGTGAAAACCGAGAGGCTGGGTGACAGTCGGTGGATTGGTCGTGACAGCTTCGGTTCGCGGGAGGAGGTTGGGAACACAACCCACACTGAGCCCGACCACCGTCACCTCACCCAGCCATTTCCAATTCGCGACTTTTGCAATAAATCCCGCCAGACTGCATTCCCCGCCCGGTTTTTTTTCCCAATCCATTTCCCCTAGTTCTAGGCTTTTTTTTGCCTACACTGGAATTTTTCTGGTCTGAAGCTCTCTGTCTCACTACACCATTGAGAAGCTCCGAGAGGGTCCATTCCTTTTACCTCTGAGCGGGTCTATCACCAACAAGCGACTTACACCCAGCTCACCGCCGAAACAAACAAAGATCGCTAGAAGCAGACCTCGACAACCCTTACGATCTGACGATTTGAAGACTTGGAAACAATTGTCACAGACCGAATTGCGCCGAGAAGGATCGCGTCAAAACTGAGAAAACTCACCGCTCTCACGGCTTCTTAGGCCATCGGCGTTACCTCACCGCTGCGGCGGGTGTTTGGCCATAAGTGGCGTGTTATCACCAAACTCAGCGTAACCGAACAGCTTCCCGAGACAGTCTCTCGGCTCGGTTCTCAAAATGATGCGGCTCTGGCTTTTGCTAGCCGGCTCAGCCGCTGCGATCCCCTTCAACAATGGTTTATATGCCGCTGGCTATGGCTACCTCGTGCAGCGCGACTGCCCAGTTCCCTGCGGCTACCAAAACCAGTACTGCTGCGATTCCGGCTCTCAATGCACCACCAACAACGCCGGGATAGCAGGATGCACTGCAGGAGGAGGCGGCGGAGTTGCTTGGTACACGACAACCTGGACTGAGACCAAGACTTATACCAAGACCTGGTCATCCGTCGTTCCAGCCGCGACCGGTGTCAGCGGTGCCGACTGCATCCCCCAGGCCGGCAGCGGGTGGATTGCGTGCGGCTCGATTTGCTGCGATTCTTGGCAGTACTGCCAACACGCCGGGCAATGCATGGCCAATCCCGGTGCTGGGCCCGGAGGTGTGGTTATCGTCACAAACACCAACACTGCCGTCCAAACCGTCACCACCCAGTTCAGCGCGCCGTTCCGTGTTACTAGCGGTACCACGACGGCAACAAACTCAGCTGGCGGTGCTATCGAGACCGGGGATCAAGCAGAGCCGGTTGAGGGCGGAACTGCCGGTGGCTTGAGCCCCGGTGCCATCGCCGGTATTGTCATTGGCTCCATCGCCGGTGTTGCTCTCCTTCTCGCCATCTGCGCGTGCTGCGTTGTCAGAGGTCTTTGGCACGGTGTCATGGCCATTCTCGGCTTTGGCAAGAAGGACAAGAGAACGAAGGAGACCATCATCGAGGAGGAACGCTACACTCGTCGCGGATCCTCCCACGCCGGGCGCGCCCACCACGGCTCGTGGTACGGCGGCAGGCCCAGCACTGTGTCATCGCGAAAGGAGAAGAAGAGTGGCGCTGGTCTCTTGGGCATCGGAGCTGCGCTTGGCACCATCGCGCTGCTTCTCGGATTGAAGAAGGACAAGAGAAAGAAGGGCCCCGTCAAGAGCAGGAGCGACATCAGCAGCAGCTACTACTCTGATGTCTACACAAACGACAGTCCTAGTGAGTTTTTTTTGGGTCTTGATCACCCTACTACTTTGCGGATAGATTACTAACAAATCTCTAACAGGCTCCCTAAGCAGCGACAGGCGCACCCGTCGCTCCCACCGTCATAGTAGACAGGGAAGCAGGGTCACCAGAACCACCACCACTCGTGTATCTCGCGCTCCCTCCGCGAGGTCAACGAGATCGCCAAGAAGGTCGCCACTACGGTGAAATGAGTTCTAACTAAACTCACCTTCACACCTCCCCCACCATTTTTTTTAAATCATTTTTAAAGACTGAGAAGAAGAATTTCATCTAATGCGGATTCATCGGCGAGAAACAAACGAAGTCAATTGTACATATTATCCCTTTCACCCCTTGCACACACACACACATAACCCTTTCCCCCTTCTGCACTTGTGTTTTATTCCACCTATTTGTTGTTGTCTGCTGGGAAGGATAGAGTTTTGTTGGCTTTTTGTATTTTTGCAACCCTTGTTTTACCAGGGATTGGGCTTATCAGCACTGGCGTTTTGAGGCGTTCTGAGCGCAAAGGAAATGACTGGCAATTTTCTGTTTTCCCCGAGGAAGGACATGAAGAGATGGGAAGATGAGTATGACCGTCATGTAGGAATGGAAGAAATGAGACGATGTAAAGCTGAATCGACACTGGGAATACTGCAATGTTTTGAAAGCGAAAAATGGAGTATAAGGTCTCAGGGTCACTTGGGTTTTTCATGAATGAAGATGACTACGTCAATCCGTGGTTGTGCGTTTCCTCATAAGTTGTCTTGTGCCTGAGCCCCAATCCTGTTTTGAATCGTGCTGAAATAAAAAGACATACGAATGAGGAGGGTGTGCCAAATGGCATGCTGTGCGATATCCCGCCATGTCAAGGAGTTGATAGCCCATGCCTGCTCCTAAGACCATCCCCTCTGACGTTGGGTGTCTTGGTGTCTGCACTGGCGCTTTCTGAAAAATGGGGTCGACCGGGCCGTGATGTTGAAGTGAGAAAGAGGCCCTCAAGAAGGTGTATGTCATCATCACAGTTCACATGCGGTACACATGCTGGTCTGTCATTTGCTTGTGTACTTCCAACTTTCAATTTCCGACCCGGGGTAAATAGACACGCCTCTCCCCCAAGTAACACCTTTGCTCCGCCCATGATAACTGAATCACCAGTTTGCTCTGGGTATCATCATCGCCCAAATCTGGGCGAGAGCAAATCGTCATCATTAGCTCGAGAAATAAAACAGGTGTGACCTCGAAGACGTGATATTGGTATGCACACCACAAAACCCGTTTGGTTGAGAAGGTGGTTGCCCGTTCTGCAGCAGCGTTTTTTTACGCTACAAGAAATATGCAAATGCCCAAGACCCCTTGCCACTCCGGTGTAATCCCATAAAGCACAAAGAAACCTGTGGTCATTTTGTTTACTCCTCCTCAACGTTGCCCTTCTCGGAAACGTAGACACCGTCCAAGAACTGTAAATCAGGTTAGCGCCTGGAACCTTATTCTCCCGCCTACACTGCAAAGGAGTGAATGCTGATCCGCCAGGACCCAGGCCTTTACGCACCTTACGGATATCCTTGTTCCGCACTTTGCAGATTTGCTGGATGTCGGCGGCGCTCTGGGAAACAGCCTCAAGGGAGTTACCCTCGAGAATGAGCTCATCCTTCTGAGCCTTGGAGGCCTCAACCTGAACACCGGGCTGCATAACAATGGTGCGGACGAGCTTCTCGCCGACGAAGTTACTGCAACACAACAAATCGTCAGCCCAAGATTCATCCTCAATATCCCGGAATTTCAACGTTTCCAACACATCCTCCACTCTCGCCATCTTGGGGCTGCATTTTCGCTCGTCACATACCGGATCTCGACGATGTGGTTGCCAGTCTCCTGGTTGACCTCAAGGTTGACGTTGATGGGGAAATGGGCATAGACGTAGCGCATCTTGTATCTGAAGCCCTTGGTGACACCGATAATCATGTTGTTGATAAGGGTGCGGACGGTACGGAGAGCGGCAACGTTCTTGCGGTTGCCATGGTGGATCTCAAGACCGACAACGCCCTTCTTGATGACGGAGAAGTTAACGGCGATGTGGCTCAGATTCTTGGTGAGCTTGCCTGTTGGAGAGGTGCTTGGTCAGATGATTGATTCCCAAGACCAACGACACGGCGGATTATGCAATTGCGGTCGTTAATTTGAACTGGGAGTAAGAATCTGCTTACCACGGGGGCCCTCAACCGTTACAAGTCTCGACTTGATGGAGATCTTGACTGTATTGCAAAAATCCGTCAGCAATTACCCTTCCTTCTGTTGGCAATATCCCATGCAGTCCCGCCCGATATCGATCGAATCGGCTCGACAGTTCGCTGGTCGGAAAACTCGGTCGGAATTGTCATCGTCGTCGTCGCCGATAATTCGCTTGGATCGCGCCTTGTTTCCTCCTCATATGCTCGTCGGGCGGGACGCAATGAACTCAACTCGACAGCACACGTACCGCTCTCCGGGACCTCGATGGTCTCCTCACTGTGAATGTAACGCATGGCCGCGGTGCTGTTGGGTTAGTGAGGAGGCAAGTTGGTTTGTCTCGTCGTCGAGGTGGACGGAGGTCAGTTGCAAGCCCGAAAAAAAAACCACACACGATTTTGGGACCCGGAATAATTCAAGTTGTGCGCCGACCGAGCCTCCAGCTTTTGTTAGGGCAGAGGTCCAAGCGCCCATCTGATTGGTTCAAAGTGCGGAGGCTGGAGCAATGTGGGGTACATAATGGCCTGTGCGTCCCGTTCTGTCGCCTGCCAGTTCACCCCTCACCACCTTCAAAACACCAACATCGAGTTTCAATAGCTTGCAATAAACGCTGGAAGATGGTGGTGGGAACTCAAATCGGGCTGCAGATTCCCGGCGAAAACTCCCACGCTCTGGGATTTGCCAATATTTCAACCACCATACGAACACACGGCTCTTGAACTGAGCAATCAGCCGTGGCGACCATTTCATCAGCTGCCAAATATCTGGCATCCGTCAAGTCGCTGTTGTCTGCTGCCCGCTGTTGCACTCTCGGTCTTATATCCACTTAACTTCGAAGAGGCCGTCGAAGGAGCGCAATGCGCTGCCACACAGACATTGCATTGCTTCACATTACGACAATCCGGCTCCTCGGGTGTGTTAGCCTTCAAGGAACTTAGCTTCTTAAATCACATCTCGATAATGAGAGTTGATCTCCGAGTCCAATGTTGGCTTGGTGAGCAGTAAATATGTCCTTCGCGACTTGGGCTGATGAGAACTTTTAAGGTACCTGGCTGAAGTACTAATGGATGTCTAAAGTTACTTCTTGCTATTTCTCGTGTGCTGTCTTTTCTGTTCAGGAGCCTTCAAGATGCTAAGACAGGTTGCGTAAGACAACGCTTGCGAATATTGTTCCTGTCTATCCGTAAGCAGCTACGGGCTTGTTTTTAGCTAAGTTCTGTGGACGTGGTGAGATTCTTGCAATACAAGTCTTCCATTGAGGCTACTCTGGAAGCCACTGTGATACGTAACCACTTAAACAGTCTGTTTCATAGCTCCAGGCCATCTCGAGAAGTAGGTGCTAGGCTAATGATAAGCTTGTGAACCTCACAGTCGGGTGGAGGCCCACGTCATTGGACGACGAAGCCTAGATGCCCCACTTGTCTCTGGAGCTCCTCCGTATAGCGCGGTGCTTCCTGCCCGCAACAACCCCAAACATCACAAGAGCAGTGACGGCGCAAAGCAGCTACCGACAGCTACAGCTATTCCGTACGTGCGATCTCTGAGGCCCATAGACAGCAACGCGGACCAATCCAACATCCCGACGTATCGTAGCTTCACGGCTCTGCGTGTTCAATCTTTCTCAACAATTGAGCCGCCGCCGTCAGGGTCCATCCAGCATCCCAGTAGTCCCGCTCCACAGACATCCGAGTCCACGACTACACATCGTATCACGCTTCCAGACACTACAAACAAGTCAAAGAACCCTCGAGGAACCAACATACGCTTACAATGTCCTACTTCTTCGCCACTCCCGTCGATATCGACATAGTCCTGGAGGATGCCGACGAGAGGTCAATGGTCGATGTCAAGCTCGATAAGAACCGACGGGAGAAGGCACCATTGTATAACGACGGCGAATCCGTCAAAGGCGCCATCACGATACGACCAAAAGATGGCAAGCGGCTAGAACACACAGGAATCAAGGTGCAGTTCATTGGCACAATCGGTATGCGCCCAGCTCCCGTGCTCTTCAAACCACAAACCTACCTAACCTCTCGCGCCCCCATCAGAAATGTTCTTTGACCGAGGAAATCACTACGAATTCCTTTCCCTCGTGCAGGAACTCGCCGCCCCAGGCGAGCTCCAACACCCCCAGACCTTCGACTTCAACTTTAAAAACGTCGAGAAGCAGTACGAGTCCTACAACGGTATCAACGTCAAGCTGCGCTACTTTGTCCGCGTCACCGTCTCGCGCCGCATGGCCGACGTCATCCGCGAAAAGGACATCTGGGTCTACAGCTATCGCATTCCTCCTGAGATGAACAGCAGTATCAAAATGGACGTCGGCATTGAGGACTGCCTTCACATTGAGTTCGAGTACAGCAAGAGCAAGTACCACCTGAAGGACGTGATTGTTGGGCGGATCTACTTCCTTCTCGTGCGCCTAAAGATCAAACATATGGAGTTGAGCATCATCCGCAGAGAGACGACGGGGGCAGCGCCGAACCAATATAATGAGAGTGAGACGCTGGTTCGGTTCGAGGTAAGCTACTCACAGCCAACAGCATTGTTCGCAGGAACGAGAGACTAACGGTCGGCTAGATCATGGACGGGTCACCATCCAGAGGAGAAACGATACCTATCAGGTTGTTTCTGGGCGGCTTCGACTTGACACCAACATTCAGGGATGTGAACAAGAAGTTCTCCACAAGATACTACCTCAGCCTCGTCCTTATCGATGAAGGTAAAAATCAGTCCCTTACCACTTGTCCCGCGACTGGTGCTCTAACACGTTTATAGATGCAAGGAGATATTTCAAGCAATCAGAAATCATTCTGTACCGCCAGGCCCCAGAACTCACCAACGGACCAGACGGGCTCCCAGCGCCAACAGAGGATAGAATCACGACTGTGCCAGCGTAGGTTTGGATAGGACTTGAGGGATGATGTGTAGAGAGAGGTTTTAACCGTTATCAGTAGTAAGCGAGGGGAATAATGAGGGCGATCAGGAGATAGATATCCGGGTATAGGGCAAGGTCTGGTCTGGTTTGAGGGGGGGGGGGTTCTACAGCGAGGGGCTTGTTATTCATTCTTGTTAGCGAATTTGGCTGTACAAAGTTTTTGTTTGCCATAATCTCTTAAGCATCGGGCAGGGCGTTTCTGGGTTCAAAATAAAGGGGCGTCTTCTCTTCAAAATAACACCCAAGAGATTTCCCTCTCTTGAAGAATTATCTGCTTCAGTCTTGATCAAACATGCCTCCAGGAACAATTGGGACAACCTGCAACAATACAACAAAAAAGGTATCCCCCGATTTTTGATTTCCACAGAAGCTTAAGGAATAAAAAGAACGAATCCCTACAATTGAAATATTCATTACAAGCCCAACACCGACTCCAATACCCCGGTCCTTTCTGCCCTGCTGCCTCTACCATCTTTTCACGCCGTTGCCATCTGTCTGTCTAAGCAACATCCATCATATCCACGTCCGTTCCACCATACCCATCGTCATCTTCCGTAAGCGCAAACTGGTTATTCTGAATCGCCACGATCCGGTCCAGCTCCAGCTGGTAGTCCTTCCTGATGTCCACCAGCGTCAACAGCCTTCTCGGCGCCGTGGCCTCCATCCCTGCTGCCGGTCGCGAGAGGAATGACTTCATCTTTTCCAGCAGGGCCTTGTCTTCCTCGTCCTCGACCGCCCCGTTGGCACCATTTTCGGCGTCGAGCTGCTTGGAGAGATCCTCGAGCTGCGAATCGAGGTCGTCACCGCCGTTGGGTCTAGGAGCCGGTGTGGATTTCTCCCGAGGTGAGATATCCTCGAGAATGTAAGCCTCTTCAGGAGGCACGCAATTCAGCGCGTTGATGAGCAGCAGGTATTGACGTGTAACTTGGGTGTCCAGAGCGTCGCCGTTGATGCCGTTGATCTTATCGCCTTCGCCTGCTTCCCGGAGCTTTTGAAGTCTATCGAGCAGGATGGCTGCGCCACCGCGGTAGTCGTTGTGGCTGATTCTCCAGGCGTAGAGGATTTGATGGTAGGGCACTCCATTGAGAACATCTCGCGCGGCCTTGCATTTTTCGAAGAGGATGTCGTCGACCTTGGGCTGGAGACCGGAGAAGGGGAGGCTGATGAGCTGTTTGTTTTGGCCGGTTTCGCACATCTTCTCGACGAGCTTGCGAAGGTAGGATTTTTGCAAGGCTTCATCGTGCATTTGAAGAAGGGCAGAGTGGGCTTCCTCGAAGTGGGAAATGGTTGCCGAGGCCGTGAACAAACGGCTCAGCATTTCAATCTTAATGCTTGCCGAGTCCTGCGCACCGGTTTGGACGAATTGGAGGGCTAGGCGAGAGAACTCCACGACGTAGGAATAGGCCTTCTGGCGCTCGAAGAGCAAGACGATATGGCTGTAGTAGTTAGGAAGCCCGCTGTTAAGAAGGTTCCATTCTGTGTCGTCGAGGAGGCCGGAACTGTGGCGCTCGGTATGCTTCAAGGTGATGCTAAGGCCAATAGCTGCTCTTCTGAAGTAGTAGGCAGCGGTGTCGTAGTCCTTGTGTGCAAGGAAGACACGGCCTTGAATGTAGATGGAGAAGGGGTCCTGGTCGGCAAACGGAGTGAGCTCGAGCGCGAGATCTGGTCGGTCGTGCTTGAGCAGACCGCATTGGAGAAGACATGTCTGGAGGACAGTGCTGCTGCTAGGGGCGCAGAGGTCCAAGACCAGGTCTGTGATGGCAGAAAGTAATGGCTCTTCACTATTTTCAGGCAACCCATAGAGGTGACCAGTCAGCCCTTCCAACGCGGTCACGGTGTGTGTCTCCTCCTGTCCGCGCTTGGCCAGAAGAGGAGAAGCAACCCCAGACGAGACCGCAACTCTGGCAGGAATGTTCAATTCTGTCTTAACCATCCACTTCAAATGTTCCAACCTTTGGAGAGCCGCAATTAACCGCCGGTATACTGAACCCACATCAAACCGTGAGTGAAGTGGGCTCTCATCCTCGTTTTCAATATCGAATTCCATGTGAACGAGGAGTATTAGCTGACTGAATAGAATCTGCCAGTGAAGCTCGACTGTATCTTGTACGGAGCGAACGATAACTTTCCGCCCAAACCCAGTGAACTCCTCTCTGAGCTCCTGGGAGTTGGCATCGCTGGTGGCCGTGATAAGATCGAACAGGTCTTCGTATAAACGAGAGGTTACTGTCCGGTAATTCTGGCCAAGGATTTCGGTCACTTGGGCGATGTCATCATCCCCAACCACTGACCAGAACCCTGCCCGGTCCAAAAAGAGCTGCATCCTCTCACTGTCTGGAAGCGAAGACCCTTGGAATAGCTCCGCCCTTAACGCAGCGTGGCTCAATTGCGACGTACTGTCATTGAAACCTTCCACGAACATGAGACCGGCAGATACCAGAGCAGCAACATCCTCGTCCTTCTTCTCCGGGCTTGAAAGGTTGTGGTACACGCGATCCATATCACTGCACTGCCTGACAGCAGCAAGCAGGTCTGCGCATGCAGTCCACACCATGCCACCCTCCAAGTCATACACCAGAGAAAGAGCTTCACCCCTTTGCTTGTCGAGCTCGAGCAAGAGGCGCCAGAAGCGCATCCATTGAGTTTCACTTGTGCTTCGGAACTGCTCGTAATCAGCGTCACCGGCCGATGTCTTTCCCAGTGCTGCTGTGGATCCCAAGACAGAACAAATCGACTCCGCAATGCTCTTCCCTGTTCGTGAAGACGTCTCCTTGTAAGTACCAAGCCCTTTTTCATAAACGGCCAAGGCAGTTTCAAGTGTAGCCTTCGAGAATCTGCCAGGGAAGAAGATGAGATCAAGCCATTTATCAGTCGAGTCAACCGAGTTCCATGATCCCGAGGATTCCACCGCCGGCACCGAGTTGTCGATGTAAACTGTCTTCCACCCATCATCGAAGCATTGGGTACCATTCCGTGGGCGTATTTGCAGTCGGTGCACACGATAGCTGGTGTTGTTCTTCCACAGCGCCCATAATTCTGGCCCCTCTGGACTCTTCATAACGGCAAAGTCGGCCATTGACCAAATGTCCATCGAGGATGGGCTTGGGGGAACCAACTGCACGTTGGGGAAGTAATCTGCGACATGAATCGACCCCTGGTCGTTCGCCTTGACTTTCCAGAACTTGAACTCGCCGTTTCCGACGGGTGAAAACGTCGTGACCATGCACTCCCCACTGGCCGTCTCCAGTATCCGGATAAGGTTGCTCTGCGAAGGGTTGATATTCCATGACGAGCCCTCCTGTGAGTCCCGCTTCGCATTCAAGATGTCGCCTGTGTACAAAATCGAACCTGTCCGCACGTCCCAAACTCGCATTCTGTGGTCTAAGCAGACGGTGAAAAGAAAAGCGGTGTTCTCGAGCCCCATAGTTGCAACTGCTGTTGATACCGCTGCGGTCAACTCCATGTTGATCTTCTCGTATCGGACTGTCGGGTTGCGCTGGAAAGGAACAAGCCCACGCAGGCTTTGACCCCAGCCTGCGACGTTGTAGATGGTTTCCTTCCATGGTGACGCGTGTACTGTTGATGTGAAAAGGTTAGCATAGGAAATCCAAGCAATCCAGCTGGAGAGAAGGTCTCACTATCGTGGGTCTTGTTCCTGTCAAATTTCAAGATACCACCATCATGCATAGTGACGATAAGCTGATCAGAATTGACCACCGCTAAGCGATGCGGGTACTTGAACCCAAAGCCTGGCGGCGAGTAGACCCGGCAAGCATCTCCCAGTCCCCCATCAGCCGCCGATTTCTTGCGGAAGAGGTCAGATCGCAGGTTGATCGAGTACAGCTGGTTGGACTGGTCGACTACGAAGACGCAAAGCGCATCGGTATCCTTTGGGTCTGCGAAGCCGATGCAGGAAGTGTGTACCGAAGAAGGGAAGCGGAGGTTAAGAATCAATGGTGCATCCACGCTTTGCTGCTGTTTGCGAACATCGACGGCGCGAATACTGAGAACCGTGCCATTTTCCAAGACACGCCAAAGAAAGGCTTTTGGTGAGGTGTGATGTTTTCGGTAGTAGATGGATGAGGCGGTAGCAAGGCTCCTTGATCGGTAGCCTTTCTCGTCGTCGGTTGTCGCTCGACTTGAGCTTGACCGTCCGTAAGCGCTTTGTGGTGCGACACGGAGCTGGATGACTGATGATGGCGACGCTGGCTCGAGATTCAACCGCGCCTCTTTGTAGAGTATCTCGAAGTTCCTAGAGGTCATCTTGTCCCCATGCGATGTTCCCAGCGACCAATCGACAATTCCGGGGACGTTGTCGCGTTTCGTTGCTGTTGAGTCGCGGTTCTGGAGCTTTGGAGGGCAGAATTCTGGCCGCCCGCCAAGCAAGCAAGGAAGCTCTAAGCAGCTGGAGGACTTGGCATGGCCCGGGCTGAGCTTGGGTGGGCTTGCCTGATAAGCTGATAAGAAGGAACATCCATCATCATCGCTCCATGACAACAAAAACGATGGCTACAGGTACATTGGGAATTGATTTCGCCCTTTTACCTTTTTTATGAAGCCAGATTGTTACGCAATTAATCCGTTACTAAAGTACAATTGAGATCGCCTAGATCCTCCTACAAATGCATTGTCTCGAAACGCCTTGCTTGCATCTATCATGAGCATCATTACCATCCCATAACCTTTGCAATGCATCCCTCAGTGTTCCCTTGTCTGCCCAGAAAATATACATACATTAATTCATCGCCCAGCACCACATATTGAACCCGCACTGCTCTTAGTTCTTCTCCATGTCCTTCGGGGCCGGATCTCCGATACCATCCTCGCCAATGGCGAAGAGGCAATCGCTCTCTGGCAGACAGGGACTGTCGTAGATTTTGGCTATTCTTGTCTCAGCCCTTCCCTTCTTCAAGCTGATACGTGTTGTGCTGGCGTGTGCGATGATGTTGCCGCCAATCGGCTTCTTGGGGTCAGGGTTGAACATGGCCGATGGGCCGCCATCGACTTGCGCTACCACCTGGTTCGTGATGACAACTGCGATTCCAAACTCGTCAGCAAGTCGTTGAAGAGCGCGCATGAACTTGGCGAGATGGGTCTGGCGAGAGCTGAGTTCACCACGACCCAAGAAGTCAGTTCGGTAGAGCGAGGTTGCTGAGTCGACAATCAGCAGACTAAAGCGTGTCTCGCACATCATGGCAGCGGCTTGGTTCAGTAACTGCAGCTGGTGGTCCGAGTTGTATGCTCTCGCATAGGCAACATTATCAAGGACCTCTTCCCCGGAAAGACCGTATCGATTGGCCACAGCAAGGAGACGGACGGGACGGAAGGTGCCTTCGGTGTCGATATACATGCACTTCCCCTCACCGCCGCCCATATCAAAAGGTAACTGACACGTCACGGCCAAGGTATGGCAGATTTGTGACTTTCCAGTACGGAACTCGCCGAAAATCTCGGTAACGCTCCCGGTTTCAATACCGCCAGCCAGCAGTGTGTCCAAGTTTTTGGAGCCAGTTGTAATTGAGATGAGCTCGCTACGGCGCTGGTGCATCTCAGTGGCAGTTGTAAAGCCCATGGGCACAAGTTTTGAGGCCTCAGTAAGGATCTTTTGGGCTTTTTGTTCCGAAATGCCCTTGATCTGTTCGAGCATCCTCCTGGGCGTGTAAGCGACGGACTCGACGGTGTTGTACCCTCCTTCAATAATCATCTGAATGTCGCGCTTTGTAAGGCCTGCAACACCCTGGAGAAGCTGTGAGTTAATGCCCGTCGTAAATAAATATTTGGTTGGAAAGATGGCCAAAACGTACCTCCAAAGCCGTGAGAGGTGTGGGTGCGCCTGGGTTTGGCATTCCACCATCCTCCATGGCTGATTCATCGTATTCCTCGTGGGCAGACATGTTGACTGTGTGCAGATGCAAGTACTGATCTCTGTCTGGCACAAGGTTGTGATACGGGACGCGATGAAATGTGGGATGAGGATGGCAAGTGGACGCGTGTCTTGGGACGATGTTGACTCGAATAAATTCAGTGGGCGCGGGGCGCGTTAAGCTTTCGGGCAACAATGACACGGAATCCCGTGACCACTTGCGCCAACGGAGGAAATCGATATGCCAAGACCAGTCCCACTGTGTGTGCCTGAAAATGTGGGGCGTGCCTATTTCCGAAGTTTTCATGTGCAATTGGGATTCTTCACCCAAGGCCATGAGCATTCGGCAAACTCAACTGCGGGACCCGAAATGCTTGATATCTTTTACCATCCACAGCTCAAACTAGCCAACATGATATACCAAGCCACTTCCCATCAAGAAAAGCATACGAGGGTTTCCAAAACACGGGGCCTCACTAAACCGATACCATCCTTCTCCAACACTTGACACCAAAAAAGCTAACCCCAGCTTCACGCCATACCCAAGTTCCATAACAGCCGACAACAAATAAACCCGACTCTAAGTGCATATCCATCTACCTACTTGTCGACCTAGTTTCTCAGCTTCTTCAATGACTGGGATACTCGTCTTCCTTGATTTGAGTCTTCGGAGCCGTGGGGTTTCAACGAAGCTCCAAAGGTTCCAGCAGGCAAAATCTCAAACCCCTCATTTATCTTGCGCGAGGAACGATTAAAATGTAAGTCCCCTGGGCCAAATGTCGGCTCTGGAACCGGTATACTGTTCATCGATAGCAAGGGTGTTTGTGTTCCACTTGTTAGCCGCACTGAGAACCCGCTGGGCGTACGAGCCGGCGTCTGGAAAGGATCTGGCGATGCATCCTGCTCAACTCGCGCATTATTTACCTTATGGTATTGATGTTGACCTTCGCGGAGTGGTTTTGGCGCATAGAACCTCGGGTTTTGCGACGATGCATTGCTCTTTCCACTCCCACTTCTTGTTGAGAAGCCAGCGGACTCTTCCAACGACGACGCTGAGCTTTGCTGACTAGGCTGGCTAGGTTGACGCAGACCTTGTCGACTTGACGTGGGAAAATAAGTTTCGTGGGGTCGTCTTGAAGAGCCATGGCCTTCTAAATTCCGAGGAGTGTCTTCATTTAGGCCACCTAGGGTTCGGAGAAGCGGTCGTTGGCTCTCCAAAGAAGATTGCGAAACTGGCGGCGGAGCAGAGGAATGGCTGGTATCCGTCGAACTAGACGATTCAAGTTTCGCAGCAGCTGGATCATTCTGAGATGCGGGCCTCGATATCCATATCCCATCAACCTCGACGCCGCCCTGTATCGCTCGGACTCCAAAGGGTATGTCATTCGTTCGCTTCACGCTAAGACCCGACCTGCGCATCTCCTCCACCCGCAGCCTCTTCTCTTCGTCAAGCAATTCTTGTTTCTTCACCAGACGATTGTTCCACCATAACTTGATGAGCCCTGCACAAAAGACCACCACGATCCCCATAGCTAGGATCTTTGACACGGGCCAAGTCAGTACACCGTTGTGTCTTCGATGGTAGATATGTGGGAATGGTAAACTTCAACTTACAAAAGTCATCTGCTGCCACAACTCCCAAGAAACGAAAAAGATGCCGGTGGCCATTTTTGTTCCGCGCGAATAGAGCTGTGTCAGATACCGATGAGAATACTGCTAAGTTTCGGGGCTGGCAGAATGCTGGAGGCCGGCGAGCCTCCAGGCAGGTGAGCTGGAAATATCGAGTTTGGAGAGGTGGTGATGATCAAAGGGCGGTGTCTCGGCGGAAAGGTCCTGGTTCTCTATACGCGCCGAGATTCTCTCTAGGCGTTGGCAACAAGAAGAAAGGGCGGTAGAGGAATCCCAAAAGCAAAATCCTCTGTACCTGCCCAACAAGGAAATTGATTGTGTTGGCAAGTGTCTGGTGGATCAGGTCTGTCTTTCTTGATTTGAGTTGATGGAAAGCACTGACCCAGCCACCTTTCTCTTGATTCTTGCCGCCCAGTTCGGATGAAAAATCTCTCTATCGATACACTGATACCGTTTGTTGCAGGCTTTGTGAATCGAGTTCTCGGACAGATACGAACGAGTGTAACGGACGAGGAGGGCCCTTGTGGTGATTCCTAGGGAAGCTGACTTGGTAACTCTGGTTTGTGGACGGATACTTGCATTCACAGGGCTGACCCTTTGAGATATTTTCTCAAATGCGCTTCCAGAGACCACTCCAAGGACCGGCTGAAACGCGAATCGACCGATGACCGCTCTGTCAGGGAGGACGGCGATGCGACACGGGGTTCCTGTGAACGGTAAGGCTCAGGTAGCAACAATTCCAAGATGAACAAGCCTGGCCCAAAGATAAGCAATGCCGGAACTTTTACATATATCAGACGACAAACGAAGTGCCGGGCCATGGAACAAACGGTTAGACAAGGTCTGCTGGTTTTGTAATGGAAGCAAGACTGTCTCTCGGGTACCGGCATTCAACAAAACCTAGCGCCGGGGAAGTCATAAAGTGCCCCTCATACACCGCAACTCTAGCAACCCTCCCACCGAATGAGCTGACGAAGCTCTTCCTCCCGTTATTCTAGACGCGATCCATTGCGACATACAATCCATCAGCTCACACACTTACCAGCTCAGGTGGGGCGTTCCTTGCATTCGATGGCCACCACCCATTCACCCGGCTAAATGCCCAACGTACACCTACACAATGTTACCCAAGCTATGGAGCTGTAAAACCAGGCTCTGGCTTCATGATCAGGCGCTGGGATGGTTGGTGGTGGTTAGGAATGGAGTTGATCATCGCACGGGAAGGGGGTAGCGGCCCGAGAACTGACAAGAATAACGCACAGGGTGCCAACGGATAGATTACATGCAGTCGAAGCTTTGCCCAAGACCTTAGCCTTCGCCAAAAGACTGGTAAATTGCTTGGCAATTCATCCATATTGACGGCAACATCCAGCATTTTCCCTCGGCAATTCCCCTACCTTCTTAACAACCATGCCGGTGTCGGCCAGGGCGAATGATGCGGCAACCGCGGTTAGGGTCCACCTTGCCTGTTCCGAAAAGTTGTATATTCTCATCTGAAGGAACTGTCTTTCAAGTTTCGAAATATCATGTAAATCGAAAAACGCCAGGCCCGTTGGGCACAATGGAGCCAGGCTATCCTGCCAAGAACAGCTGAAGTTGAGGCTGGCACCCATGTCAGGAGATCCACACCAGCAGACGTCGCCAAGAACATACAGGGCGAGCTGAAAAAGGGGCCAGGGGGCTACAGTAGCTTGGCACGTCACCAGGGCAACGAGCCAGTGTAAGTCGTTTCCTCACCTTCCTGTTTGGAAACGAAGAAATAGCAAAAGAAAGCGACCTGAGTTATAGTGAGACAGAATCGTATTCTGGAAAAACCAGTTTTCTGGCATTTGCGGAATATCATAATACTTTGCCGGGCAATGGTGTAGAGCCTGAGATGTTGGTAAGAATGTTGATCTCGTAGCCAAAAAGCTGAATGCAAGCATCGCACTGAGACTTCTTGTCTTCAGCATGTTGGCGTTGATTGCACGATGACATTAGAATTAGATGTCCTTCAGAAAGTCCACTGGTTTCCCATTTCGAAAATTGTTTCGAGACGACCCCGCCTTCAATGCTGCCTACGCTGGGTTGCGCTCAGGTTCTTTGATCCAAGCTAGCGCTGCCATAACTATCCCGATCCGTCACTTCTATCTTCAACATCTTCAACTATACGCGACCATCATCCATCCCTCGACATCATAAACATGCCCGATTCATCACCAACCCCTACATTCCCGCCAAACCTTCCCTTAGCACCCTTAACTGTCATATCTTACACGAAACTACTCGCAAACGATGTTATCGAGTCATCAAACCTTCTCTCGGCCTGCCAAAACCAAGGCTTCTTCCACCTCGATCTTAGCTCCTCCTCAACAGGCGCAAGTCTCCTCTCTCAATCCTCACAACTCTACACGCTAGCTCGGTCTCTTTTCGCCTTGCCTCTCGAGACAAAACAGCAATTCGCCCTTCAAAAGGGAGTGTCACTATTTGGCTACAAACCAGCCGGCACAGTCAAAGCCACCGACCCCACCCACCACCCAGACAGCACCGAGTTCTTCAACATTGGCAAAGACGATCTCTTCCTCTCGCCCCCTGGCTCCGATGTGCTCACCAAGAAATACCCCCTTGAGATCCAACCGCATCTACCCTTGCTGAAATCGTTCACGGCTAATTGCCACGCCCTCGCAACGGAACTTCTCATCATCCTAGCTCGAGAACTAGGCCTGTCATCAAACACTGCCCTCGTCAACCTCAACAACTTCAACCAGAGCTCAGGCGATCACATCCGCCTGACACACACAACAATCCACGGCGGCGGCAGCAGCAGCAGCAGCGACAAACAGAGCATCGGCCTCCCAAGCCACACCGACTTCGGCACCGTGACCATCCTCTTCAACTGGCAGGCCGGTCTCCAAATCGAGTCGGCCACGGCCACCGGTCAGTGGGAATGGGTCAAGCCCCTCCCAGGGCACGCAATCGTCAACCTGGGGGACGCCATGAAAATCTTCACCAACGGCCACCTGAAATCAGCCAAACACCGCGTCGTTCCCCTTCCGACAGCTCACGGATCAAGGAAGACAGCTGATCGGTACAGTGTTGTCTACTCCATCAGGCCGAACAATAACGTTTTGATGAAGGCGGTTGACAAGTTCGAGCACGCAGGTGAGACACAAGTGAAGGTGGCTGGGAAATTTGTACCAGCACTCCTAGGAGAAACGGGCGGCAGGGACAACAATGACAAGAAACAAGTTCTCACGGCTGGAGAGTGGATGGTCCAGAGAGCTGTTCAACTCGGTAACTAAGCAGCTTGATCAAGGAGATAGTCGGGGCGAGTTGAAGGCAGCTATTGCTAGATCGACATGCACGGCATGAAGGTCAAATGATCAGAGCACGTTGGACAAGCAGGTTTATAACCAGGAAGAATCAGGAATTCAGTCACGCTAGATCCTATCTAGAACTGTCTTACTACCTCCCCTACGGAAATTGAAAAGTGGTCGAGGGAAAGTGATGGTGAGGTCCGAGGTGTGGAAGAGACCTGCAACGACATGATACCGATCCGCTGCGATAAAGTTTACATCGAATCTCTTCTAGTCAAATCCAACTCAGGCCGATGGGCAGTCCTAACCACAAAAGATCCACAAATATCATCGCTAAAACAATGTCATGACGAAATCACCTACGAGATCTCCCAAAAGAAAAGGCGCTGGCTAGCTCATGTGCTGAGCCAGGCCAAAGACCAAAAATCAAATTCTGTGCAACCCGAACAACGCCGGCTAGCCTCGATGAGGCGTAGAAGAAGTAATTCAAGACGAAAAGCAGTCAAAAAGCAAGCATCGAGTAACATCATGAAGTAGAAAATAAGGCAAAAAAAAAAAGCAAAACGCCGTTTTGGTCTTTCCCAGACATAATCAAACCAGCTACGCCAATAGAACCTTCCGTCGATCCATGCTGTGTGGGTGGGTAGATCATCCCTAACGGTGATCAAGGTTGTATGGAAAGGGTATATATCCTTGAGTGATCGGATTGAAGCGAAATGCCCATCGGGCTCGTTGGGTGGTTCGTGTAGTCGTCAAGAGTGCCATCAGTTGCTCTTGTGCAAGTATCCATACATGTCGAGGTTCGTCTTCCTCAACCAAAGACCCATCTTCTGCTGATGGGTATTACATGACGTGTCGTAAAAATGGTGCTGCTGTATCCCGCAGATGCTGATGGCGCTGGAAAGTGAACGCCGTACAGAACTAAGATACCGCCCGATGTTGACGCCGAATCCGTATGACAATTAGTAGAAAACACAAAAGAGAAAACAGTGACCGCGGCGTCGCTGGCCGGCCAAAATGATTTACCGGATGTCGAGTTGGAACGGTTTAAAGCGGCCTCCTATAGTGGCGCATCGCGGGCATTTCCTGCGAGCGCCCTGCTCGCCCATCAAGACATCGACACATGCCTGGCAGAGGCCGCAGATGCACTCAGTGCAAGCATACGACTCTCGGAGTAACGAGACGCCCTGGCAGGCAGCGCAGTAGATCTGCGTGTTCTGAGACGAGAAGCTAGGAGACGAATCTGACAGGCCCCGGGACTCGATGTGAAAGTTTTCTCCGCTTTCGCCGCTCTCGACCGAGGGGAACGGATCGGGGACTTCGGCGTTATATGATGGGGGTGTGAGGGCTTGTTGTAGAGGAGAAGCTTGATAACTCGTGAAGGCATTGTGGGGAGGCGGCGGCAGTGATGCACGGGGGATAGATACGGGGGATTGCGGCACCTGCGTCGTCAGGCGTGGGTCGAACATGGAAGGGAATTTCAGACTCACTGGAGTTCTGTCCTCATCAATGTCTTCCGTTGCCGAGGCGGCCGCATCGATAAGGTCCTCCCAGCGCTTGCCAAAGTCGGTCGTTGGCTCGACTGAAAGGGCTTTCCTGTCGACACCGCCCGGTTTGAGAAGATCGGGGTTAACGTCGTTCTGAATCCGACGGAGCCATTCGGCAGCGGCACCCTTGGACTTTCTTCGGTGGTGACTCCGCTTTGATATGGACTGCTTGTGTGGACGATTGGGATCCAAGGGTCGATGCAGCGGCGGGAGGGTGGATGAACGGCCCGGGGGGGAGTTCGCTATAATTGAAGGAAGAGCCTCACGGCGCCTGTTAGGGTCAAGGCCAGAATACGGCATGCTCGTCACATCGGCATTGTTTAGGTGTATCGGTGGCAGTTCGACCGAGGTTCTCGGCCTGCCGCCTTCGTGGTCGGAATGCCAGTCCTGTGTGGCACAAGTTCCAGTCAGTATCTGCGCACGCAATTGAGCGATGATTCTCACTCACTCCTTCAGACTCCCATCCATGGTCACTTTTGTAGCTGTGCAGCTGCGCTAGGGCGGCTGCAGCAGGATACATGGCGGTTCCGCCCTGGTACTCGTCAGGGTGTCGCGGGGTGCCGGGCGCACTGGATCCATCTCGACGGTAGCCATGCGCAACTCCTTTGTTCTGGTTCATATGGACCGGAGCAGAGGTTGGCTGAGTTGTCGGGCGCGGCGGGGTGTTGATCATGAGCAGGAAGCTCTCCTCGGTAGCAGGCAGTTTGGCAATGTAGTGCTCTGGATGCGCTCTTCGAATATGCTCTTGCATTGAACGGTACCTCTTCTCCTGCAGCCGGGAGCCTTGTCAGCGCGGGCAGTGATGTCGAGACCAGACGGATAAGACTTACGCCAATGCAGCGCTTCCGGCAACTGGATCCATCCTGGTTGTGAAGTGGGCAGACAACCTCATTGTTGGCGTCGGTAATGGAAAAGGACGACGTGAGAGAAGACCTTGGAGGCATCTTGAGATGCTGACCCCACCATGCGATGTCGACGTGCTCTGGCGGGGAGGTTTTATCGGGAGGTCGAGTCGATAGGCGATGATAGCGATAGCGACTATACTATGGGCAATTGTGCTGCTGATAAGAGCTTGGCCAAGCAATGCGTGTCGCTGTGGTTCAATTGAAAGGTTGTGGAAATGTAAGTGCGAAGCTGTCACATTTGAGCCTGTCGACTCTGAGCTGGAAAATGAATTGTTTTTGGTTTGCGCTTTGGAGGAGAGAGAGCTCCAAGCTCCTTCTTGCAGGTGTAACAAGAGGTGTTTCGAAGAATGGGCGGGCGGTGGTGGCAATTCCCCTGGGGCCTGAGGTAGGAGCAAAGACAATGGATGGAACAGCTCGAAGGGAGAGGGCGGGGATTGAAGCGGGGACCACCCTCGACATCAAGCAATGAGAGCCAAGCAAACCTTGATTGCTCAATGGCCATGCGCCCAGGTAGCTCTGGGGTCTCCCGCTCCGGAAGCAGTTCTCATTGTCCACGCCCCTCTGCTACTTGTTTAGTCCAACCCGTCGTCGGCCACGCCGGCAAGCTGGATAAAGAGAGACTGCCGTGCTTCGCAAACCCCCTCAACGGCGCCCCGAGCTTGGTGCTTGCGACAAGTACCAACTAGCAGCCACAGTCTGGAAAAAACCAACGCTTACTGTGCCGGGGTGGGATCGCCTCCACGCACATCCCGGAGCTGGAGGTGTGTGGGATGGATAAGGGAAGACGGGCTCGAACCCGCAGCTGCTGGCGTCATGTCGTCAGGGCCAACAGGGGAAAAGGGACACTTGCTTCGGGATTCAGCATGGCAGACAAAGCTGCCAATACGCCGTGCGAAGACATGCAAATGCATCAACTCATGCTCGTGATGCAGATTCAGGCTGGGATGCCCAGGCTCTTCGACCTGGAACCTGGCAGAAGGCCTTTCTAGTCTCTCGAGGCGGTCAGGTGGTGTCAGGCGCCTCAACGTCTTTCCAAGGTAGGATGGCCAAAACAAGCGGCAGCTGGGATGATGCGAGAGGCGAGCTTCCGCCCACGCCTGTTTCTGGCCAACAGACACCGGCTGTCTGAGCTCCGTGGTTTTCGCCCATCTACTCTTTCAGCTCAGCCTACCTACCTTCCTTGGAGACCAGTACACTCGATATGGGCTCAAGAAGCGCCCTTCGTATCGGACGTGAAGCACCAGTGGGACGAGTGTTTTGTGTTGTTAAATGGTCGTTGAATCCGACTGACACGGGGTGCTGACAGACTTGACTCGGTCGAGCAACGGATGACGGGGTCTCCCAGGCGCGATCAAGAGGGTGGGGAGCCTGTCGAGGAAACGAGAAATGTGCTCGAGTTTCGAGAAGAGAGCACATGCGTCGACATGATTGGATGCCGGGATGGCTGGAGCTAGGAGGAGCTGGGATCTCTGCCGAGCTACCCCATGTTGCTCAAAGGAAGCTTCCCTGGCGAAGCTCCCATAAAAAAAAGGCAGCAGAGCTGTGCTCTTTGGGACAGGCGCTATCCAATAGAACTGGAAGCTCTCTTGATCCCGTGTCTGCTTTGGTATGCCTGTGCCAATCCTACCAAAATAGCATACAGGGCGCAGTGGTGTGCGCGCTCAAACATGGCGAGCCGCGATATTTCATGCATAACCTACAATGTCTTTGGGACCACCGATATCCTCGCCATCGTTGACTCGACGTCTTCACAAAACGAATGGCAAAGCAGGGATCCCTAGCCGGCCCTTTGGTGTTTGATTTTGAGGTGGGTTTGCGGGGCAGTGGATCGCCGTACGATTGCGGGGTGGCCTTTCTTCCTTTTGCCCCTACCCTCGTTATCGAATTAGGTAGGTACCTGCCTACCTAATTATCGATAGCTTTGTCGCGATAAGAATATGATACCATTGCTCAATAAGGAATATCTTGAGCTTCTCTTCGATAATTTATCGGCTGAGCTATGATGGATCACGGTTTGTCAAACATCCCTACCAATTCTGGAAGAACTCGGAGTACTGTTAACTCTCTCAATGATGGAGCATCAACACGAGCTCAACAGCCGCTGATTTTCCAGTTCGAAGGGAACCAGGCACTCCATGACAGGTGCAGCTGTTGCCCCTCGAAACCGCCAGAGCCACAGGGTTTGGTGGCGATATGAAGACGATCAATGAACCGAGGAAACAGAGGTAGACATGTGGACTCCTGGGATACCGTAGATGCTTGAACAGTTCAAGGCTAGTCAAACGAACAGGAACGAACAAAAGGCCCGTCGAAGCAAGTCTCATCGACTCAACGTCACGAGATTGATCTGCAGGTGCACCGCAAGTCAGCGTTTGTGAGACACCGCTTCGCATTTGTCGGCACTCGGCACTCCCTGGCCTTGGTGGTTTGCTCGTTGAGCTGTCGTGGATCCAAGATTGGAGCTGCCAGGTATTAAACCCCGTATCTGATTGAAAATAGTTGAATAATTATTTCACAAGTTGATACTTAACAAGTATATAACATATGAGACCGTACCCAACGTGTTTGAGCTTTCTAGGTGGCAAGCTAGGACACTTGAAAAGGAGGTTTTTCGATCGGTACCTGCAGTTTCGTCGAACCGTCAGGCAAGTCTGGTGCTATTGTTACTCCAGATCACGTACAAGGCGCGTATCAACAGCCCGTTTTTGCCGACGTATCATACGGCTTCCGTTAGACAATGGCGAGATCCATGACACACTTGCCGGCTGTGTTGTTGGAGCACGATCTCACAGGTACACCTCTACTCCTTGGATTATATTAACCAATGTCAGGATAGAAGAGCCGCAATGGTTGGAACCGTAGGTAAACAGAAGATTGGTGAAGGACGAGGTTGTGGGAGCTCACCTGGTTGTAATAGCCTTCCAGGTTTCACGGTATCACATCTGACCATCAGGGCAAACACGCCAAATTGCTGGCTTGAGCCATAGCTTTTCCAGCTGCCGTTCCATGCCGCCCCTGTCTATGTCGACCACCGTTTTGAGTTTGATATCATCTACTTCTGGATTCGAGAGCTTTGTCAGTCATTGTTCGGACCTAATTGTACACCACGCTGTCGAGACCACCCGTGACGAGTGTTGTAGGCTCGTGTTCGCAGGCTAGGCTGTGATCGATAGAAGCTCTATGGCTGTCACCATCCAACACCTCAACAGCGATGCCTCGTTCCTGTTTACCTTCGAACCCATAGCCTATCAACACAGCCAACTTGCTGGTCCATCTAGAAGCCCAAAGCCTTTCCGAATCCTGATAGACCCGTGGATTACCGGACCGGCCACTTCCATACATACTAGAATAGCGAGGGCAACTCACAGACGACCACCTTGCATCTTGACTCTCCTTGAGCTTCCCGAACCAGACCTAATCATCATCTCACACCATAGCTCCAGACACTGCAACGAAGCCACCCTCCGGCAGCTCCCAGGCATTGGCACGAAAACGAACATCCTCGCAGCTCTAGCCTCAGCCCGCAAGATCAAGAGCTGGAATTTTCTTGAGAAAACCAAGGTCAGGATCTTGCCTGTATGGAGACCTTCAAAACGAAGTGACCCTAAAGGTCCACATATACTGCGGTTCACAGTTCCATCCATCCCTCCAGGCGAACCAGGAGAAGTCACAATGGCTTTCCTTCCCCAAAAGCACGATTTACTAGGCCTACACTACGCAATAGGCATCACCTACCGAGCGCCATCGCCCCCGTTACATCACCTCCCGCTTTCTCCTCAGTTTCGTAACGAATCCCAGATCAGCCTGAGAAGCACCACAAGGCAACAGGAACAACAGCCGCTACCATTCCCAAATGATAGACCCATCAGCATACTCTACGTACCTCATGGGATATCTTATTCAGCAATCAATGCCTACGTCACCAACCACCTGATATCCGAGGCTGCTCTTCCCCTAACCGCCCTCCTCCATCCATTCAACGTCCAGCACCGCGCACCCTTTTCAAGATCTCGCGATCCAGTTCCGTCAGGGCTGGAAATAGCCACCAAACTAGCCGCCAAAACATGGATCGGCGCCCACGACGGCGACTTGGTTCACCGGGGTCTCGCCAGCAGGTTCTTTACCCGGAAGCAAGAAAAAGCCAACATTTTCACAGAAAGTGATCTCCGGAAGCATCTCGCCATGCACGAAAAGGGATCGAACACAACCACCGTCTTGCTCCTCGAAAGCGGCGAAAAGACCACGCTCCGCAGCACAACTGCGAGCAAAGTCGACAACAGAGCTGAAGTTTGGGAAAGCAATGAAGAGCAGGGACAAGAGCAGCAGAAGAGCAACACTGAGCACACGGCTGGCGATAAGACCGAGAGCCACGACCCGAAGCGTCCCAGCAAGGAGGAAGAGCAGGCCGAGAATGTTGCTCTGATAAAAGTTGGATCATCAGATTCCGGCAAAGGCCAGAACCAGGCAGATGTGTTGATGGGCTCGTTGGAAAAATGCAACTGGCGGTCAAATCTCGAGCTCTTCTTGCAGAAGGATAACAGTCATGGGGGAAGTTTGGCAAAGCAGAAAAGTCTTTGATACCGGTAACCATGATAGGTAGGTGTCACAAAAAAAAACCACATAATTTACACCCCTCCCATCACTAGAATCTCAGGGTATCATTCTTGCTGTGTGATGTTTCGCGAGTCAAAGTTCTATGAATAAAACAAAGCGACAGACTGCGTGTCGAAATCCTCGCTTTGCCCGTTTCGACTTCGCAAAAACACACGAGAGAAGCTAGAAAACCAACGTGATTCATCAACCACTTCTTTGCCGAGTGTTGAATAAGCTGTAAAAGCAACGCGTAGAGGAAAACAAGAAACGGAGAGCATGCCATGCCTCAAAACTAGACAGCATTAAACCTTTCCACCCATATTAACCCAATTCAGCCTGCACTTTTCATACAAATTACCTCAACTGCCTCAAAATCTCCGTCAAAAAGTCCTCAAAGCTCAGCGTGATATACCCATCCCGATCCTCATCGTACTTCTTGAACACATCGGTCATTCTCTTCAGGCTGATGCAGGCCTGAACAAACAGATCAAAGCTCATCACACCCTCCCCTCTCTTGTCGTATGTCTTGAACAGAATCTTAATGAAGCCATCGCTGAGGCGGTACCTAAATGCCACCAGCGCACCCTTGAATTCTTCCAGGGAAATGTTTCCGGACCGGTCCGTGTCAAACCGGTCAAAGAGCGTGCGCCAAGAGGCGAGGAAGGACCACAGTCCGCAGAACTCCTCGAATCCGATGGTGCCTGAACGGTCAGAGTCGAACATGCGGATCATCATGCGGACAGTTTGAGGGTCGAAAGCAGTCCAATCGCCGTTGACGAGAGCAGCGGAGAGCTCCTTTTCGGAAAGTTGGCCGGTACCTTTTGATTTTTGTTAGTTTTTGTCTTGCCAAGGTTCATGGTTATCATAACGAAGCAGGAGCTTACCATCCTTGTCGACAGCCCGGAAAAGAGGGAGCAAGGTCGGGTCAGCGGCGCCATCGCGCGGAGAAGGACTCGGGGGTGGCCGGGAGTTGGCAGGGGGCCGTGTCTGCTGAACCGGACGCCCCTGGGTAGCTGTCGGAGGGGGGCTCATACCGCCGTATCGTTCCGGGGGAGGCGCGTGCCGTGGAGACAGCCGGCCGGGCTGGTCGTAGCGGTCGTAGTGCGAGTTCTTGTGCTCGATCGGGCGAGGCGGGGGTGGCTTGTTCTCGTATCGAGAAGATGGCGGGGGATCCTGATAAGCTGGTGACTTCGGTCCTTTCTAGTACGAAGGGAATGGTTGGTTAGTTCTCTTTCGGCCGGGTCAAGGAATAGGCATGCGGTTGCTCGAAGGGTAAGGAAGAGAACGGAGACTGCTCACTTGTTCTGGCTCCGCAAATCTGACGAAGAGGAGACGAAGAGTTAGCAAAACAATACGATAATCATGTGGTGGCGCTGGGTGACGGAGGGGGAAGGCAAGTGTCGATATGGTGGGGCTCCCCTGGCGCAAGCGCAAACCAAGCCAACAAGAGGTGTCGATAACGGTGCTTTGGCGCCGTCGCGTTTCTTATGCATGTAGTAGCACTCACCTTGGTAGCTCGTCTGGGTTGTATGATCTATTGTAGGCCATTTTTGCAAGGAGGTGGTGGTTTGCGACTGGAAAAACAAGATCGTCACCGGTGCTTCTCCTGAGCTGTGTCAGGTTTGAGGGTGTTGGTGGGGAGGCTGCAGTGGGAGCACGTTTGCGAGGGGTTAAGTAGTGTAATGTTCTGGTTACTGCGCCAAGTGTTCAGGGTGCTCAGCCGCAGCTAGGTACGTCTGGAAAACAAGGCTTTCTTCCTTCTTCTTCAGAGCAGCAGTGCCGATGGGCCGAAGAACTCGTTGGGAGAAAACTGAACGATATTACTTTTAGCTGCCCCTTATTCAACGCCGAGCGACTTGTGTCTCTGTTCCACCGAGTGCTGGAGCCCAACGCTGCGAGGTGGCAGTGGGGATTTACGGTAATTGTATGAAATGTAAGTAATCCGTCTGCTTGGCGCTGAGAAAAGCCACTCGGTGACGTTTCGTCGGTGCCGGTTCCGGTCGTGCAGTTCCTGCCCCAGGCTGATGATCAGCCCGCACTCAGCACCTTGACGGGATACACTATTTATAAGAATGCAACTGCACAGAGATCGATAACCTCAACTTTACGCTCGTCCCTTCCTCTTACTTGTAATAAGCAGTTTACGAAGACGATAACGAGGTTCAGTTGATGATTCCTTGTGGCCAAAGCGTTCACAAGGGTCCATCACAGGGTCGCTTCTGGTGGGGTCATTCTGCTGTGGGATCTGAAAGGTGGAGCGCCTCGTTTTTCCGCTTTCCACCAGCTTTTCGAGAAGGCTTGCTGCCGCGAATCCGGACTAGCCTGGGTTTCAGCATTATCGCAGGCGTGTTTGATATCTGCAGCCTGTTCCCTTCTGCTATTCTTTGGGAGTCATCATCAGTATGTTTTGGGCAGAAACCAAGAGGCCGTCACGAGTCAGAGTGATAGGTAGATAGGCTGTTGTATGTGAGCTATGGCAAGCGGCATGTGGTTGGGGTTACACTTGGTCGATATTATAAAAGTAAAGCCACTCTACAAAGCCCAACTGAAGTGCCTGACGAAGTACACGGAAGCGTAGAATCTATGTTGATACCTCCAATGAGGCGATACGCGCACTGAAGCACGCTTGTTGCTGGAGCTCCCCCCGGCGGATAGTCCCACAACCCGAACGGGACCCTCCACCTTTGGCAGGCGCTTGGGAAAGCTGGCGCTGGAATTTGACCGCAACTTCCCTACCTTATGTAATACTCGAGAGCAGCAACTTCCACACCGGCTTTAATAGTACGGCCGTTGCAGTTGTTGAACTCGGTCTGTGTGTTGAGGTGCTCATACACCTCGCTTAACCAGTGAAGAGAACATCAAACCAAAGGAAGGGCTCAAATTGTCTGATCTCTTCTCTACTTTGGGCATAAGCTCGTTCACACACATCACGCCACACTAAAGAGAGAACCGACTTACTCCGTGTCGCTGTCAACATGTCGGCCGAAAACGCCCAACCCGAAGCCAATGAGTTTTGGCTGTTTGGATACGGGTAAGTCTTCATAATACCATCTGAAAAGGAGGGAATATGAACACAAAAAATAAACCGACCTTGGAATGTTGTAAACATGAGGCTAAATAATCACCCCAGGAGCTTGATCTGGAAACCGCCGCCGCACTTTGGTATGTCAATTCTACGCTACCACCACCTTTCTGATCTTAGCCAACATCACGTTCCGATCGATACCGAGAACCCCCTTCTCTGGTTCCGGCAACCAAGACGGCAGCTAATTTGGAGCCAAGACAGGAGAATCCCAGGCTGGGTGACAGGCTATGTGAGACGGTTCTGGCAAGTACGTGTGTGTCTGTGTGTGCCGATGTGTGTCGTGCATGTGTTCTGCGTCGCCCGTGGTGCTGCCCTTGCAACCCTCCCGTCCTCCCATCCACCGTCGCCTCCCGAGCCTCCCCCTGAGCCCTTTTCTTATTTTCCTCTTTACTTTCCCGCACCGTACCCACAGCTCGGACCACGACCAATATCGACATATCTCCTACCCTACGTATACCTTCCCTATCATAATAGCTAACCATCGCTTATAGGCAAGGTATTTCTTCCTCCCATCCATTCCATCTTAGCCTCAACCCGGAACCGAACCCTTGGTCATAGCTTCTGGCTTGTTGTCCTCGCTTCTTCCAGCTTTTCTTCCACGTTGTTGTTTATCCCCCCAGCGGCCCAATATACCGGGCCAGATAAACGAGCGTGCCTGGAGAGACCGTGGTGGCTGGCTGGCCAGGCGCCGAATCAACGTCATCTCACCCAACATTCTCTCGTTGAACTGACGCAAGCCTGGCCATCCACCTCCTACTCTCCTTGTTTCCTTTTCACATCCTTTTCATCCTTTTTCATCCCTCAACCAGCCTCCACAAAGACAACCCTCACTAATGCCCTCTCTCCGCCTTCCCCAACAGCGAAGACCACCGTGGTACACCCGAAGCTCCAGGCCGAGTCGTGACTCTCATCTCCCGCGAATACTGGGAGCAGCTCACCGATCATCATGACTCTGCCCCTGAAAAGGTCTGGGGCGTCGCCTACCGCATCATCCCCGAGCGCGTCGCTGAGGTGAAGGAGTACCTCGACATTCGTGAGATCAACGGCTACACCATCCACTACACCCCCTTCCACGCAGCGCCCAGCATAAACAACAAGACCAGCGATCCATTGACCGCCCTGCCCAAGAAACTGCCGATCCAGACACTGGTCTACATCGGCACTCCCGAGAATGAACAGTTCGTCGGCCCCCAAGACCACCAAAAGCTGGCCGAACACATCTATCGCAGTAAGGGACCGTCCGGGCTGAACCGTGACTACCTGTGGGGGCTGGAGCAAGCCCTCAACGAGCTTAGTCCTGAAAGTGGTGACGAGCACGTCACGGACTTGTCTGATCGTGTTCGAGCTGTGGCAACAGCGGCTGCGGCGGGAGGGAAAGAAGGGGCGGTGACGGCGAGCCAGACTGATAAAGAAAAACAAATCCTGCGTGCGCAATCTCCTGTCCATGTCAGTCCGGAAGTTTCATCTTTGGAGCGTCAACATGAGCAGCAGCATCATCATCATCACGAGTTCAGAAAAGTCAGCAGCATAGACGAGCAAGAAGAGACAGAAAAGGCTTCGTGAGGGCGAAGTAAACAAACAGACAGACAAATTGCGCACCCAGAAAACCAAGGAACAAGAGAAAAATTGAAACCAAGAGAAAAACGCAGCTACGAGTTTTCTTTTTTCTGTTCCTCCCTTGCCTCACTCAACGTTTTCTTCTATTCCTGTTTCCCCATGTTATTGCTTTTTGACCTTTCAAACCCCTCGCCTCTCCATTGTCGCACATGAGACAGACGACCGCGGCATTAAACAGAAAGGGAACCCATGATATATCCATTCTCCCTGTTTATAACATTCCCTGACCCAATGCCTCCTTCTCTCAAGCCCACGGCCGTTTCGTCGTCACAATTCCCCACTCACACAAAACAAAGTATAGCACACAAAATGATATCTTCTTCAAATGAACAAGAAGACGTATCGGGACAGCGAAAAATGCATTAAAGACTAACAGAAACAAACAAGACAACAGAAACCAGTCCAACACTTCCATAGGTTTACAAGCCAGAGACAAGTGATGGCAACTGGATTTTCCGGACAGAAATTAGCCAGACATCACAGACAGAAGCCCAGTGGCCATGTCTAGTTGTCCAACTACCGAAGAATGGCGACTAAAGACAGAAAAACGTATCGGAAAGATCGAGTGGGGTATATGTGGTGGTTCTCGAAGAGCGGCGAGAGCCTGGTCGTACAGAAAACTAGGGCATCTTGGGTATCGGGTTTCGAAGTCATGTCTTAGAAGAAGCTTTCAAGTCGAGAGCCACGGCAGTTCGGTCCACGATATTCCTAATATCCTTGGCCGGGACCTGGGTTGGCTTGTTGATGTGGCTGGGCCTGCTGTGACGGATCAGGATATCCGTACGGCTGTTGCCAGGCTAGAGAGACTGTTAGTTGCAGTGTTCTCCCGTTTATCTCCTATACCTACTTTGCTGGGGGGCGGCATAGCCGGCAGGGACAGCCTGGGAATATCCGCGTCCATAAGGTTGGGCGTAGACGTTGGGTGGCATTCCATATGGTTGCGGGGCACCGTACGCCATAGGCATCGGAGAGCCTCCCATCTGGACTGCTCCGTACCCACCACGGCCGAAGCCAGGGACGCCTCCTCGTCCGCCGCCTCTAGGACCAGTGTCCGAGGCCTTGTCGACACGGATTTGGCGTCCGTCGAATCTGAGCTGCGGTCAGAAAAAATTGCGAGGTTAAGGAGGGGTCGCGTGGGTATAACGTACTCAATGTTGTTCATCGCAGAGATGGCTTTCTGGGCATCGTCCTGGTTGGTGTATCGGACGAAACCAAATCCCCTGCTACGGCCAGTGTCGCGGTCCTTTACAACAACCTGAGAGAAGAGGTTAGAGACCAGACGAAGCATGGCGGTTCCTGACCATCAAGCACCAGTGTCGAAGGGCGATAGTAACAAGGAACAAGAGCCGCACCAAATGAAAGCGCACCACAACATACAGCTTCTTCCACCACGCCAAACTCCTCGAACTTTTGCCTGAGAGTGGCCTCTTCAGTGTGCCATGCGAGGCCGCTATTTCCTTGGTTAGCCAGTCGCCTACCGTGTGTGGGGACAGAGGCAGAATCTGCAATCTATTGGTCTTCTTGTCCTTACCCAATGAACAACTTGGACATGCTGTCGGATTTCTTGATGCACCGGTTGCACTGAAAGTGAAGTCTCCCTAAGGATACCTAGTGTATGGTAGACACTGGTGCTCTCTCAAACCAAGCTGAGATTCCGTTTGTCGGAGTAAAGTGCGACTCTTGGTGAGAAAGGAGGAGGTAAAGGTTGCTTGAAGAAGAAGAGCGGGGGCCAGGGGCTAAGTAGCACTGGGTGATGGGTGCTGTTTGCCTCTAAACAGTGTGGGTGAGACAGAGACACTCCGAGAAATGGACGACCTACACCCCTTCTTAACCGGCCAGTGTCGGAAGTGGATGTCGAGAGACGAGTGGCTCGATGATTTCAGCCGGGCGAAGCAGTCTGTTTTCGATAAAATCAAGCCTTTGGTTCCTCCAAGCGAGAATGAGTGGATGGTAAGGGGAAGGACCGACAGTGGCCCAGGGCACGGTGGGGTGTTAGCGAAGCTGTGTTATGTGGTAGGGTCAAGGGTTCTCCAAAGAACCTTCTGTGGTGCCGGTTGGTTGGTGGGCGATGGGCACTCGGGGGGGATGAAAGGACCAGAGCCGCTGGCACTTGATGCTACCCGTCTTATATGCCAGTGGCTGTTCCTGGAGAAGGACCCAGAGACCGCTCCTGCCTTGGCCGCATTTGGTTGTTAGGTTGTCGTGACGGGAGCCGACGTCGGTCGCTCCCGCGCACCTCCCAGGTTGCTCCTGCCCCGGTTGATGTCCTGCCTGGCATAATCACGAGAACATGGTTATGTTCCCAGACAAGCATCAAACATACCAAAAGAACCGCGACCCCAGAACGGCTTTCGCTACGGGTGTCTGCGGCATGGAGGAGTGTGTAACATGTGTCGTTTGCCACACATAACATCTGTAGAAAGATCCAAACACTCCATACGAATACGCCCTGTCCCCTCACAGCTACCCATGAGCTGGAGGCCAGGATTGGTGAGATCCTTGATCAACATCTCTCAGATCAGAGGACTGCCAAAACCCCACCTCACTGCCACTGATGACCCCCTGGCAGTGTTGCAGCTGCTAGCTCAATATTGACCCTGGCCTTGGATAACTCTCCTACGAAGGGAAACTGCCTTGATTTCGTCACCCTTGTTGTTTCCCTCCCCGCTAGGGACATACTACCTATCTTGCCTTGCCCAGAGATGTGCCCAGAAAGGTTGTTTCTAGTCCATGATCCAGGTTTTCTCTGATGCTGATATCCCGAGCCATCCACGCCCTAGCGGTCAGTGAGCTGAGGAAGGCATTGGTGATGATTTTGCCGGCATTAGCAAATATGCGACTGTATCATGCATTTTCTCTTGGGTTGTCCGGGTGGAAGGACGACCTGGGCCTTCACCTCGAGGTCCATATTTCCCTTGAACAAAAACAAGAGGGTAGCAAACGGGAGCTGGAAACAGATCCGAAAACCCCTGTCATTTTGGATCGCGGCCCTGTGGAACGGCTATCGATGGCAAGAAACAGCCCTGGAAACACACAAAACCCCATGCTGTGTTTGGTGTAGCGTGCGCCGCCTAGCACCTAGAAACCGTTTGGCGCCCGCTCTACGCTTGGCCTATCCGTATACCCACTCCTCTGGCGAGTGAAAGGCTCCTGAAGTTCTCCTGGAGAGGGGGGCCAAACCGGCCACCTCCGAAGACAAATTTTCAGGGCCACGATGATGCATTCGATACAACTCCATGTGCATGTCTCCATCTTTGTGCGCAGATTCGAGTCCCAATAGAGCTTCGTAAAGCCAGGATCGACTAGGGTGCTACGAGTTGTCCCGAGAAGGAAAGTGGATATCAGTATGAAACGTGGTTGAATGACCCAACGAGATGCGAAACTTCACAGCATTTCGATCGGAGTGCAACCTCAACCTGACATGAAACCCTTTGGCAGCCCCTCGATGGCCGCCTTCAGATTCGGTGCTCAAGCTCACGACAACAGACTATGGCGCCCACGTGCCTTTCGCAGCGGATACCACCTGACAAGATACTCGTGGGCGATCCAGCTTCCAGAAAAGTGATCCCTCCAGGCGATCTTGACAGTATCGTGCGCTGGACGCTCAACTGATCACATTGCAGCAACTCGGACAAACGGGCCAGACAAGATTACTGCAAGCACCACACCTCCGACTCTTCCCAAGTGCTGAACAGTCTGGGAGTCCTCGTAACGCGTACAGCTAAGGCGAACATGAAGCCAGAGATTCGAAGCCGGTCGTTATGCCCTTCTTGACCTCTCTGCATTTATGATATCTCGGAGCGAAGGAGACAGTTGAGGTGTGTCGTCTCGACACGCGATATGTTCCGCTGGTCCATGCTTGGCAATGGTGCCTCTTGCTAGGCATTGAAGCTATGATGCGACCGCCTCAAGCGTTACTATAGGATGCCTCTCAATAACAGATGAGAAATGCCATAGCTTGTTGTACCCTACGTGTCGATCATCGTATTCACTACCACGGACAAGCCAGGTCTAGGCACAACTGATCCAAGCTCCAGAGCTCTCCTTGAGCTTTCTGCTGCGGGGAAGTGGCATCATAGCTTCCTTACATAGGAGCAAGAAGGGGAAGGATCCTGGCTGCGAGGATCGGCCCATGTCGATTGAAACAGAGAGCAACTTGACGGACTGGCCACGGGTGATGCGGTTCTCTGAAATTGCTTGTAAGCGCATATAATCGGGTCCCGACGAGCCGTCATGTATGGGTGCAGTTGTACGTCAAGATAAAGCTGCCCAAGACCCACCACTGAATGGGTTTGGTGAATCACGGAGCCGGAAGGTCCCTGCAAGTGAGCTAAACAGGGAAGGCGAGACATCAAACGGTTGTTCCACTTCGGCGAGGCTTCCCACTGGCTGTCTGTTCAAACCCATGTTCTTCGACTTGGCATGGGTTTGGACTGCATGGTTCATCTCGACAATCCGTGCTCGGTCTTGTGTTCATGGTTTCTCAATTTCCCGGCCGGTGTCGGTAATGGATCCGGGTTGAAGAGAATCTTAGCTGTCGGTCACCCAGAGTTCTGTTCAGGGTCCCCGAGCTGGGGTAGACGATGACGGCACGCAGCCGAAGCTCAAGGAGAAAGCATTCCCAGATCTTTGGGATCCGGCTGGGTATGGGGAATATGTGCGCAAGACGGGGAAAATGGTGATGTTATTTAGCCGTGGTGATGCCATATTTAGATCTACGGAAAGACTCGCCGATGGATGCAACCGAAGGTTAGAGTGATTCCAGGCTCACTGCCCAGCACTCCTGGAGTGTGGAGAAGGTTGCTTGATCCGCAGCAGGGGTTGGGATGATGGAAGGATGCGTGAGGAGGAGTTTAGGTCAGGTTCAAAATCAAAGACAGTACCTTACGAGTTGCATATTGCATAGGGGTGATGGATGGAACGACAGAGCCGGTACTCGATCACCTTCACTGACGGCTCTTGCCGACTGTGTGTGATGCCACCTAGGTAAGTGCCTTCCACGTCGGGCTCAGATGATGGCGACTGGGAGTCGGAACCCCGCCAATGCCTAACATCATCAGAGAATGAGCGGGAAGGAGCAAGGCATGATGTGCATCACTCAGAACCTCCCACCGGAACATCTCGGTACGGAAGGGGAGACTCGGTCTTGCAATCTAGTATCCGCCTCCAGCTTTGTCGGCCCTTGTCCTTCGCCATGGACGACGACCTCCTGTGGATGACAGCGACGGCGTCGAGGAAAAAGAAGCATAATCCCCGTGCCAACGACGATCGCCGACGCTCTGACCGACCCGAACGAAGCAGACACACGAGGAGCATGAAAGAGAGACCGCATGATCGTGTCCGACACACTGATCCAATCGAGAAGCCCCTGAACTATGCTCCAAGACATCACCTTCCGGACGACAGAGCAGACCCTGGCGAGCGGGTGAGAGACTGGGTTCAGCGTACCCAGGACCGTCATTCCCATCGTTCGCTTCCTACGGCGCCAAATAGTGATGAAAAGCTTCGGCGTATGTCTCCCCCCAGGTATCGAAGCGCCGATATCATCAGAGGCAAGAAAAGGGGGAGATCTGTCTCGCGCAGTCCTTCCGTCTCTTTGAACCATGAGCCTAGTGGGGGACGAGCCGATACTCGCTTCGAGAAGAGGCGCCGTCACAAGACCTACGAGGACAAATACGAATATAAGGGAGATATAAATCGTAGGAAGCAACCGAGCAAAGAGCTGCGTGTAGAGCCAAAGCCAAAGCCGAATTCGAGAGACGTGGCAGATGGTCGTGAGCCAACCCGGGGCCCAGTAAGCTCCATGATGTGCTAAGATGAAAATGCGTGGGTGAACTAATAGTCAGTAGCTACATCCCTTAAGCTCCGACAACCGTGGGCTACTTTCTAAGCACAGGGCTAGCCGAGGTAGGTGAGACACATGTCGGCGATGAGTATTAGCTGACAATCAAACAAGGCCGGGAACCGCAACACTCCTCCAGTTCCAGCAGATTTATAGAACGCCGCTATGGCCCCAACCATCGCTCCCCTGTGCTACCTTCAAGGCCAACGCGACAATGCATTTCAGCCCACCCGCAAGACCCTCACTATGAATCAGGCCCGGATGACTCGTATTTCACAAGCTCGTCTAGAACTGATACTGTTACGCAAGAGCGAAGAGGCCAATACCAGCATCTTTCCAGGGAAGCAAAGAGCTATGAGCAAGTATTTGTCAATGATGGCTGGCCGGGTAACAATTCCATGAGCCACCGAGGAGAGATCAACCACATCATGCCCTCCGTGGAAAAACCACAAGCAGCATCGCCGCCAATACAGCCGGCAACTCCTCTGGTGAGCGATCGCCCGAAACATGGAGGTACTGATGCAATACCACCCCATCCTCAGAATATCGTAACAATCGTGCTACCGAGGTACAAAGACGTCGAGACGCAGACTGATCCGTCTCTGCTGGGCGGCTTGCGCGGCCCCATGGTAGAAATTGCCGAGGCCATTAATCAACCAGTCGACATGACCAAACAGGCCTATTGTGGGCCTGAGATACAGAAAAGGATTCAGCTTCTTCCCGACAGTCCTTATCCAGATACTAAGCCATCGCCCCTCGACGAAATGAACCGCGAACCCCCACGCCAACATTACACAACGCAGCACCAAGAGGCTAAAGATTACGCATTTGAGCAAACTCCGGGTCGAGCTCAAGATCTTGCCGGACAGAGATATCAAGAAGAAAGTTTTCTCAATACGAATGTCCACATGCCATCTGAACACTATGGACAAGCACACTCTGCCAATTATATCAGTGGCGGAAGCCAACCGAGGTATCTTTCGCGGTATCACACGCCCCATTCCCAACTGTTGAATACCAACACCTGCTTTGATGGCAAACAAATAGAAGAGCGCCGGCTCAATAATCTGATTCAACAGCACGAAGGTCGTCCGCCAGCCATAATTGTGGTTGGCTCTCAACGTCTTGCGCAAAGGCTTGCGCAAAAGGTACGGTTTCAGGAGCCCAGGCCAACAGTCCCTACACCGGGCGGACCCTACATGGAAGATGTAGACGACTTCATCAGCAGGATAGAAGAGGAAAATCTTCGGGAATCGGGTACCACCTCGGTGGTAGAGGAGAATGAATTTCCGGTTAAAACGGAAGAGTATGACGAGTTTGGAGAGCTGGAATATGAACGGCTCGATACGGTGCAGGACGGCAAATCTGGCCATTATGAGCCTATTGTTGGGTTTGGTAGTCCTGGTGGGAATTGGGATACGGAATCTTTGGTGAGTTCTAGGCGCAATGGGGCCGTTGGGCATGTTGACCTGAGGCGGCCGAGAACTCCAGAAATGATATCGAGGCCGCCTGTGACCCCGAGACATATGGCGCAGGCCGGCGCCGATGTCCCCTTCACGGGCCGGCGGTCCGGAACCGGACAGGTATCTGTAAGACCTTGGAGGTATGGAGAATCATACGAAATTTGAATGCATTTGGCATTAGTTTATCCTCTACTCTGGTTCTTGGCCTTGCCATTTCTGCTTTAGTCCATTCACATCAAGACCACATTTTTCGGCCTTTGCAACTAGAGAATGAGCTTTTCCAACCACGGGGGCATCGATCATCTTGCCATCCATCGTCCATGCTCCCCTTCCAGCAGCCTGCGCCTTTTCATCGGCGACTACCACTCTGACCGCCCACTCAACCTCATTTTCGTCAGGCGCAAACATTCGCTGCGCGATCTCTACCTGGCTCGGATGTATGCACTCTGGTTCACTTCTCAGCACACTGCTCACGAAGCTCGGGAAGCATAGGGAAGATTTGGACTTACGCTTGCCGTTAAACCCTACTTCTTTCCCGTCTCTGCATTCTTCTTCCAGTCTTGCTTTACCTTCCTCGCCCTTGTAAGAAGTACATACCAAGTCAATGGTGCTACTCAGCTCAAACGCTCTCGCGGCCGTGGCAATTGCACTTCTGGCATACAAGAACTCCCGAAGACTCGGTGTACGGGTTAGACTGAGATCCAAGGCGAAGTCCTCCGCGGCAAAGATTAACCCGTCAAGATACCCCTTTCCAGCCTCGCAGATTTGCTTCAGGTCCATGACTGCTCTGGCCGACTCGATCAGAGCGATGAGTTTCTTTGGCGGTTCATTTTGGTTGGATACTTGGCGGAGGATGTCAACCACGAAGGTGAGATCCGAAGGGGAATTTACTTTGGGGATGACGATGGCACCAAGGGTGGAAGAGGGCAACGGGGCGAGTGTGGTTAGGTCAGAGAGGGCGTAGGGCGTGGAGATGGCGTTTATCCGGACGGCAAGCTCGCCTATGTTTGGAGGTGGTTTGGAGAGGGAGGAGAGGTGGGAAAGGAGGTTTATACGGGCGGTGGACTTGAGGGAGGGTGTGACGGAGTCTTCGAGGTCGTAGGTGATGTTGTCTGTGGAGTGGGGGAGGAGCAATGATTTGGAGAGGAATTTTTGGGAGGACGATGGGACTGGTGAGGTGTTAATGAGAGAGAAACGAATAGCCTGGAGTGCGACAGGGACAGACCGTATAAGAGTGCCCGACGGAGGGTTGATGTAGCTGACATTTTGGTGTCTTAAAGTGATAAATTGTACAGGGGCTGTGGGGTTGCTGCAGAGGTATGATGGATGGATGTGAGCTTCAGTGAATCAGCTTCACTGATATGTGAAAGAAAACACAGGGTGGTCACTCAGAAAGTCGTGACCAAGGATACCGATACAAGAATAACCCTTGGTATATCTCACTTCCACAAGAGGAAAGCAAGTGTGGTGTAAGTGATGAAGCGGGGACGGGATAATCAATGTTTGGTTGATAGCCGAACGGGGGACGTTGTAAGCCGCGTTGTCAGCTGCCGAACCGTCCCTCACAGCTGTCAATTCTATACTCCTGGAGCCTAGACCCCGTTGACCTACCACGTAATTAATGCACTAACAACACCTAAGCCAATGCAGCAACAGCTCCAAAGACACCACCACCACCAAAAAAGACAGCTATCGACCATCGTCATCCCACCCACGCCGGCGCAAAAGGGCTCCGACGTACACAGTCGATTGAAAGATGGAACAAACCCAACCAGCCCCAGGCTCACTGAGCTGGCGATTATCCTCCCACCCCATAACCCTCTTGACATTCCTAGGCTTCCGAGTCTGTAAGCTCTTCCCTCCCCTCCCCTTCCTCCCCCTCATTCCCATCCCCTCTCCCATACTGTCGCATCTTACTGACCTTTTCCCCTTTAGCAAGCGTACTAGTCTACCTCTTCGGCCTCCTCTTCACCGACAACCTCGTCATGATCTTCATCATCACCATCCTCCTGCTTGCCGCCGACTTTTACTACCTCAAAAACATCGCCGGCCGGAGGCTCGTCGGCTTGCGGTGGTGGAACGAGGTCGACCCGTCGACGGGGGATTCCCACTGGGTGTTTGAGAGCAGCGAGCCGGGGACGAAGGTGATCAACGCGACGGACAGTAGGTTCTTCTGGATCGCGATTTACGCCCAGCCGCTGTTTTGGATCGCGCTGGCGGTGGTGGCGGTGTTTAGTTTCAAGTTTATTTGGTTGCCTCTTGTTGGTGAGTATCTCTCTTGGGTGGATAGTAAAGGGAGTTTGGAGTGCTAATGTGGAGGTGTGGGTAGCTATTGCGCTTGTGTTGACGATTACGAACTCGCTTGCTTTCTCGAGGTGCGACAAGTTCAGCCAGGCGTCGAATATTGCGGGGAGCGCGTTCAATGGTGGGAATCTGGCGGGTAGCATTGCGAGTAATATGGTGGGGAGGTTCTTTTCGAGGTGATAGGACTATGATGAGGTAGAGGAAGTGGCTTTCGAAGTGTTTCAGGGGAAGTTGATCACCATAGAGTCAGATTACAGCTTTTGTGATGTGAAAAGTGTATGATTACGAGGGTGGAGGCATTTGGCGTTTTTGGGAATTCATTTTGCAGGGTGGTCGTTAGCATTGTTCTTGGTGGTATGATAGAAGGGATGCTGGGAGCGTATTTAGGCTTCTGATAGGCAAGGGGAAGTGGTAAAGGGATTCAAAGGTATCTAAGACACACCGTCGGAATTCTTAGGGATATACAGTTGGCATTTTTTGATGGCGAACAACGTTAGTTCAGACCCTGAAGGGCATGGTTTGATGAGAGACAAGATTTATCGCAGGTCAACAGAGCTGATGGTGAACAGTGATTTATTCACAAGTCTCTCTTTGAACGAATGACGCGCAACGCTATGTGCAAAGTAACCACTCAGCCCCCTTTCCCGCATCTCGTTCACTCCATGTAGGTATAACTCCATGATACGGGTATGTGCTGAAATAGAAAACAGCCCACGCTTGAGGGCAAAAGTTACAAAATCATACCTTGTTCCCAATTTTTGTGCCAGAGAGACATGGAGGTAAAGATGTATCAAAAGACAATACGAGACCGGCCAATTCCATATCATGCAACCTTGAACGCCGCCGGCGCCCTTTCCCTCCCCATCGTTTTCGTTTCATCATCGTCTTCCTGCTTGCTCAATCGCAGCATCTAGCTGCCGCTCCTCCTCCTCTAGCCTTCTAATCTCCTCCTCTGTCATTCCTTCTTCGACCAAGTGGGCGTATGGTGTTGTTAGCCCTCGCGGTGTTGCCCGTCCTGGTATCGGGCTCGGGACGTTGGTGCGAGCGCCCTCGTCGTTGAGGGCTATTGAGTCTGGTCGGATGCTTGGTGTGGCTCTAGCTCCGGCGCCTGGTCGGTCGGAATATGGTGTGTAAGACCGGGATTGGTCTGGATGGGAAGGAACAGTTGTGGCGGCTAGGGCTACAGTGGCCGCGGTGGTGCCTGGTGGATATGCGACGTTGCCGTGCCCGTCGTCAGAGTAGGGGGAGTTTGGCGATGCATCTACGTCAACGCCGGTGTGTGCTTCCTTCTCAGCCATGAGGTCCTCGCCACGGTTGCCGGAGTTGAAGGATCCGACAGGGCGAAGGTCCTGCTTTTGCTGTCGTCTGCGGACGACAAACCAAATGATTCCTAGGACGGTGAGGAGACCGGCTAAGCCGCATCCGACGGCGATACCGATGATGGCACCTAGTTCAAGCCCTGTTCTTGATGCCGAGTCTGGCGTTGCGAGCTCACTGGTTGGGGTGCTGATTGAGCCATCGGCTCCAGACGTTGGGATTAATAGCCCACCAGGCATGTTTTCAGTATCATAACCTACGGCATCTCCTGGTGGGACGTATGGGTCTGTACTTTGGTATATCGAGTTCGTTTTAGCCTCCTCGAGTTCATCAGTGTTGATAACCACCGCGAAGGCCCTACTAAAGTTGGCACGATCACCCATACGCCCCCATATCGCCTTGAAATACAACGGATTGTTGCCCGTGAGCTTGTGCCCGCAAAATTGTCTGATTGCGAGCAAATCAACAGTCACGCTACCGCCGCCTCCTGAGTGAGCTAGATTCCCATCGACGGTTAGCAACCAGGTATTTGTTATCAAGTCAGCGAGTTTACCAACCTGCTGAAAGTAGGTTATCACAGGAATTGGTTCCCTTTGGCTGGCGCCGTGCCACAGTCGGCTGTTGACCAATCGTTGATGATGGCGATGGGCCATTTACAACAGAAGCAAGTGTATTTGATGATCCGTCATGCACATCTTCTCCATGTTCTTTGGGGTTGTCAGGGCGTACTTTCGCTGAAATAATAGATTTGTGATCTGGTTGGTCTTCGATGATTTTGCTTTCAATCTTTTGCCATAGCTGAATTGTAACGACTACTCCGTAGTTTGGGCTTGTCCAAGTGAATGTTCGATTCATAGGACTCTGCGGGAAGAATATGGCTGTCTGGCCCAGTCCAAATTCTGGGCCGATAAAATCGTTGATGTCGAAAATCACGGCATCAAGCTTATCATCATTGCCATTCCCGATCGGTGACGCAGCCTCCTGCCCATTCACAACTCCAGACGCCAAACATATGACGGCCACACAGGCTCGCCTTGTCAGTATCCTCATGGTTACCCGTTGTCAGTTGTAGTATTTGCAAAACCAGATCGATGTTCGAGATGCCTCGGTCAATTGCCGCCCTCAGGTGTCAGTGTCATTGCCGATATCGTTGCCCTGTAGTTCGGTTGTCCGCTCGCGCGTTTTCAAGTCGCAGCTTCGGGGCCGTGTCCGATAGTGTCGTCGGCTACTTGTTTGATGAAAAGGTAAAGAAAAGACGCCAGGCGTGTTGTCAGACAGGAGGAGAGAATGTGCAAGGCTCAGAGTAAGCACCAATCCCACACAAGGGCCCCGAACCAGACCCAAATCGCCCAAGCGCTTCTTCTCTCTTCTTGTTCTACCCCCCAGCTGAGAAAGATGGAAAGGATTGCGCGGTGTTCTACTACCCCCCCCTGTTGCATAGCCAAAGGGCTGAGAGGCGCAGGCAGGATCCTTCACCAACCAGAAAACGTCGAGTGTCCCGCACAACCCATCCATCCATATGCCTCAAAAGAGAAAATGTGCACCGTGCCGGTTTCTGCTGCTCCTCTCAGATCAGATCCTTCCCCCCCCTCACAACAAAGTCCGAAGGCAGCAATTACAACACACCATCAATTACCAAACCGAACTGCTGCGTGGGCGAGAACGGCGCCACTGTGTCCGTTCAACCAAACTGATAATCCTACCATGATTCCAGATAAATGTATCCGCCTCTCCTGTGGCAACAGAAAGTGGTGTTGATGTCGCATTCAATACCAGACTTTTCCCACCTTTTTTCGTACATACAACAAAAAACAAGAAGAGACAAGACACACATTTCTTTGGTTGCAACGGTACACCCAAAAACCTCGCAGCTAGCCAATCGCTTATCCAACCGATAGTGCAAAGACATCAAATTCCCAATATAGCAACGCGATGATCCATGCTTTGGAGCGGGACGGTTCCCGCTGACACTCTGACTTGGTGTACATCACTCACGTACATGCACATAAACTGAGTAAGAAAACGGTGTCTAGATTGTCACAAATCTGGCCATCATTTCTGAGATGATATGTGGTGTGTGAGATGTTTGAGAAGTTGTGCGACAGTGCGAGTTTGCTCGCAAAGAATCCTGCCACTCCAGTCGCGCGCTTTTTCAAACCAACTTGTGGAAAGCATTTCCTCCCTCTTCTTTTTCCTTTACCCTGCAGCCCAAGGCGGGGGGAAGGAACGGCGGGGTGTCAGCAAGCATGGGGGCTGAGCTGCGTCTTGTCGCTTGTCAAATGACAGCGACTCCAACAAATGGGGGCCCTCGATCCTGAAATGCGTTAGCCGTCGCTTGGCCGCCTTTACAGGCATCCTGATCTAGAAAGTCTAGAGCCGTTCGGTGACCGTTCAATTGTAGGAACACGTGGTGGTTTAATCAATAGCCCTGCCTCCATCATGTTCAGCTCCCAGCCAACTCATACTGACATGAACATGGCTCTGAGGTCAATTTCTCTGTATTGATGTCCTTATTGTCGTAGTACTGTAAAAAAACGCTGAGTAAGGTAGCAAGCGCTAACGAGATCCATCGGCTATCTAATCAAGAGGTCTATCTCGAACAGCAGGGCTGTCAGCATTTAGTCGCGTTTTGATCCAAACCCAAGATAATCCGAAATTTGGTTCAGGTGCGAGAGTCGTGGGCGTCAACATCGCATTCGCATACTAAGTAAGAGGCATATCTGAAGAACCCAAGCCTCATCCCTTGCAAGGCTGCGCGCCTAAAGAAACACCTTCTACCTTCGCTTCGTAGCCTGCTCTTTGAGCAATATCTCTCGCATAGCTGCCCTTGCGTTTCGACTGCCACCCAACTTCGGCCCTTTGAGGACCTCCTCTGTGCGACTGGTACCAGGCTTGGTGGTAGGCTGAGCAACTCGTTTCTTTCGGTGCCTCTGGGCCATGGCATCCATGAAGTCACGCCGAAATTCTTCAGCAATGCGATCATCTGCTGCGTACTCGTCTCCATCTCCTACGTCGCCCACTGTGGGGGTTCCCGCTGAGGGTACATCGTAGATGTCGACTGTAAAAAGGTTAGCCGGTGCTTCAAATAATAGAATAACAAACACCACAGCCCACTTACGTTTGTTCTCGCTCAAAAACTCCTCTACAAGCTGGTCTCGCTTGATATCCTCGCTCCCCCGGCGCCTCCGGCCTCGCCAGGGCTTGCCATCTGGGCCAAGCCGTGTTTTCCTTCGGCTTTCTGACTCGTCTTCCTCGTCGATCTGGCCCTGCAATCGTTTCCTGGCGCGCTCTGTCATCTCGATGTTACGCGCGCGAGCCTCATCGCCCAGGTCAATCTCCATAAGCTTGCCCTGTAAAGCTCGCTGCGAATCCACCTGTGGTCCGTTGAATGGAAGGTTGCTCGAGTCTGAGTTGGTCGCATTTGCTGAAGATGCGCCAGCGTCTTGGCCTTCTTGCTGTGCTGCAAGCTCTGCGGCCTGTCGCTGTCGTCTAGCCAATGCAGATTCTACATATTCCTCCCTTGCTTGATCAGTCTCTGGTTCATTCGATGTGTGGAAAGGGGGTCCTCACATATGCTTGTTGACTAGATCGCCAGCCAGACCGGTCTGGGGCGCAAACCTCTGTGTAATGCCGCCCAAGACTTCTGTTTCCGCTTCTGCGCTAGCATGGAGAACTAGGCTCTGCTCCTCGGTGGCGCCATCGTCATCGCCGTGTGATGGTTGTCCAGGCCTTGCGCGGAAACCAACGCCGCCAAACTTGTTCTTTCGAGAATTTCGTAGCCTCAGAACTTCCGCGACAGAGAGACCTTTCTCTTCATCGTCCTCATCGGCTGCCCTTTCCGCGGCGCTGCCTGCTACCGCCGGGGCAATGACTGGCGCGGGCTTGGTCGCATTCTGATTATCCTTTGTCGCGCTTTCCGGTTCTTCGATTCGCTGGCGGTAGGCTTTTCTCTTCTTCCCCGATTTGAAGACGACTTGTGGTTCCGGTGTAGCTTCGGCACTGGTTGTTTCCATGGTTTCTGATGGTTGCGTGATGAAATTGTGGTTGCGTAGGGAAAGCTGATGTCCAGCAAGGTGCATTGCTAAGCCTTATCTTATCATGGGTTAACCCTAACCCGCTCTAGCCTTCGCCAATTGCCCAGGGTTAGGGTTCAGCAGGACAGATTCTTGGAATCCATGATTTAGTATCTATACGGCTTCTATACGCTGTCTCTCTTTTTTACTAGAGACTCTCTACTGAATTCGATTGCCATGACACACCCTTTTCAGCGTGGTTTGCAGTAGGCGGTGCTTGCTCAACCTTTAGGTAGAATGGCGCAGTACTCAAACTGGTCTTCAACTTGAAGACAATCAAGACACAACCCGAGTATCTCTCATAGCCTGCTTTTGAGTAGAAGTTAAAGGCCGAGCACGTGGTCAACAAAACACCAGACCCTGAGCGCCATCGCTCATCAACATCAGCCCGTCAGCCCGGTCCCGGTCGGCATACCGGCCGGCCCCACCTCAACTCCGGGGAGGCACAGCAGGTCAACCAACCACGCCAACGTCACGGTTCGCCCCACCTAAATCCGGAACCCATTACCCGACCCGGGCACCGGGAGGCGGCACGGGTGACGGGTGATCGACGTGACCGGCCTTTTCGACAAACCTCTCATATTGAAGTTCCTTCTCTCCCTAGGGGTAGGAGACTTATAGTTGTAGGTAGTCTACCTGTCTCCAATGGAGCAGGCCCCAGATCGGACTCAAGATTGGGTTCCTCTTCCTAGGTGTGGTCCCGATATCTGGTGGCATTTAGGGGTGCAGTTGAACATACCTAGCTTCGCAATAGGCAAGTGGAGGGATTGAAGCCGAAACGATCCACAGGATTCCGTGGTGGTGAGGCTTGGTGATAGGAGATCATCACAGTTACACATACTCATGATCTGATGACGCCGAACCAAGGATGTCACGGGCATCATGAGATGCCCGTTAGCGACATCTCCGAGTGCTGCTGAGTTGATGTCACAGAATCCGAGTTTCAGCCGCCTGGCAAGCTGCAAGCCAGCCCGTCCCTTCAGCGAGAGCCATGCCTGCCGTGTAAAGGGTCAGCCGTCTGCCAACGAATACTAGAATATGCAGTGTAAGGCTATCAACGGCGATATCACAAATATGGCGTCGTCGCTGATCGGCTCCGATCGGGTCGGATAGCGACATTCCCCCGTCCCTACGGTAGGTAGACATCCTAGCATTCCACGGAATAAGCTCATTATTTCCACAATCTCGCATGTGCATTCTCGCGATAGAACAGAGCAAGTTGTGCAACTAACAAGCCGCATCCCTAAGCAGCCATCATCGCCCATTCCGGCCGCCCATCGAGAAGATATGTGTACATACCCGACCTGACGGATACAGCTTTCTATTTTAATATCCCGTCGGTCGCCAAACTCCTTGACCGACAGACGAGGCCCGTTCGTCCATCCCCACTTGTGGTGGTAGATAGGGGTCGGGTCATCATCTTCGCCGGCCCGACCATGGGGGCTGACAATCGTCTCACCGGCCACTTACATGTAAGATGTATCTCAGCTCATTCAGACAAGCAAGCAAACAGCCCGATGCATAACTATCAAAAGTGCACACCGTGAAAACTAGCAATGGAGGTAGATGTTATTACTCAATGCTCAACACATCCAATTCTGACCTTGTTTCTCCTAACACTAAAATGAAAGTGGAAAGTGAAAGGGAATCTCAAAAAGAACTTCTACAAACCAAGAACCATAACCAAACCTTCTAACTACATCTTTTTAAAGAAAGCATAAAGATATAGTTCTCTTCTCCTCCCTCTTGTATGTGGGTGTCTTTCCAGAAAATCAAACGCCCATATGTACATTGCCAGTTCGCGACAACCCTTTTCGGGTCTTAAACCTCCCAATCCGTGACCCTTATTTCCCCCCTAAACCACATGATATTTCCCAGTCCCTAATCCCTACAAGGTAGGTACAGCCAACAGACGGCTAAGAAGATGAAAGTGTAAAATATGTACAGAAGAGAATTTGTCCAGAAAAATGGCATGCAATGCCAATTCAAATCCAAGCAGCAGCAACAGGCATGATAGTGGGCATAGCTGCCGCTACCGCATCGGATTCATCGCCAAAGAAGTTTGCAAACAACCCCTGAATCTCCCCTAGGTAGTCATTCGCATTGAACTTCAGTAGGCCCTTGGCAACCATCTCCTTCTCTTCGGCATCTACCGCTCTCATCTGCTCCTTGATACCATACTCCTCCGCAATCTCCGACACCTGTGCAAGCTCCTGGCCAAACGGGTGCTGAGACTGGGAGAACTCCTTCTTGTGTTGTTGAGGTTGTTGTTGTGGTGGGTAATACCGGTGGGTAAGAGGTGGCGCGGCCATCCGTACAAAGTCAGCAGCGGCAGTGGCAGCGGCGCCAGAGGAACCCTTCGCAGCGGAGGAACTCCTCGATCGAATTTGTTGCATGTGCAATGGGAGTGAGCTTTGGGAGGCAGTAGTGGCTGTGCTGGTCGATGATGACCGGGAAAAGGTGTAGCTTCCGTTTGTCGAAACGGTAGTTTGAGAACGCTGTGATACCCCGGAGGCCGATCTTTGCCGGGCAACCTCAGCTGGAGACTTCTTGGAGTGAGATGCCGCCCGTTGCGGGATGATTGGCGCTGCTTTTTTAAGAGCCGGCTTCTCGATTGCTTGGCCGGGGGCTGCAAAGTAAGCGGACAGATGGTTCGGTTCTGGCGACACCGCCCTCTTTGGCATGGTCCTCTTTGGTGATGATTCGACATCGGGGCTGGTAGGTGGGGTGGTGCCGTTGGTGAGCGCACTGTCGGACATATCGTCATCAGACCTGTGGGAACCTGTTGATGAAGCTGATAAAGGGTGAAGATCTGGCGCGTTATATGAGAGCATGTTGGTGGTGTGAATCAGTTCGACAGGGCTAGAAATCTTGTGCCGAATAGATCCCAGTGACGATTTTGGACTTTTCTGTTGTGGTGAACTGTTGAGGTCCGAGGTCTGAAGACTTTGCTTGACCCGCCGGGTCGTGAAAGCCCTGGCGATTGACATCTTGCCGATTGTGTACAAGTTCAGCTGGATGAATATCTACACCGACATTAGACCTCCTGCTTCAGCTTCAACAAGCGAGGGAAAACGCACTCAAAACAACCAGGCTGGTGGCTAAGAATAGTAGGCAATGGCGAAGACACAGAAAGCCGGCCGAAACCAAATTAACTTTCTGCCCTGAGGGGTAGAGCTCGTGGTAGATAGGCGTTGGCGAAATGTGGCTTTCCGTGACGTCGTAGGTAAAACGCAGGAACACTTTTGCGTGGTTTTGCGAACGAGGTCTCAAGCGATCCAGCTGCTCAGGTGGTCTTGTGATTCGGTTTCGCGTGTGACGTTGCGCCGGGAACCCGTTTTTCTCTGCAGACTTCCTATCCCAGGGTTACAACGCTTGGCTCCGTGACCCTATCAAAGCAACCGAAGTGAATCCGGGTGACGATACACGGTGACAAGGGCGTTTCGGTCAAAGTAGAGATCAAAACACTCGAAATCCCAGTTACGTTTGGCGTATGTTCAAGAGTCGGTATCCTGACAAAGAAGCTCCAAGCTATATCCAGCACAATGGAATCGGCGATCCGGGCCGTGTATGAATGGAAAAATTCGAGAAGGAACGTGGCTTCTCGATCGATTTCAACAAAGGTTGTCCACGTGTGATGTGGATAATGACGACAGACTGATCTTTGTGTGATGGCGTCGAGGGAGTGTGTAGAACTGAAGTGAAATATGCGTGACGATGTACCGGCGCGCGAGGGCGATGAATGTCCTGCAAAAAGATGTTTTGTAAAAAAGGAATGTGTAAGTGGCCTCGAGTATCCAAGCGAGCCTGCGGATGAGGATCTCTGAGGATGCCAAAATTTAGTCCGTCAAGGAGCGATGAGACGTCAAATGTCTACAGAATGACTGAAAGTGGAAAAGCAGGGTGTGAGCCTGGAGGGGGGGAAGCACAACAATAAAGGTTGAGTGAGGGTGAGGGCAATCATGGGGAGTCGGGCACGGGGGAGTGGCGCAATGCTCTTTTTTCTCATGCAGATCACAAAGTACCAGTACGACGGAACACACAGGAGATTATGTCACTCTTTGCGTAGCAGTACCAATGCGCTCTTTCCCCCCCTGGATGTACCTGGCCAGAGTGGCAGTTGGCACTTCTTCAGTGGAAAAAAGCCTCTTCTCGCCCACTCACCCCCTCGACCGGGCCGGCAGAAGCAGAAGAGACGCAGAACGACCGTGACATCCTGAATTTAGGACGGCCGGTGATTTGCTGGGTGGCCTGCTGGTCGCGCCGTTTCCCAGCAAGGGGAGACCGCCCAAGCCGCTGTCCATGGTTAAAACTTGATCCCTGCTTGGAGGGTTGCCCTTGCTTGTCATTGGTTCGATCGGGCTCATAGTGACCAAGCCCGGCCGGAGCCTGCATCCCCTTTCTGTGCTTGCTGCTCCGGACCATGGCGAAAGAAGACGGCATACCCCCAATCAATACTTGAAATGCTGCCCACTGTTTGTTGTGTACACGTTCAGCGAGCATTCATGCGAATTCTTATTTTCGAGGAATATCAAGACCGTTGAGGCCAGCAGAAGCGACAAAGCGGCCAGTTGCCAGTTCTGGTTGGCGCTGCTGCAAGTCACTTGACGCTGGCAGCGCGGCCCGCTTTGATTGGGCGATGAAGGGTCCAGGACAGGGGTTATCTGGGTTTGCCTGCGCGGGGTCGCTTGTTCCTGCATGTTGGATTCTCCTCTCCCACTTCCCGCCCGCCATCAATCATCCCAGAGATGCGTGTTTGACAGTTGGCCACCATCCATCTGATTCCAAAATAGCACATTCTGGTGCTACTACATGTCGAGTTTATCTCCTTTCCATTCCACAGTCTCCCATACGGAAAAAGCAACAGCTTATTGTTTCCGAGGCCAACATGAGGGAGCAAAAAGAAATAGAGGGAAGCGTGATGTGCTCGGGGAGTTTTGCGCATCCCGCGACCCATCTACGCCATCCCCGGGCTCTGATTGGCCCAACGAGCATCATCATCTGTGGGTTTTCTGTGTCAGGGGTAAAGAACACCACCAGGGCATGGTATTCCCTCCACTCGAGCCCTGAAGATCAACTCCGGTCCTGCAGTTGAAACGAAGCTAAGATGTTGATTTATGAGATCTGATTGGCCCCGTGTTCTCGATTCCCCCTTCCATTCTCGATGAAACTCCCTGAGCATTCAACCCTCTCACCTGCTGTGTGAGATGCACGCCCGACCGCGCGCGGCTGATGGTCTGGTTTTCTTCGTTGAATCACCAAAGGCGGTGTTACAGTCAGCCTGCCAGATTCTCTTGTCAGTTCATCAGCCAGCCCGGGATCGACAACCAAAAGCCGAACCAAGCGCTTGTGCTTCCTGAGGGCTCCGCCTGAAGCGCGTGCGTTAGTGGGTTATTCCTTGATGCATTCGGTGCCCAGAGCTTCGACAGCTCAGCAGCTGTTCTGTTCTGGAAGACTCGGAGCTGTTAGTACCGGACGGAGGAGCCGGCGCACGCACCTGAGAGTTCATGCCGACGTAAGACAAAGGCTGAGATGCCGGCTGTTTGCTTGCCTTTGGATTCGAAGCAAATCCACCACTGGCGCTCCTGTAAGTTTGAGAGCTTTCGTTGGGCTGTTGGGGGTTCTGTGAAGCATGAGTAACAAACATTCACCACCAACCTGGGATAACCTCTCGTGATATGAAACCGTTTGGCCAAGAGATCCTCGAGACATCCCTGGGCTCTGAGTCTCAAACGTCTCTGAGCCAAATTTGGACCCAGGAAAGCAACGAACGAGATGATCGGAGGTCAAGTCCCACACTTGTCAATGCCGGGTGGCAGCAAGATTTGCTAGCCCCGGCGAGGATCATTGATCGCCAAGCCATCGCATGAAAACATGCTCCCCTCACCAAACATGTGCTGCTCTGTGTCCGTGTGGTCGAGGGCGGGCATGTGGCTTGCATCATTCAAGACAGTTCCGCGAGGCTGACAGTCAGCTTCGAAAACCATACATGTGCTGACATTTGTTCTCACATCTCTTCGTAGCTAGTCCGCGTGCACAGAGTTAGCATGGTACGTCAAACTCCGCCTCATGCAAGAACATTGCCGTCATCCTTCTACGTATTTTTTCCGTCCTTCAGATAGCATTTCAAATCATGGGCGCTTGGTTTCATGGTCATAGATTGGCTGAAAAATTCATCGTAGCATGACAAGCTGGGTATCCATCCGCCTCTCCCGGCTAACTCAATCCTCATCCATAGAGTCTCCGTCCTGATCACCTGAATCCTCCTCAGAGTCATCCTCGTCCCCATCCTCTTCACCCTCGTCACTGCTACTCTCTTCATCATTGTTAACGGCAACAAGCCTGTCCTCAGCACCGTCTTCGCGAGTGGGAAGGTTTGGCGCCTTTTGAGCAAAGGCCTTGCGGACACCGGCGTTTGTGCTGGTGTCCCAGACAGATACGTTGCCATTGCTGCCAGCAATGGAAACTCTGAAGGCGACCTCACGGTCAGGAGCAAAGGCTGTCGAGAAGACCTTGCCGACGTCGAAATCGCGGGAGACAACCAGAGATGGGCCAGCAGCGGTGATGTCCCAAATCTTCACGGTCTTGTCGGTAGAACCAGTGACCATGAATCCTGGAATGACCGGGTTCAGGTCAAAGGATGAAACAGACTCATCGTGAGCCTGGAGCTTCCAAACAGAGCTGCTGGCCGAAGGATCCTTGCTGGCCTTGCGGGCATCAAAGTAATGCACAATACCGTTCTCGGTCGATACATAGAAGAAGTTGGGGTCATGAGGATCCCACCTTACGGTCTCGATGTCACTTTCGACTCCGACTCTCATTGGTTGCTCGCCAGGGGCGCGCATGTCGGCAATGGCAGCCGTACGGTCGTAACTGCCACTGAGGAGCACCGTAGATTCAACGCCGTGCCAGGCGAGCGAGCAGACCTTGTCGGTATGGTAGCTGTACGACTTGGCGCACTTGGCTGTGTGAAGATCCCAGAGCTTGACGGTCTTATCTGCTGAGCCTGAAGCAAGGAGATTGCGGTGTTTCCTGTTCGCAGCAAGCGCCAGTACAGCATCGACGTGGTATTCATCGTTGGCCTTCTTTGACTTCTTTTTCTTTTTCTTTTTCTTTTCCTCCTCGGCATTACCGCCTTGTCCCAGAATAGCGTTCGGGTACATGCAGTCAATGGTGTCTAAGTCCCAAATCTCGATATCCGGGTCGAACGTTCCAATGGCGACAAAGTTGGCGGCCGAGTCCTTATCGACACCAGGTTTGCTTACTGGGCAATCCAGCCACTCGACGCACAATGGGATTGCAGGAAGCATAATGTCGTGGTGCACGTAGAGATTGTCGGCGGCATCTTCGTAAACGTAGACTTCAAGATGTGCGAGCTCGTCCTCGATCTTGGCAGCTAGTAAAAGGTTGTCGGTGGCTAGAATCTGCAAATCCTCGCGATCGTCATCGTCCTCATTCTCGCCTTCCTGCAGCGTGATGTATGGATCCTCCTTGTTCGATTCGTAGTAGGCGAGTGACTTGACATTCCCAAACATGCCCATAGGCTGACCCTCGCCCACCTCTTCGTCGGTATCATCATAGTGCTCTAGATCGTACTCCTTCAGATCGTCGTCGATCTCGATGCTGGTTCATGTTAGAAAGCTCACAGTCGACGAAGCACAAGGGAACATACTCGGAGGCATCGTCATCTTTGGCAGCCCTCTCGGCCTTCTTCTTGTCTCCCTTCGCCGAGCCCTTCTTCTCAGCTTCTTGAGCCTCGGCCAGATCCTCCTCAGCATCATCCAGCTGTAACTTGGCGAGAGACGCGATGCGCTCGAATTCCTCCTCGTCAAACTGGTATTTGTTAGGGAAGGGTGCCGCAAAGCCTCGTGGCACCCAAGCGGTAGTAGTAACCATAGACGTCATGGTGAAAGCTGCAGTTATCGACCTGGGAAGTATGCTGCGACGACCCAAAAGTTCGCTGGCGCAAAAATGTAGGAGTTGGATTTCCTCTGTTCAACTTTTTAGTGGGACTGACGGCGGGGCTTATCTTATCGCACATTTTATGCTGCGGTACGTGTGCGGGTGGTGGGACAGGGGTTCTCGAAGAGCTCCATAATTCGTTGCACGTCAGCCCAAAACTGGAAAGCTTGAACTCTAAAGTCAACAAAACAAAATCCTATCAACATACATTTGGTTAATTACAGTAAACATGGGCCGCGACTACGACGACGATCGCTCGAACAAGAGGAGGAAGCTGGACTTCAACCCATTGCGCAACGACGATCGATTCAATGACATTCCATCCCGGCCTCAAAACCGGTTCAACTCGAGGAGCTCAACACCACGCGCTGGGTCAAGGTTAGCTGGCGCATCGACGCCAAAGCAGCGGGAGTTCGATGGCCCAGAAGAGGGAGTCGATGACCAAGATGCCATCAACGCTCTCGACCGCGATTGGTATGGCGGAGATGATGACCTGGGCGGCCACACGTTCGGCGACGATTCTCACAATCCATTCGGCGACGATGCAGGCTGGGCGGCACAGGAAAGAGAAGCCGCCATGATAGAGAAAAAGGTCGCCAATTTCACCCGCGGCGGAATGAATGCGCGGCAATTGCAGAAACAAAAGGATGTTGATGCGTGGGAGACCAATAGAATGCTTACATCTGGTGTGGCGCAACGAAGAGACATGGGGAGGGATTTCGAGGACGACCAAGAGGGGACCCGCGTTCATCTTCTCGTACACGACCTGCGACCGCCGTTTTTGGATGGACGGACTATCTTTACGAAGCAGCTAGAGCCGATTCCCGCAGTTCGAGATGCCCAGAGCGACATGGCTGTCTTCAGCAGGAAAGGTAGCCGCGTGGTCAAAGAAAGGCGGACGCAGAGAGAGCGGGCAAAACAGGCTCAAGAAGCGACGAATGTGGCAGGCACAGCACTTGGTAATCTGATGGGGGTCAAGGAAGAGGACACTGACAGTGCCCTTCCCATTGCCGGTGAGGAATCTGGAAAGGCGCAGAACTCAAACAAATTCAGCGAGCATATGAAGAAAACAGAGGGTGCAAGCAACTTCAGCCAAAGCAAGTCACTGAAGGAACAGCGAGAGTTTCTTCCGGCATTTGCTGTCCGTGAAGATTTACTACGGGTAATCAGAGACAATCAAGTGATCATCGTGGTTGGAGAAACAGGCTCTGGAAAAACGACACAGCTTGCGCAGTTTTTGTACGAAGATGGCTACGGCAAGGTTGGTATGATTGGATGCACACAACCCCGAAGAGTAGCAGCAATGAGTGTTGCCAAACGTGTGGCCGAGGAGATGGAGGTCAAACTGGGAAGTACCGTTGGTTATGCGATTCGCTTCGAAGATTGCACCAGCAAAGAAACTGTTATCAAGTACATGACGGATGGTGTGTTGCTCCGAGAGTCTCTTAATGAGCCTGATCTCGACCGGTATTCCTGCGTCATCATGGATGAGGCACACGAAAGAGCTCTCAACACAGATGTGCTGATGGGTCTGTTCAAAAAGATTCTTCAAAGACGCCGCGACCTGAAGCTGATCGTCACTTCGGCCACCATGAACTCGAAACGCTTTTCAGACTTCTACGGCGGAGCCCCAGAGTTCACGATTCCTGGCCGAACCTTCCCCGTTGATGTCATGTTCCATCGGTCACCCGTTGAAGACTACGTGGATGCGGCGGTCCAGCAAGTTTTGGCAATTCACGTGGGCAAGCCAGCAGGTGATATTCTGGTCTTCATGACGGGCCAGGAAGACATCGAGGTGACATGTGAGCTGGTTAGAGAACGCTTGGACGCCCTCAACGACCCGCCAAAGCTCAGCATCCTCCCCATCTACAGTCAGATGCCTGCAGATTTGCAGGCCAAGATTTTCGATCGAGCAGCTCCAGGTGTACGGAAATGTATCGTGGCCACCAACATTGCAGAAACCAGTTTGACGGTCGATGGTATCATGTATGTGGTCGACGCTGGGTACTCTAAGCTCAAAGTTTACAATCCAAGAATGGGTATGGACACGCTGCAAATTACACCCATTTCGCAAGCCAACGCCTCGCAACGTTCCGGCCGTGCTGGCCGAACAGGCCCTGGACAGGCTTACCGTCTCTTTACCGAAAAAGCATTCAAAGACGAAATGTACATCTCCACCATCCCCGAAATCCAAAGAACCAACTTGAGCAACACAGTCTTGCTCCTCAAGTCTCTCGGCGTCAAAGACCTCCTCGACTTCGATTTCATGGACCCCCCACCCCAGGACACCATCACCACCTCCTTATTCGATCTCTGGGCTCTTGGAGCCTTGGACAATCTGGGCGAGCTGACTGATCTGGGCCGAAAGATGAACGCCTTTCCCATGGACCCGTCTCTGGCTAAACTCCTCATCATGTCCGAGCAATACGGCTGCAGCGAAGAAATGGTGACAATCGTCTCTATGCTCTCAGTCCCCAACGTGTTCTTTCGGCCCAAGGAACGCCAGGAAGAATCCGACGCCGCTCGCGAGAAGTTCTTCGTACCGGAATCAGACCACTTGACGTATCTGCACGTGTACACCCAGTGGAAAGCCAATGGCTACAGCGACAGGTGGTGCATCCAGCACTTCCTCCACTCCAAATCCCTCCGCCGAGCAAAGGAAGTCCGGGACCAGCTGTTGGACATCATGAGGATGCAGCAGATGGAGATGGTCAGCTGCGGAACGGACTGGGACGTGATCAGAAAGTGCATCTGCTCTGGGTACTACCACCAAGCGGCCAAGGTCAAGGGCATCGGCGAGTACATCAACCTGCGGACGTCTGTGACTGTGCAGCTGCACCCGACCAGTGCGCTGTACGGGCTTGGCTTCCTGCCGGATTATGTCATTTACCACGAGCTGATTCTTACCTCAAAAGAGTACATGTCAACAGTCACCTCTGTTGACCCCCACTGGCTGGCCGAGCTGGGTGGTGTGTTTTATTCCGTCAAGGAAAAGGGGTACTCTGCTAGAGAGAAGAGGATCACGGAAACGGAGTTCAACAAGAAGATGGAGATCGAGGCTCAGATGGCGGCGGATAAGAAGAGGCACGAGGAGGAGATGGCGGCCGAAGAGGAGGGTCTCAACCTGGTGAAGAAGGCTGGTCCAGGTGCGAAGAAGGACAAGAAAACGGTTACATCTGGCGCAGTGGTCAAGCCGGTGAGGAAGAGACCCGGGAGAGGGTTTTGAAAAAGAATGTAAATTCACGATGGCAAAGATACCCAAGACATATATCATCAGCACCAAACCGCATACGATAACCAGAAGTGTTCTGCATCCATACAATTTTTTTTTTTTCACACATTTCATAATCGTCATAAAACATAAAACAAAACTCAAAACTGACCCCGGAAAAAAGAGAGACATCATCAAATCCAAACGTGAAAAAGTCAAAAGCTCAAAAATCCACCGCGGTCCATACAGACGTATATATCTCATCCCTCCTAAATACCACCCAATCATCAAACTCATTCTTCTCGTTTTTTTCTTCATCATCTCATGTCATAACTTCTTCCATCCCTCTAGCCAAAGGAAAGAAATAGAGAAAAAAGGCCGGCCACAAAAAAGAACAGACCAAACATACATACCAAGGTATCAATCATATCAGTCCTGCCTCCAGTTTCCAGTTTGTCCTATCCATTTTCATAAAAAGAAGCCCAGTCTCTAGTGTCATAAACGATAGGGAACGAAAAAGAAGAGAGAGAGAGAGAGAGGTTATGAATCCCAGCGTCATCCCATCCCATACACACCCGGGTATACCCGAACATAGAGTTTGTCCACCGCATATGCAAGCGCCATGTTGTACGACAGCACCACAAGCGGTAGCAAAGACGGTTACTCCTCCCCCTCATCCCTCAAATGAGAGGTGAGTTAGACCCCCGCTAACCATATCCCATATTGTTCAACCAGAGGTGGGGGGGTGAGCGGGTCAAACAAAGAAAATAATCCGGAAGTTGTTGTTGGTGGTGGTGGCGGTGGTGAAGGTGGTCGGGTTGGGTTTGAAGGTTGCCCGCACGTATATGCTGTCTAACGGCGGCGATCTGTCACACAAAAAATGATTAATTAGAATATGTTCTTTCGCATTCTTTTGCTTTTTGTGTCTTGAGAACGAAAGGAAATAGAAAAACAGAAAGAGATCGTTCAGTCGTGAAAGTCATGAAGAGCAAGCCCGCCAACATTTTTCCCAAGTGCAGTTCCTCGAAATCTAGTATCCGAGAGCACTGACCCTGCTACTGCTGATGAGGTAAGACAGGAAGAGACAAGGAAGCGACGGTGAAAGGGGTGGTTGAGATGGCGGCCGGTAAGCTTGTGCGGCAGTGGCGGCGTTGTGGGTGATGGCGGTTGGCGGCCAGGGCTGGTGTTGGGCGGTGGGAGGTTTTGTGTGCGTGCAATTGTGCGGCACGGGTTCGTCGACGGAAATAAGACATTAAGAAGCGTTCTCTAATCGGAAGAGGCTGGGTGTATTATGGTGCCACGAAGTGTCCGTGTTGTGTGTTCCATAGGACGGCGACAGATGGGTCCCAAGGAAATCGTCATAGGCATCCCCGCCTCATCTCCTGTCGTAAGGGGTGGGAGGCAAAGCGGTGCACGGATTTCCATCAGTACTGAGGTCCTTCGCCATAGTACCGCTCTAACCTTGGAGGGTTTGGGGATGTCCAATTGTTTGCCCTGTGCCTGCCAACCTGCCTGTCCCCATCGTCTCCCCTATCACTGCCACCACTACCACTGTTGATGTCACTGTGGACCATCTCCAGTTGCCTCTCAAGCCGTCGTTTGCGTCTCTCTGCTCTCTCCTCCTTCCATTCATGCATCTCATGCTTCAGCTCGCGGGCTTCCTTGATCTCGTGAAGGGCACCCTTGACACCGAGAGCAGCAATACCCACCGCTGCCGCATCTTGCAAGAGCGCCTTCTTCTTCATCTTCTTGGCTTGCTCCTCACTCAATCTACCTTCCTTGACCGCCTTGTGCCGTAGGTTTCTCTTCTCCATGCTCGAATAGACACTATGGGCTGCGTGGATGGTCGCCACAGCAGCCAGGCCTGTGGTGAGAATTTGCTTACCTCTCATCTTCTTTCCGCGCTTCTCATCATCTTCCGAATCGCCTAAATCATCATCCGACAATGAGTGTCCCCGGCGCCGTGAGCGATCACGGCCACCGGCGCTTCGGTGGGAGCGGGCATCATCATAATCGGAGCCCCGGCGCCGTCTATCGTAATCCCTGTCGTAGTCTTCGTCTCTGTGGCGGCGAGAACGGTCGTCATAGTCGTCCCGGTGCCCACGGTCCCGGCTTCGGCTGCGGCTGTGATCACGGTCACGGCTGCGGTCTCTACGGCGATCTCTGTCATCGTCATCGGGACCGTTGCCGAGGCCAATCTTGGCCATCTTTCGGCGGGCCGAATCCACCACACTGCGGCTTCTGCTGCGACGACGGTCACCATCACGGCTGTCGTAAGAATCGGCGCTCCGGCCACGAGACTTGGACCGCTCGTTACTATCCATAATCTTCTTGCCAGCAAAGGCGCCTAGGCCAGCTGTGGCAAGAGCGGCGAGACCGCTCACACCACTTCCACTCTGGCTCTCGCCGCTCTTTGAACGCCGGCGGGATCTCGACCGTGACCGACCGGTCTTTTCGTCCATCTCAATGTTCTTCTTGGAACCGTTGATGACACGGTTACCAAGTAGACCACCCATGACGGCCTCGGCCAAGCCGAGCTTGCTGCCGGCCTTTTCAGAGTCCTGAGCAGCATCAAGTGTGGCAGCACCAGCGGCAGCAGTGAAGACGCGCTTGGCTTTCTCGCCCTTCCATGAGCCTGGCTGCTTGGAGATGCGGAAAGCCTCAGTGGCACCGGCAATGAGTGAGGCCATAGCAGCCTTTTGAATCTTGTTGGCGCCTTCACCCTTGCCCTTGTCACCGCGGGAGCGGGATGTAGACCGAGATCTGGACCTGGATCTCGAACTCGAGCGACTGGTGCCGCGGCGGCTCCTGGTGTCAGACTTGTCGTCCTTGTCCTTCCCAGTCAAAGCCTTGACCGCACCACCCAAGCCCGCAGCAGCGAGCGCACTCTCGAGGAAGTTCTTGTGGCCCTTCTTCTCCTTGGCGCTCTCTCCGTCGTCGTCCGAATAATAACCCCGGTGGGCCAGAACTTTCTTTTCCTCCTTCTCCTTTTTTTTGTTGTAGAACTCGGTTCCTTGATACCCAGCGAGGGCGCCTGCAGCTCCCAGGGCAGCCGAAGCTAGCATGTTACGCTGAACTTCGGAAGCGCCAGCCTGGTTGGCCTCACGACGATCGTAAAGCTCCTTACCACCGATGGCGATGGCTGCTCCGGTGATGGCAGCGATAATTTGCTCCTGCTTTGAAAGCATGCGAACCTTTTTCTTGTGCTGCTCCTCGTAGTAGCTGTCCGTTCTCCTCAAAGACCGGCGGTCGTGCTCATGGCCATAGGCACTGCGATCATCATAGCCTCTGTCGGTACGGCTGTAGTGAGACCGGCGGTCGTCATGGTCGTCGTATTGTCCAGGCTCTGCAGAGCGGGCGCGGCGCAAATCACGGCTTGAGTAGCCTGGGGGTGGGAAGTCCCGGCGGATCTCTTCTATGGAGAGATCGCTATCCTCACGGGCTCGTGGGACAAGATCGCGCGTAGACTGCACGTTGAGATAGCTGTCGCGGGTGTCGTAAGCCCGAGGGTCATCATGGCGCTCTTCCCGGTAGTAGCGCCGGGTGGTGCGCTCCCTCGCGGGGATGTCGTAGGGATCGTTGTAGCTGGCCATCAGTTGCGTAGTTTCTCCTTGCTGGAGTAGAGCGAAGCAAAAGTTGTGTGCTGAAAGGTGGGTGAGTGTCAGAGAGGGGTGAAGGGGCTGGGGTTTGTCAAGTTGAAGGATTGCAGAAGAGAGCGGGGCTATTTTCCCAGAGGAGGGGTTCGAGGGGTTCTATCGGCGGCGGTGGGAGGAATCAGTCATGCAGATGCACCTGCAGCATCCAAGTAAGCGGTAATTTGCAAGCGACCCCTGATCGTTGTTGGTGTTTCTAGGCTTGTCCGGAGGTGAAGTTTGTTGCGGTGAGGGAGTTGGAGATGGGAAAGGGACTAAGAAAGCTGCCAACTTGTTCTTGGTGAGGCTCTGGGAAGAACTGAGGCAAGGTGGTGACAGGTGACGGAAAAGAAGATCGTCGAAGGGTTGGAGGCCTGATGGGTATCGGCCAGGCCGCTGATCTCCTGTTACTGGGTGTTGGGCCAGCAGCGGAACCAAGGCAAGGAGGGCTCCATGGTGGGCGGCGTTGTCGTATTGGCCGGGCGAGCGCTACTGCTGGTCGCTGGTCTCTTGAAACTGAGACGTTCGGGGGCCTCGTGGATTGGCCCGTTGGCCGGAGAGTACACGAATAGATGAGGGCGCCTCGCGCTCACCCATATTCTGTACCGACCATGCAGCTTCCAATGTTGTGCCACTGCCATTGCCTGCCATCGTACAAAAAATGAGCCACATCGTGGTTTCGCATACATCAGATGAACGCCTGAAGTTGACCTCAGTTGAAGCATGGGATCCAAATTCGGAATCTTTGTTGGTGCACTGGCAGTTACACTGAGTCTAGGGCACAGACCATCATCGCCTACAAGGCATATTCCCTACTCATGGCAGATATAAAGATTACATTGTCCTCCCACCCGTTGTACAGGGTTTTCCCCCCTTCCTTTCATTTGTTTCCTCCCGTCATCGGGGTGTTTGATACCATCCAACAATGGCTTGTTTGCGATGTTCATGACCATCAACTCGGGAACATTGTCCCTTGCCAAGGACCCCGAAAGCGCGAACAGCGACTGTCGCTCACGTCCGTAACTTGCAATGGCGATGCCCGCTGCTCCGCTATCTCCGCTCGTGTCGGGCGTAAACCAAGCCCAAACAGTTCGTAGCAGTCCAGGGAATTGCCGTTCCCTGCCACCGTTTCTGAAGCGATGACGCAGTGCTCATGTGGCGCAGCGGTCAGTACTCACCTCGTGAGCAAGCTGGTCACAAGTGGCTATACCTTTGTAATAATCAGTCACTGTATGATATGGACGTGCGCCGTTTCTGCTGTAGTGCTGCGTTTTCCTTTTTTTGATAGGCTCGTTTGATGTCAAAATACTAGACAGAAAGCTGTTAGGCACAGTTGGGCTGGATCATCTCAAAAACATGACTTTTTTTTCGTCCCTGATCGACTTGACGTTGAGTTTGGAGGGGTCTTATGATGTCATACACGGTGAAGCCGAGGTGGTAGCGTAGCCCAGCCAGGATCTTTTGCCAGCAGACACCACGACGATATGATAGCCGAATAAATTACTCTTGGCAACACCAGAAGGGTTGTTGAGGACGAGATGTCGATATCGACATGGGTGGTAAAGTGGCTATAAATCTCGTTTAAATCGAAGTCACTATCTGTCTTAGTATCGTATAACCACTTCGAGAACTAAACCAACCGCTGAAAACCAAATGAAAAACACCCAGGATGACACCTCGTCAATGTCTACAAGTGCATCAACACACTCATACCGTCCCATATTTATGAAGCCAACGCTCTCAACCACGCTATATAACCCCTCTACCATTTCCCCATCACTCCCCCTTCCCAGCACTCCCCTTTCTCCCAGGACTAACACTACTCCCCTCCCTATCCTCCCTTCCCTCCCCCGGCGCGGGCCCATCCAGAAACCCCAGCGGCATATTCGCCAGTCCCTCCCTCACCCCCGGCGGAACCTCCAACCCCTTCGCCTCACACTCCACAATCATCCTCTGCCTCTCCAGCATCAGTTTCCTAACATAGTCCACTATCCCATTCAACACCACCCCCTCCGATCTCGCCTGTCCTTCCAAACCAGGAACTTGGCTACACAAGTTGTCATAAGCTTCCCGAATGGCAAGTCGCCGTTTTTGCTCTTTTCCCGCCCTCTCTCGTTAATAAACTAAATGTGACAAGTCTGGCGGGAAAAAAAGATTGGGTCGGGTGACATACCAGACTGGATATGATTACTCTTCTTCTGCTCCTTCGTCAAACGGGGCTTCTCGCCCTCCTCCCCATTGATGCCCGGCGATATCGGCGTCTGAGACTGGCTTGCGCCTCCGGGGTAGGAAGGATGGTGGCTTGAACTGGCCATCATAGCCTTTTTCCTTTCCGTGCCGTCTTTGTAAGTGATGGAGGAGCCGACAGACACTTCCCAGCTTTTCTTTTGTTTGCCACACCGGGCTGAGAACAAAGTTCCTATGCAGACAATTTTTGAAGCTTTTATATCGAGAATAGGGAGAATAACAATAACAGACGACAAAGTTCCGCTTGCAGAGTGCTGATTGTACTTGATGTTGTTGATTATTGTGGCTCGTCTCGCCTTTCAGTGTGCTCCAGTGAAGTCAATTAGCATGTGATCACCGATGAAACGGTTGGTCCATACTGGGAGTCTGTCAGCTAATGTCAGCATACCAGCCTTCACATGCGCAGAATCCTCCTTACAAAAAGTGGAAGTGATAGATGAGTTGGAAAGGCTCAATTAACCCTATTACTTTGAGGTGCGGCGTGTTCTTGTGAGGGCAAAGAAACCGATGTGCGCGTGACAGTCAGAAGACGGCTTAAGGTTATGGTTGGCAGTGGCCGGCCCCACTTTTCACCTCGAAACATCAAAACCATGAATGGAAGACTTCATGTGGACACATGCATCAGCTACATAACTCCAACAAGATTATAATTTATAATCTACACAATAGGTACAAAAGCAACACTTTTATTTTTTGTCTTTTTTATCTTTCTCTAGTTATACAATGTTACAATACGCAACCACACTTTTGTCTTCCCCCAGAAAACGAGAGAGAGCTGCCACGTCGCTGAAAGTTGATGAGAATCGAAGAGAAATCAGAGACCAAATCTAAACCGTCTTCTCGTTCAAGCACCATCCACCCCCTGTCCTGTTTATGACATGGTCCCTCCTGCCGCTCCCTTTACCATGCACAACCGATTAACCCCGGCGTAGGCTTCGACATCTGCCCAAGGAGACAGAGAGCGAGGCCTCGCATCTGCCACAGCCGCCCCCCAAAAAACCCAATCCAGTCTTTATTTGTTTTTTTCTTCGTCTCTCCACCATGCTGCTGATAACCGCAGTGCATCTCCTAAAGGCACTGAGATCGGTCCGAAACGAAAACAAACGCCCCGAAACATGCTGCAAGCTCGTGGATATGAAGCGCAAGATCTGTGTGAAATCGCCATGCACGAAAGAAAATTATTGCGTGAACCCCCCGTCCCATCGCCAGCACTAGGCGTGGGAAAGAGACCATTTGCATCCCATCATCTCTTGCCAAAACAAAGTCGCCTCAACTTCTCAATAACGCCCAGTTTCCCTTTCCCTGTAGCTTCGAAAAACAGAACCAACCCCATTTAGACAAATGTCAAAGCCTGCCCAGAAGCACATCCACCGCAGTACCAAAACATAAATGTCTCAACCTGCTCGATGGATATAGTTGCTGATAGAACCCGCTCAGCGCGCGCCTCAATGGCATCGTGTAGACGAGAAAACGGCTTCCCTCGTTGTCAACACTTCCTCGCCAATAGATTCTGCTCGGCTCGAGTCCTCCCAACCCAGTGCATGAATGCCGGCCTTGTCAACGCAATAGGATATTTTTTAACCACTTTTCCCAACCAAGCCCCTGTCCGCAAACGAAAACCATGAAGATAAAGCGGAGAATCTGGTGATGCTCAAAAATAAGAAGAAGAAAAGAGAACGCAAAAAGAACTGCTGAAAGGTCGAGTGTGTATCATTCTCGAAAAGGCGCAGATATGAAGCAGCTGTGCGTCGGGGAGTGTATCCACGACCCGGGTGGATCACTTTCGCGACTGCAAGCTGCCAGAATATTTCAGGGGAGCAAAACCATGTATGCAGACCCCTCTTCACAGCACTGTTGCGACAGGTACCAAACAACCAAGATGTCTTGCCCGGGAGACTTGGTGCTCAAACCTAGATAGCAACATGAGGCTGCGTCTTCTGATCGAGCTCTTTTGCCTGCTGGGCGTGCTCCGTCAGAATCGTGGGGACAGCACGATCGGCCGGCCAAGGTTTGGGGTCGACGGATGTGTCCAACAAGAGCTTGTCATAGAAGCCAAGAAGCGTCTTGAGACCAACGGTGACAGGAACCGACCCAGAAGCGTCTTCCAACGCCAAGTTCCTGAATTCTTCGTAGACCTTGGCGTTGAAGTTTTTGAGCAGGAACTGCGACCAGAACTGATACAAACTCTGCATCTCCTGTGGAGCCTCGCCAGCTTGTGCCTCTTGGCGGCGCTCGAGAGCAGCCGTGCGAAGTTTGTGGTATGGTTGCTGCTCGTGCTTTTCAGGTTGAGCATCCTGAATCCACACAATGACAGGCTCAGACTGATCATCAGTGTTACCATTGGCAACATAGCCCGCCACAGTAGCCGCTCCGCTGTCCTTCGCACCCAAGACAATGGCCAGATTCTCAACATCAGGGTCGGAGAACTTGGTCATGCTCTCCAAGGACACCGGTTCCTCTGGTGGTACAAACGCAGGAACACCGACAGAAAGCTGTGTTTCCTGAGGGTAGTAGTAACCGTTCACCGCGCCATCTCCATTGACCGCAAACCCAGAATAGCTTCCAGTGTTGAAACCGGTGTGATACATTTGCCCGTCAGGATACTGGGGGTAAATCATGGGCGCAGCTGCAACGCCGTAGTCGCTGTACGTGGGGTTCCAGACAGTGTAAGACGCGGGCCCATTGTTTCTTTGATAAGAATGACGCTCGGCCTCGGGCAGAATAAAGTTGTGCAGCTTATCGTGCCTGGACCGAAGCCTTTCAATCTTGTCCTCACCGACAACGAACTCGGTATTTACCAGAGTCATACAGACACTGCGCAGCATGGCGAGGTCCTCAGTCATCGCCTTCACGCGGGAAAAGTCGGCGATAACACTGAGAGGTACGAAGCCCTGGCCATCCATATGCTTGCGCAAATAGAAGTCTCTGCATAGGTTGTCCACGGAGAAATAAAATTCGATCTGCTGTCGGAGAACACTGTCGAGGCCAAAGCCAAATATGGCAGGTGGCGCGTGGACCGGAGATTGGTACTCATGGGCTTGGTTCGCCGACTTGGGGGGGTAACCAGTGTTCATGCCGTTGCTGCGCGGGCCTTGGTTCGGGCCATTCCACTTGCCTCGACCTCTGCCAGGATTAGAGAAAGATGGAGGGAACTGGCTGGAGAACGGCGGGGGGCTCTGGGCCGGATGTCCCTGGCGAGAGTGCGAGTGCCCATGGAAACCGTTCTGTGCGGGATAGTGACCGTTGGCTTGGAAGCTGGCATGAGAGCCAACACCATTGTGGCCACCACGGCCGCGATAACCACCACGGCCTCGCTCTGGGCGATTTTCGCGAGCAGAATAGTGATGCCCGTTGGCGTTGCCCTGACCACCCTCCTTGGGATGGAAGCCGTTGACCCGTTCCTGGGGATGGGGACGGACTTGAGCTGACCCACCCTCAGTATTCAGCTGACCGTTTTCGGTGCGGATGTCCTTGGTATATCTTCTGGATGACTGCGGCACTACATTAGCGACACTGATTTTGCAAAGCAATCCGAGACAGAGTGAACTTACAGACTGAGTCTTCTCGCGGGGTTGATCAGCATGTGTCGAAGTGGTAGATTTGTGCTGGTCTTGAGCACCTGCATCAATAGAGCCGCGCTTGGCCGGGGCAGCAGCTTGGGGTTGGGCTGTTGGCTTGGTGGGCAGACTGCCCTCACGGGGCCGGGTCGAAGCGGCGCGGGGTACAGAGGCACCCCCGACTGGGACGGCTTTCTCAGCCGTAGGACCGGAAGTAGTGGGGGATGTCGAGGAAGCACCGTTGAGATTGCCCCGCATCGACCCAGATTCCCGGCCACCACGAGCTCCACCGCGGGGTTTTGAGCCGCGAGGGTTTGGCAGAGGAGTCTCGAAAACCACAGAGTGCTGGATTTCCAGCTTTTTCCAATCCTTTTTCTTGGAAGAAGTCTCCTCTTGGCCCTCCTTTGAACTTTCGGTCTTCTCTACTGGCTTGCGAACGGGTTGCTGCTCCTTGACAGCGGCGGCGGTGGCCTTGGGTTCCGGCCAGGCTGTAGCATCAGCGACCGATGGGAGCGTGGCGGAAACCTTCTCTTCCTTATCGTTACCACGACCACCGCGAGGGGCATTTCTGCGTGGCGCCTGATCAGCAGCTCGTGGCGCCTCGGATTGCTTCTTGTGTGCCGTCTTGTCCCCATTAACACCGTTCACAGCTGGCTGAGCCTCTCCAGCTTCGGATGTCTTCCCTTCAACAGCCTCGGCTGACGGAGAAGTGGTCTTGCTTTTGGATTGAAATACCTCAGCACGCTTAAGCCAAGGATTAACAGACGGAGGGGCAGCCTCTGTGAGAACAACCTTCTCGGCTTCCTTCTCGGCAACCTCCTCTTGCTGCTCGCCCTGACCATCCTTGTCCTGGGCCCGTGCTTTCTTGCCCTTGCGACCCTTTCTGGACTCTCCGTTGTCATTCCTTCGAGACGTCCTGCTGGCTGATCTCGAGCTTTTCGCATCTGATTGCTGCTGTGAACTCACCGTGGTGCTCTCCTGTTGCCTCTTCTCGTTTTTAACGGCCGGCACGATTGTAGACGCCGAGGTAGTCTGCGACTCTGATTCGATATTCGACTTTGCTGTCCCATTCTCGGAATCTGGCCGAATGTGCTGGTCGGCGTCCAGGGCAATGTTAGAGGTGACAGAGGGCGCAGTCATTGATGAGTTACCGGTTGATACATCATCCTTGACGTTGGAATCAACTGTTGACGGCGCGGGGCTCGACGCCAATTGTGTGCTGGGCTGGGCTGGGGCTTGGCCCCGAGCGGCCTGGGCATACGAAAAGGTTGTTGACGACATCTTGGTGGGCTCGTCCTGGTGTGGACGTGTCTCGGGGAGGTAGGGTGCCGGAATGGTCCGACTGCGCAGCAGCAGCGACGGATCAATGATCGGTCGCCAAACCGAGCAAAATGCGCGATTGGCCAGTAAAAAACGACCCTCAGATCTGTCGACTTGTTAGATGGGTCCGCGAGAAAGGGAGACGCAAGCTTCAACTCTTGACGGGAGCCGCAGATGGACGAATCCAGGTGTTGAACGTCGGTGTCCGAGCTGGTGACAGCTACTCCAAGTTTTCCAAGGAGGTGGATCGCGAATGAACAGACCAGCCGGTGTCAGGAGAATGAAGTCTGCGAATACAGATTTATTTACCTTGCTCGGTCGAAGCAGCGCTAGCGGCGTCGAGGAAATCGGTCGGCGGGGTATGCAGCGCTGTCTCGAGGGAAAGGAGACTGTGGACGAAGCAGACGCCGGAGATCGAGGGTAAGAGAGAGGGTATGTGTGAACGCCGATGTGCCGAACTGACGACGTTATGCTTGTTTTGTGCAATCAGAATCGGGGCAATGTAGCTTTCGCTGGTTGTTGTTGGTGGACAAGTCAAGCAAACTTTTGAGCTTTTGAGTCCACAGACGACCCAAGACGAAAGCCCTAAATGAGCGACTTCTCCAAGATTGTGGTTAGGTTCCGTGCACCAGGGCTTGAGAAGATTGTCGGAATAAGCTATGGGCAGCAGGAGGGGGGTTAAAGGAAAAGGAAAAAGGTGCCGAGGGGAAACAGAAAGAGTCGTGCTTCGCCTGGCAAAAGGTAGAGAAGATTTGTGTGGGAATAAATTTTTTCGGGTCCCAGACTGCCGCAAAAAAAAAAGGTGGTGGAGATGGCCGAGCTCGAGCAGGTACTTACTTCAAGGTTGTTTTGAGTGGGCTCCCACAGCGATGTACAGCGGGGTTGCGGGAATATACGGCCACTGCAACTGTAGGTAAGGTGGGAGCAAAATTCCAAGTTGACCCTCTGTCCGTCTGCTTAATATATTCTTTGAGGAAGGAAAAAATAAAAAAGGTTCGCGTCTACCTAGAATCTTCCTCTTATCGGCAATGGTTGCTCTTCATCTTCGATAAGCAAGTGAATTAGACCTACCTACTCTCCTGCTCCCGTCTCTTCGGCTCAGACTTACACCGTGAATGACAGGCACTTTGCTAGTTGGGTCACCAATGTCCCACTTTATTGTGCTTGGTTTCATGTCAGTCATGAGCAATCCGCCATCGTTTGAGTGGGGTTCTGCTCTATGTTTTTCGGCTTGATCTATGAACCCGCCATCTTTCACATTGATAAGACAAGTCCTTGATTATTTGGTTCAATATCGTGTGACCTGCAACAGTGAGTTTCAGGGTGAGGTAGTTGGCAGGCAGGCTCAGATGAGATCCATCCGCTCTTTGAACGAATCAAGGTATCAGCATTCCAAATCTTTATTCCAGCATCCCGCCGGTCCGTTCGGCCCTGGGGAAGTGGTAACATCTAGCGATGTTGGCTTATGTGAATGAGGGGAACCGAGCCAACTCTGGGTATACCCCGGTGTTGTGGCAGCACTGAGTTGATGTTCTGACTCCTGCCTTGCTCAGCAGTGAGGTGCTTGGATAATGTCCATTCATACAGGTCTTTCTACATGCACCGCACTGCAATGAGTTGCATGGATGGCTGTGCGGTCGATGCTTTTCCGACAAGTTTAGCTGCTTCCCAGCAACTCATAATGACCCAATACACATTCGATTTCTGGTAGAACTCATCTGGTCTCTTTTGCCTCTAGTTATGACCAGCTTCCTCCCTACCGAGTTTGCAATTGCTAAAAGTATTATTAACAATGTACCTTTGCTATGGCCCTGCTTGTTCCGCTCTGTTTTGGGTGACCGTTTACCCAGAAAGTGCCGGTGTCTATAATGTTGCAGTGAGATGTCTCGTCAAGCTGGGCTTCCCGGCGATGGGACCAATGCTTTGTTTTGCGAGCACAAGGCAGGCTTGGGGGAAATGTCGCAAAGCGACGAAACATAGGGACACATCCGTTCTTTCAGGATCAGTCTTGGACAACAGCCTACTACCTGAATATGGTGTTCAGAGGGGTTGTTGTTGAGCATATCATGATGGTCAGGAAATAAGAGTCACAACGGCCTGTGGATACAAAGCCACGCTACTGCACACCCCAGCCCGATTAGGTAGGTGGGGTTAAACGGCGTCGGGTGTGTTGACAGTAGATTCCCAGGACGACTCGCGTTCCTGGTCTCCCGTTCTGGGTCGTACCGTACTCTGTACAGCAAACTAGTTGTCCCCAAATGTGTATAGTTGTGTAGACGTCCGCCTGTAATTTTCCGGAAGACCCTTTTCAATTTCCACTACTCCCGTTGTTTACCTAGCTGCCTCCAGATGCGATGCGGCAGAGTGTATGGATGTCTGGAAGGTCGCATCGGGGCAGACAAGGCCGCCAATCCGTGGTGCTGCGGGGGTGGGCCGAAACGAGAGGCGAGTTTCCGTCTACTTATATACTTCACAGGCATCAGCAACCTGGATTTCATCACATCTGGCCAGAGGGCACCCTGCCAAAGCGTGCTGAAACGAGAATGTAAGGGGTGAGTAGGCAAAGTGGCAGAGTATGGGAACTTTTTTATCACGTATACAGTTTGACCGCACTTGAACATTTACAGTGGGATGATAGGGGCTTTGCCTTTAGGCATGTGAAAGATCAGATGTAGCGCCACCGCCTTGCAGAGCCACATATGTGCTGGTCGAATTATAATGGTTCAATTCGTGGAGAGGGTGTGTTGGTTGACAGCTGTGGCAGCCTTGCGCCACCGTCAAGTCTTGAATGGTGCTTCTCGGGCATTTAGGCTTCCAGAAGGCGGAGCCCTGGAAGAGGATTGACATTCAAGACCTGGAGGAGATAAAACACCAAGAACCAGCCAAGCATAAGTTCTACCGGCTAAAACGTGGAGACAATTACGGCTACTCCCTATCGCCTCCGCACAAACACTTGACGGCAGCTCAGGGCTCTCCACAAATCCCGATGTCCGAAACCGTTTAGTACAATTATCCGTCGCTATGCTTATCAACTAGGCATGAGATCCGTGCCGTTAGAAACATGGGTTGATCAAATGAAAGAGGGTGCTACCTCATGCACAACTGACAAAATCAACGGCCATGAGGCTTCGGAGAGATAGCTGACGAATAGGCGGTTTTTGATACCGGGAACAATGTAATGATTATGTACTTCGATAACTTCCACATCCAGAGGATGGGAGCCCTGGAAACAATCGGCAAGATCCAAAAACAAGTGCTGCTTAATCATATCGTAAAGATGTTCCTCTACCCGGTCATCCAAGTTGCAGCCCGGCGAGCACCAAAACTGCTTACGAGACGAAGTCCGCTGGAGCCCATTGGGAAGTAACTGACCAGATACCAGACGAGGCAAGCAAGCTGCACAAGGCCCGAGAATATGGTGAGAAGCGTGCTTTGGAGCTGTGGACGAACGTGTCAGCACCCAGTGGCTTTGCAGGCAGTCTAAGAGGTAAACATACACCGATGGAGAAGTAGATGGTCAACCCCAAGGAGCCGAAGTAGGCGGCAGTGAATGGTAACCTCGGTGTGGAGGTCAAATGCTGCACGTATGCCCATGGGCCCATAACAGCGGCGAACGAGGAAAGGAAAAGTACCGAGCCCAGCGTCCATCTGCAATCATTGTAAGCATGGGGGTCTTTGCGGTATCAACCCTAGTAAATCCGAGACGAAGGGTTCACTTACAAAATCATGAGCTTACGTGGTCTCGCGAGACTCAGGGCTGGAAATAGTGCGATAACCAAGACGAAGCAAACCAGCGCGGCAATATTGCAGGCACCAAAAATCAAAAGACGGTCCCAGCGGCCCACTATGTCATTTAGGTTAGTACGCAGTGTTTAGCACGTCAAGTGATGAAGGTAAAAGGAAGAAAACAAGATGGCGTGGTGGGTTGAGACGCCTTGGGCACATACATGTCTTGCATGTGTGCCTTGACGCAGGGGTAATGTGAGATAGGTGTTTGCTCAATAAGAGTAGCCCAGCAGGTTCGAAGCTGTCTGTAATTCTCAAGAAAAAACGGTCTGAGATGACTTACAGGCAAACCACCCTTCCTCCTCCTCGCGACGACTGGGCGCTGGTAAAGGAGCCCCGGGACCCTCGGTTGTTGGAAGTTGAACATAGCCCCGGTCACCAAACGGATTTAAAGACTGAAGCGACGAAAACAGGCCATTCTGCCGAGAGGTATGAACTGGGAGGTCGGGGTCGCGACGCGACCATCCTAGTGAGTTGATGGAATCACGAAACGAGGACGAGGCCATGATTCGCAGCCGCTATCGAATCCCACTCTCCAAGATACAGGATTTTCTAGGACGACAAGAAGGAGCCGCGGTGCGGCAGATAGCAAACAGGACTGTCGAGGTCAATCTGACGGAGATAACGTTCCTAGGAAGCCGCATGATTAGTTCAAGGTTGCCTCGAGACTTGATTTGGCAGTCATGCGGCGTGCATACGGGTTGTAACCGATGATCTGAAGCGACGCTCAGATGATTCGTGATAATGGACCGCTCGCCCAGTGGTGTGGTGAGATGGGCTTTTGAGCAAGTTGGAGTTTGCGCCCGCTGTCCCCGTTTATCTACTGGGCGTGTTCTTGGGTAGTAATGCGCCACGCAAGAGCAAGTTGGTCTCTAGGTGCAAGGCATCCGTCTTTCGAGTGTCTGGGGTGTGGGTAGGCGTTGCGCGTGGGTACGGGGTTAGGAGCGGACTGGTAGGGTAGTGTATTGCGTAGGTCGGCTTCTTGGAGTGAAGCGATCAAGGGAGGTTGTTAATGCCAAGATGGCCCCACTCTTTCTGTGCGTATGGTTGGCCGATCTAAGCATTCAAAATGGTCCGTGACCACTTGACAGTGGGCATGCAAGCCGTGCAGGGGGGGTGGGCTGGAAGGCTGCATTCTTTTTTTATTCCGTCAGCAGCCCAAGAGCTCCATCCCACCAACCTCCACACTTCATACCCGCCATCGGTTGTGTCTGTCAAGACGGATCGCATCAGCATGACGCCGCTTGAGGCGCAGTATAGGCATGGGCTTCTCTGGCCCGAGTGGCCATGGTGTTAGAGTCATGACAAAACGCATGTCCCTACCTGGGTGGTCGGCCAGCATCGCCATGGACGCATCAAGTTGATTCTTGCTCGCAGGTGGTATTTAGGGGATAAAGGTGTTTTCGTTTCTCGGTCAGTGATTAGAGCCTCACTTTGTTCTGATAATTCTCTGTTGGTGATTTGTCACATGTGTCGCCATCAGCCTTTGGCACACCGAGAGTTTGTATGATATGTGAGATTTTTCCACATCCTACCAAGTTGCCCTCTTATCCAAATACCCACCAACCCACCCACGATATGCCATGCTGGATTATCTCCGGAATGGCAAAGTGACTTGAAAGTACCCTCGTACTACACGGGCCGATCCTCTCTTTTGATGGGTACGCGGCAGATATTCTTGTGTTGATCTCGGCGCCGGGACTTACGTGCTGCCTGCAGCAAGCCACCACACATGGCTTGGAATTGCGGCATACACCTTTTACGTATCAAGCTGTCTGGTGTGGCCCGATGTCTCACTTGGAGGAGTCACACTGATAGCTGTGTATCCTCCGGTCATATTCGGACAAGCTCGGTGAAGCACAAATCAAGGTGTCCTTGGAAAACAGAACTCCCATATGGCTTAGGCTCAAGATCGTGCCCTGCTATGTCCGTTCTGATCTTGATTGTCTCCATTTCCAGCACACCAACTTGAACGGTCATCGAGTCAGAAGACGTGCCTGAAAGTTGATCCGCCTTGTCTTTGGCGATCTATGGGAAGGAGCTGCTACTGTCTGAGGATATAAAAATGGTCCCCATCATGTCCCATGCACAAAGACCTGGGCTACCTCGGATTTTCTGTCTCTTCATCTTGTCCTCGCCCTTGATGTGGTTGGTGTTGGTCATCTCCAGATATTGACTCTTTATTGCACCCGCTTCATCCTCACTTTCATCACTACAAATACTTTGCCTGCCAGCTCAGCTCGCTACGCACGAGTAGTATGCGCCACGCAAGGCTCAACAACACAGCAACAACTCACTCTTCATTATATCCCCCAACAAGACCCAATGCCACTGTAGCCACGTGCCCGAAGCGAAACCAATCGACAGGACAATCCCTTTCTCTCTGCCACACGTGGAGACAAGGACTTGGAGGAGACGTTGGAGATCTGGATGCACGTACCCCAGGATCGGTGCTTCTCCGCGTCCGGCTTAGTGGGACTGTCGGCTTACGCAACTAGGCTAGCCCTGCAGAACACAGAACAGAACCTCCGAAGCCACCAGCTTCCATTCCATCATCAAAGACCCGCTCTCAGAGGGACAGCAGTCTATGTTTCTGTGTGTCATCACATACTGGATGTGAGATACGCATATGTGGAACATTCACAACTTCCAATCTTAGCAAGTCGAAGGAATTCTTAGAAGATCATACTCGAGATCTTCGAATATACAACAAGGTCTTCTCACCCTCACACAGTGTGTCAAGCTTGGAACCCAACGAGACAACGGAAATCCTGGAGCCTAGGCTGGAAACGGGGAACGGCTTCCTGCAAACGTCTTGCTGGGAGAAAATAGCGCTCATGCTAAACTGATAGTGGTGGTGATTTCGACACTTCTAGGCGACGGAGTGACAGACCCCGCCATCTGGAGGAGCATCTCACACAGCACAGAGCCCATTGACACGCAGCCAATCACGCGGGGTCGTTGGGAACGAGAAGCGATTGACATTGTGCCACAAACACCACCATCATCTCTCGGACTGAACTCGCCTCGGCCGTTGTTTCCTTCGGCTCCTGACAACAGGACAGCCCTGGAGTATTCGAGAGTGTCAGCAACATCCAACAAGTTCTCTTAGTGGGCGGGTCGTTGCTGAGCACCCTCATCCGAGGTGCCCAGAGGAGTGAGTGCTCACGCTGCCAACTGGGAAACACTCGGCCTCGGCCGCTGGATCCGCGTCAATAAATTGACACCTGCCCCTTCCAGCCGCCATCTTTCGAGTGCTTGATCTCTTGCCTTGGCCATACCAGCAGCAGTGATTTTGTGATACGCACCAATCCACGGCCTCGTTCCCGAACCAGACCTTGTTGGCCGACGACTTCCACTCGCCAACCAGCCCTTGCTTTTTGATCTTCCCTTCATTGATCCCCTTCGGAAACCCATCCGACAGGAGAGCACCGGTGCCAGAAGAGCGGTAAACTGATCGCCAAAACCCTGGTTCCGCACCTAAACCTCAACCTCGTCGTCCCAGCGCCACCTGCGCTGAAGAGCCCCACCTCCCCCAACTTTAAACCCCCGCCTTTCGAGTTGCTCGCCCACAACTTAAACCCCGACTTCTGCTCCCCCGCTTGCTACAACCTCATTCTCCAACACACAACGAGTCACAAGAGAGAGAGACGGGTATCATCACAACTGCCGCACCAACCTGTGCCGCACATCGCTTAGAACCATCACAGAGACTCGCTGAGGCCCTCTCGCCCTCATCCCGCCTTTTCAGGAAAATCAGCCCTTGCGACGTCGAGTCAACCTTTTTTGTTGGCTTGCGCTGCCCCCTTTATCACTTCGGCATTGTCCGCTTTCTACCCTGTCGCTGCCACTTATTAGCGGCCATTTCCACAAAGGGTTAGGCCTCTCTACCTGCAAACTCCAACCCACTCTCCCACCCCAGCAGGGCTCTTAAGGTCACGACAAGACCGCTCAGATTAAGCGGCCTCCCCTATCACACATCACATCCATCGCACGATCCCAACTTTGCTATTTACAACTCGACGCCTCGAATCCCAAAGGACCCGAAGGTTCTTTCCCGAACTTGTCGCAAGCGCCACGACTGCTCTTGTCTTTGTGGTCGAGTCTCGACTTTCCGACATCGCCGTCGAGTCATCCCTCCCTTGCACTGCTCGTTGGCATCTCTTCCCTCGCCACGCCGACTGATGAGAAGTTGACCTGTATCAACAAGACGAGCAACAAATCAACATCAAGGTAGGTCTGGCAACTTTAGCGCAGTCTAATTCCCTCCCGTCTTGAAAAGATTGTCCGGCCTGTGTGGCACAGCAAAAGCTGACATTGGAGGCCGTGATAGTCCATTTTATCAAGACGCTGCCTATCTACTTACCGGATCCTGCCTGCTCCAACTCGCTATTTGTAAACCACGAGGCAGCACCCTACGCACAACTGCGATCTTCGGCATAATGTCACACAACCATGGTTTTCAGATGAACGGCCATGGCGGGAATGGCGGAATTGATCCCAACGACTTGTCGAATTTCGGGTCATCTTACCAGAATAACAATTTCGCCGGCGGCCATGCGAACGCAAACCACGTGTCGAATGGATTCCTCGGGGACGACGAACTGCTTGACAGTCTTACAAGTCCTGCCCCAACAGATCACCAGAGCGGCTTGCATGGCTCAGGGCAAGACTTTGGCGGCATGGAAAACGTGGGTGGCATGGCTTTCTCCCATGGCATCTACGGTTCCTCGCACCACGGCTTGCCCATAGATAACTACTCGAGCACCCCCGATGGCGATCCCATGCAGAGCCCGTATATCCACCAGTTCGGCCAATACCGCCCGATGCAACATCAGCAGTATATGGCAGTGCATTCGCCGCTCCCCTACACCCAGGAATTGAACGAGCCGACCGACAACACTGTCTTGAAGTCACGCCCTCGCATAGCCCACAAACCATCAGTTACCAGAAGCCCTCTGACCCCCACGGCAGCTGCCATGGGTCTCTCGATTGGTTCAGACTCGACCTCAGCTTTTGGTCCCCAGGCGATCAGAAATCCCGGTGTGCATCATGAGAAGTCCCGATCCGGACAGTGGATGGGGACTCCTAACAGTATATCCTCGTTTCCCGGATCCCAATCGGGATTTTCGTCACCCATTGCGACTGGTATGCACCCTCAAATCGACACTCTTATGATGAAGCATGGTACATCCATGCCAGCCAAAATTGGAGCGCCGGCATCCACGGCCGAGGCAAAGAAGAAGAAGAGAAGAGAATCCCACAACCTGGTTGAGCGGCGCCGAAGAGATAACATCAACGAGAGAATTCAGGATCTCAGTAAACTAGTTCCCAATCACCGGCTCGAGGACGAGAAGGTTCGCAAAGCCATTCAAAATGGCGGCACCCCCATGTCCCCAGACAGCGGCACTCCTGGCCAAGCCACCTCATCGTTGGCCGGCGGTGGTCGTGCTGCAGTTCGTTCAACTGCTGGGTCCATTACGACTGGTCTACCCCTGGAAGAGAAAGACAAAGGCCCAAACAAGGGTGACATTCTCAACGGGTCTGTTGGCTGGATGCGTGATCTCATGTGGCTGGTCGGTGTTAAGATCAACCAGGTGGAAGAGCTCTCCAATGCTCTGATGGCGGCCGGCATCAAACTTCCCTTTGAGATCACCGAGGATGAGCAACGTATGCAGTCGGAAATCTTGGACATGGCATCCAAAGTCGGTGCCATGTCGTACTCGCGCACAGATGGCTCCAGTCTTCGTGTGCCCGATTTCACCGACTACGCGGGCAAGAAGTTGAATTCTGGGAACAGCGCAACCTCTGGCGGCTATATGCCGGTGAGCCCCAACAACGGTATTGGCGGTCATGACATGCTCGACGCAGATGACTTCCTGGATTACGACGATGACGACAATGACAATGGAGCGTTCAAGGAGGAAGCTGAATTTGGCAGGATGGATATGTCGTAGAGACGACACCGAAGCGGCTCCGGTCATTTCTCTCTTCAGACAATCTCCACTGGCTTGTTGAAGTTTTGTTTATTGTATGGATTTCTTTGCAAGGGATGAAGGAAGTAACCAAGGGGGGGCTGGGTTGCTTACACGGATTTCCCTTCACAGTCTGCATCTGCATCTTGCATTTTCTGCGTTTGACGGGTCAAAGCATATTTGGGGTCGTTTGGGCGTAACTCGGGTGGTTTCAGGTTGCTTTGGTTGTATACCGGGAAGCAGGGTCTTATGGGTCGCGGGCAGGGAACATATTTGTGTATCCAAGGAAATATCTGGTGTTGTTTGGGGTTTCAGGCGTCATATTACCTCTTCTCCGGAGTGGTTCTTTCCTTGCGGTTTTCCCTTTGCACACTAGTACTATTTTTTATGATACCTTGAGGTCTTATTTTTATTTGGGTGGATGGGACTGGGGATATTTTGGAATTTATCTTCCTGTCATGACCGGGCATTTCCTTACCCGCACCTCTTTGGGAGGATGGGTGCTTTTGGTTTAGAGAGAGAGAGAGAGAGATGATAACCCCCAGCATGGCATTCAGCGTTTGCTTTCATCTTTTTCTTCTTATGGCTGGCTCGTTTGCAATAGCAGAATGGAGGGGGCTTGTTAGCAAACAAGCGTCTTTCTAGAGTTTATCGGCAGGCATAGTCATCACTATAATAGGAATTGTTCACGGCTCTCTTTACTTGTTGCTTTTGGGTGTCTTGTCTTTTGTATTGATTTATACATGAATATCTGTTCTCTACATGAGAACTGAGCTGCTCGTACATCTGGGAGTATCTCTACAGTCAGGTTGGCCATGTCGGAATGACATTCAGTTGTGAACCATGAATCAGACACAACAGAAGAGTTTATGGTTCACTTTTGTAGTCCCGCCAATCCGTTCTCACCATATACGGCTTTCTCACAAGCCTCCTTATCTCTCTCTCTTTTGTCTGGATAGCACCGTTCACCAATGACGAACTGTAAGCAGGTACTCGCTCATGGCCGTCAGCAAATTCCAGACATCTTTCCTCTTCATCTCCTCCTGCAGCGCGATCCTCTCGAGCGCCGATTTCCCGTTGAAGTACTTGAGAAACAGAGGCCAGAACTTAGCCACCCTCTCCTCCCACTCCAGCTGCTGGTGCTGGTGCTGGTGCTGGTGCTGGTGCTGGTGCTGGTGGTGGTGCTGGTGCTGGTGCTGGTGCTGTTGATGTTGACCAGCGCCACCCACAGCGCCGTGATGTTTGGACGCTCCAACCCTCCCACCGCTGCCAGAACTAGCCGTACTCTTAGTATCGCTCCCAGTCTGCCGCTGCTGCTGCTGTTGCTGCTGTTGACCACTGCTGCCGTCTCTCGCCCTTCGAGCCTTTGCCTCGGCGGCACGCTCCTTGAAGCGCTTTCCGATCGCCTCGAGGTAGAGGCTCTCTTTCCCCGTGGCCTTTTTGGCGTCGAGGATGATGTGGGGGGACATGGCTTCCAAGTGGCGGGCGTGGTTGATGCTGGGGTGGGTGGTGGCCATGGGGACTGGCTTTCGGGCGTGGAGCATGCTGCGCTCGGCGAGGTCGTGGGCGGCTCGGGAGGCGATGCGGGAGAGGCGGGCCTTTTCGGCGATTTCTTCTGCCCGGGTGGTGGGGGCGACGTTGTTGCCGGAGTCTTGGCTGCTGGACGGGGAGGGGGAGGGCGGGGAGCGGAGGGAGAGGGATTTTAGGTCTAGGGAGGAGGTGGAGGTTGTTATGGGGGATTGATGGCCTGGTTGAGAACCGCTGCCGAGGGCGTGGCGGTGGTGGTGGTTGCGAGGGGAGGTGGGGGATTGGGACCAGGCGGCTTTTTGGACGTTGGTGAGGGATTGGGAGTGGGAGAGGGGCAAGGGGAGGTCGGTGAAGGTTACGGAGGTGGTCAGGGTGGTGGTGTTGGGGGAGGGTTCGGTGTTGGAGGTGATGAGGGGGTCTTCGTTGAGGAGTGGGAGGAAGCCGGAGAGGGAAGGGTCGGAGAGCGCGGCTGCTGTGCCGGTTGTTGTTGTTGCTGTTGGGGAAATGACGGTGGCGGCGTCGTCGCTTGATACGCTGTTAGCGTCACGGCCCATGGCTTGAGCTTTCTTCTCCTTGGCGATTTGCTCGGCTTCGAGGGCGTGCTCGACTTCGTAGATGATTTCCGGCCAGACGACAACGTAGGCGAAGGTGCAGAGTTGAGTTACCCAGCCGCCGCGCATGAGCCAGGCCAACATGGCCATATAAGTTGGACGGTGGGCTTTGCTCGGGCAGTGTAGCTTGTACGGACGGGGGGCGACGCTCAACTCGGCGAGAAAGTTGGGCAGGGCCGGTACAAGAGGGAATTGCCGGGCCCATTGGGCGGCAGCCTGTGGCAGCCTGCGCATATCGCAGTTGGGGCTGACGATGTACATGTCTCGTGCATGGAGCGGCGGGATGGCGATGGCCCGGCGCCAAAAGATGAAGTGTTGTGCGAACTTTCGTACTTCTGTTGGTGACAGTACATTGCTAGATTGCTGACCAACTTGATAGAACCTAGGATAGTACTGTTAGTCGTGGAAGAAGAGGTAGATAGGGTCTGAGGGTCCATACGACAAGGTAGGCTTGCAGTGCCTGACAAATTCGATCATTTTCAAGGTTGTCTCGTCTGGATCGTCTTGTAGCTCGGTGATGACTCGTTTCTCATCGACCAAGAGCAACAGCGCAAAGTTCTTATCCAGAAAACCAGGTTCTTCGGCTGCGTCATGCGCCATCAACGTATTGGCAGTAGTCAGCCAGAGTCCTGGCTGGCCTGCCTCACCATTATCGGGAAGGTCGGAGACATGGAAGGGAACGGGAATTTGAACTGAATGTGTCACCATCCCCTCGGCTGTGCCGAGTTGTAATGCAGCGATCCTGTTTTGGGATACGGCTTCGTAGAGATCACGCATCGAGGCTGCCAGTGATGAGCTTGACAAAATCTCCTCCCACAGCAAGCTCATTTTTCTCCCTGAATCCTGTGATTAGCTTTCATCACCTCGTACTGAGATAGAGAGACTCACTCTCTTCGCGGCCCTTATCCTTGAGCAAGAGAATCTTTTTCGACTCTTTCCACACAAAATCGCTGCGTTCCTGGCAGTACTTATATGCCTTGTTGATCTTCTTGATGATATTGGTGTACATGATGTCGACCAGATCTTTGGCCTCGTGCTTCTTGGGTCGGAGAAAGAAGACCAAGTTGAACATCGTCATAGAAGCCTTCTTTTCCTTTCCTCCCTTCTCCTTACCCTCAGCCTCTCCGGTACCAACCGGCTCTCCATCTGCCACGCCCTTGTCACCACCACTTTTGACGCCGGCGTCGGTCTCGGTGGGCAGTGCGTCATCTTCTTTGGCACCCGGCCCGGATTCGCCTTGGTGCTGTTCCTGTTCCTGCTTCTTCTTCTTCTTTTTCTTTTGCCACATGCCGTTTTCGGGGACATAAATGGGATAAGAGACACAGTAAACATTGTCTAGCGACACCTGGAAAAGCCTCTTGTGGTATGCCCGGTTTGGTGTCAACAGATTCTCCAGGTCTTTGGTTGGATAGCCAGCGACATATTCCCAAGGTACTAGCTGAGTACCGCTCTCAGTGAAGATATGATCGTCATAATTCCACGAGGCCATCTCGGCAGCGTGCATCGCAGAGGAGGCACCGGCCTCTGATCCATCATATCCGTCGTCGTCGTCGTCCGCTTCTTCCTCCCCTTCGCCATTTTCTGGGACTCCTGTTGGGAGAACCTTCCGTCTTGGATAGTGGAAAACAAGTCGAGGGCCGTCTCTGGAGCGGTTGATGACCAGAGCAACTCCCATAAAATTGTCTGGGTTAGGGAGAATAGGGGCGGCCATGATGGCCGGGTTCTGAGCGGTGGGAGGTACTCTATATCAGAAAAGGCATGTAGCAAACGAGACCTTGAGTGAAAGCGGAATGTGGGTTCGGGTTCAATAGTCACAAAGGTCGCAATCCAATCCAATGCCACAGCCTGAGTCGGACTAGCAAAACAAGGGCGCCCGGTGGATACGGGGCCGAGCACTCTAGGCCGGCCGGCAGGCGGAGCAGCAGCTGGCGGAGCGGATACGGAGGACTGGTCGGTGCTGTCGGATGTCACGGATGCAGAGAGAGGACGGCGTTAGCCGGGGCACGGCGCGGACACAGGGCACAGACAGGGCTCAGGGCGGCAACCAAGTGCCGAAAGAAAGAAAGCTCTTGGTGGGATGGCCACTAGACTGCACCGGGGTTTAGCGTCCCCCCCACAAGCGCTCGGGCCAATTCACAAGCATTTTTAAAGACGAACACCGCCAAGAAATGGCATGGATGTGCAGGAAGGGAAGAGGGGAACACCCGGCACCCGTGACAAGTCCAGGGAAGGGGGCGACCGTGGCGATGGATCCCGCTCCAAAACACATCCAAAAACTGACAAAGGTCGTGTGAGAGGAACTTGGCCCAAACATCTCCTTTTTTCCTAAAGCTCCAAACCATTCCAGATTGTTAAATTGAGCAACGGGTCTCTCACCGACATCTCCTACAAGTCCGCTCGCTTCTCCTAGACCCTGCTTTTGATCACCGCTGTTTCTGTCGACAAGTAAATAAATCACCATCTGATTGTTCCACACCGTACAAGAGAGAGGAAGTAACATCCCTCTAGGACTGCCCCACCGTCCCATCGGGGTGTACCCTCTCTAGGTCCCGCCTCATCGATTCTCCTAGATCTGTCTTTCTCTTCGACTTTAGGAAGCAGAGTGTAACCAGTTCAAAGTTGCCATCTGTTTCGCCTGTCCTCTCAGACCTGAGAATTTGTTGAGTTGTTGGCACCCCCACGATTTAATAATTTCAATTCTTCCGACAATTCCCACGCCCAGCGACCCCGCGCCCTTTTAAAATAACGAGATCGATTGCCCCTGAGAGACCGCCGTCTTCCTTCTTCAACTTCAAAAGTACTTTCACAAGCTCAAGACTGAAATATGGCTGTGGGCGGTGAGAACAGCGTTCTCCAGAATGGCGGCGTTGGCCAGGCGAACGGAGCCTGCGACCATCACATTCGTCGAATTTCTCTTTCCTACGACAGCGCCAACTCTGAAGAGTCGGCTCTCGAACTCGTCCTGACGATCCGCCCAGACTGGGCTAACCCCGAGTCCAACAACGTCGAATTTGTGCGCTTCACCGATGGTATCACCAATACACTGCTAAAGGCGGTCAACAAGCGCCCTGGGCTCAACAAGGAAGAGGTGGACAGGGAGGCCATCTTGCTTCGTGCCTACGGTAACGGTACCGACGTCATTATCGACCGGCTTCGCGAGACGCAGAACCACGAACTCCTCATGAGGCATGGACTCGCTCCTGCGTTGCTTGCGCGCTTCGAGAACGGGATGATGTACCGCTTCATTCAGGGGTCGCCCACCCTGCCAGAGGACCTGCGCAAGCCCGTCATTTACAAGGCGGTAGCGCAACGTCTGGCTCAGTGGCACGCCGTGGTTCCTTGTATCAAGGGCCGGACCGGACACAGCCGGAAAAACTCGCGGGCGGATGGGCCTGTGACGCTGGACAGTAACCTCGGTGACGCTGAATTCCAGAACGTTATCGACAATGTTGCCCCAGGGAAGCCACCTCCAAATGTGTGGACTGTGATGCAGAAGTGGATCTTTGCGCTGCCGACAGAGACGGAGGCGCAAAGAGCTCGCCAGGCTGAGCTGCAGAAGGAGCTGACTGCCCTCGTCTCGCAGCTGAGTCAGCGGCCAGGCCTGGGTGTGAATGGGGTGAGTTGACTTGAGCCCTTGACATGATACGAGAAAACCATTGCTAACGCGTTGCCTTCACCAGTTGGTCTTTGCCCACTGCGACTTGCTCAGCGGCAACGTTATCGTCCTTCCCGAGACCTCCCAGGGCGTGACAAACGGCGACAAGGCCACCGAAACAGTCACCTTCATCGACTACGAATACGCTACCCCATCTCCTGCTGCCTTTGACCTTGCCAACCACTTTGCTGAATGGGGTGGTTTCGACTGCGACTTCAGTGTCCTCCCGACTCGGGCGCAGAGACGCAACTTCATCGTTGAATACATCCGCGCCTACTTTGCTCATCTGGAGGAGAAGAAACCCGGCGCTTCTGCTGGCGTGGACCAAAAGGCGGAAGCCGAGCGGTTACTCACAGAGGTCGACCATTTCCGAGGCGTTCCAGGCTTTTACTGGGGTATCTGGGCCCTCATCCAAGCCACGATTTCGACCATTGACTTTGACTATGCCTCGTACGCCGAGACCAGGCTGGGCGAGTACTACGCCTGGAAGAACGAGGTGACGGGCACAAGACAAAAGGAAGGAAAGGAGCAGCCGCTCAGAGAGAGGAGGTGGGCGCAGGAGGAGTAAAATCATATTGCTATGTCTTGTTCTGCGTGGTGCTCGGTAGAATATCTTTTGGTGTCGTTTCTGCATTGCATACAGCCATTTTTCCTTGCAGGAAAAGGGTGGCAGGCGGGCGTGTTAGGAGTCATGAATGGCTTTTGATATTTTGTCTTTTGATCACTCCGTAGAGCGTTGAATCTCTTTTGTCCTCATTGCATGGGGGCGGGAAAAACATTGGGGCGAACATTCAACATGGGCTCGGGATATGCCTTTTTATTTTCATGACGGACGGCTTCGACGGAGGTGGGGGGGGTTGCGGGTCTTAATCTACGTTTACCTAGAGGAGCGTGTGTATTTGGGCTGGGGGAAACAGCTGGGATATCCAGGGTTACAGTGAGACGATGGTGGGCATAAACGAACAAAATATAATCACTTTTCAACACCCTGTTTCCTCAACAGTATCATTTGGTCTTGGGGAACGCCGCGGCAACATGCACGGAATATATACTGTTAACACACTGATCTCGTGATATTTAAAACTCCTCATAACGCTTTGACCCAGTCCCGTACCCTTCCTGCCCGAATATGTTGAAAACCACTGTGATTCTGCCTTGAATTTGACGCCGATTTTGCAATGCGATGTGTTGAACGACATGCCCTCCATAAAACATAAACCCTTTCTCTTCTGCTCCATAACCTTAGGCTGGGGTAATTCCCTTCCAATACTTTGTCGGTACGAATGGCATCTTGGTCACCACCGCCTTTCTGGGCCGGCCACGAACCAGAACGTCAACCTCGGTGCCAGCCTTATGGAATCCATCTTTGATGTATCCCATGGCGATGTTCTTGCCCAGGCTGGGGCTGGGGCACCCGCTCGTCACAGTACCCAAGCTAACTACTTCCTTCCCATCCTCACTGCGGGACACAATCTCGGCTCCATCTCTCGCTGGCGCACCCTCAACAAGCAGACCAATGCGGCGACGGTGAACGCCCGCACCTCCCTTACTTCTGGGGACGAGCTGCTTGGCGATGACATCGGCGCCATAGTAGCCCGCATTCTCCGATCGTCTCTCCTTGGGGATGATCCAGCTGAGCCCAGCCTCAACAGGCGTGATGCCGTCGTGGAGTTCATGCCCATACAAGCACATGCCCGCCTCCAGACGCAAGCTGTCTCTTGCGCCCAAGCCGGCAAGCTGAATCTTTTCGGGACCGGCAGCGAGGAACGCCTCCGTGATACCCACCGTCTCGGCAGGAGGGATGGAAATCTCGAAGCCATCCTCGCCGGTGTATCCACCTCTGCTGATCAACAAAGGGCCGCCCACCTTGCCGTCATACTTGACTGTGGCAAACACACTCCCGCCGAAAAGCAGCTTCTTCAAGTCCACCTCTTCGGCCAACACCCCCTGCAGAATCTCCTCCGCCTTTGGGCCCTGAAGCGCAACCAACCCCCACCCATCAAGCTGCTCCTCTTTGACCCTTAGGTTCTCGTGTCCCATCTCTGTGTTCCACTTGGCCATCTCCCGGTCAATGTACATGTTGTCCTTCTCCCTGCAGCCGGCGTTGGTAACGACGTAGAACTTCTCCTCGGCGAGCTTGGTGATGATGGTGTCGTCTGAAATACCCCCCTTCCCATCCAACGTCATGAAAGCGGACAGAGTCGACTTGTGGGGTTCCAGACCCTTGCAGTCGCTTGGTGTTATCCTCTCCAGGAAGGCGGCGGCGCCAGGGCCGGTGATGATTCTCTGGACCATGTGCGAGACGTCGAAGAGGGAGGCGTGGGAGCGGGTGAAGAGATGGGATTGGGCGACGCCTAGGGACGAGTACTGGACTGGCATGTGGAAGCCGCCGAAGGGGACCATCTTGCCGCCGTGGGCGAGGTGGAGGTCGTAGAGGGGTGTCTTTTGGAGGTCATCTGGGCTGGGCGCAGCTGTGGAGGCATGACGGATCTGGTTTCGGCTGATGGGGGTATAAACTGGGCGGGATAGAATGCCGTGTGGCTGTTGCTGTTGTGGGAGAGATTGCCGTCTCTGCGACAGGATAGCTATCGAGCTGCTGTATCGCTTAGCGGTGTGGCGGTGGCTGCGGACTGCTGTGCTGAGCGCTCTCGACAGCGCTGATGATCTGGTGGACTGCATAGTGGCCAATTGAGTCTGAAATTTGACCTAGTGGTTAGTCTGCCGCAAGAAAACAAACGGTGGTGTAGGAGAAGAGAGAGAAAGCTAGGCTGGGCTACCGAACTTCCTAAGTGTGACCTCATTGTCCTTAGCTAACTAGTCCCGGCTTTGGCCGTTTCTCGGCCCGGAATTCGGCCCACCTTTTCGACGCAACGCTGCGAACGCGGACCAATGCTAGGGAACGGAGTTTGAATTTTGAACGGCTGGGATCGGTTGAAGATAGAGAAACCCAGTGTCAATGGGCTGGTTATAATTTGGTACGTCGCTTCAGAAATAATCAAGCCTAACAGGATGCCACGGGTTTGAGCTCTATAAAGCCTTCCAGCCCTAAAAAACAGGGCGCTTGATCATCATTCTTGCATGTCCATTAACCCTATTATCACAAACTACACTACGCCATGCCTCTTAGATGATATACACGTACAAGCTCATTCCTCTCCACCAATATTTCCACCAGTCTGTTGCTTCCAGGCATTGGCCATGGCAAGCAAGTTCGAGAGACTCTTGGTCTGCTGGTCGTCCGCAGGGAAGATGTAATCGACATACTCCTCCCACGAATCGTCCTCCAGTTTTCTCTTCTTCTTTGTTTTCCTCGGCATCTGTTTGTTCACCTTTTCGATATCCTCTGGCGAGCCGTGGGTCTTCTCGAACGCCAACCATGCGTTGAGCAGCGATACCCTCTCGGCCTTGAGCTCTCTTTCCTTCATGCTCTTGTGAGCACGCTCGAAGATCTTGCGAGCCCGCTCCTTGGCCTCCTCGCTCACAGGGCGCTCCTCGTCCTCGTCCTCCTCGCCGCCCTCGTCTGCTTCTGGGATGTTGATTTCGAACTGAGCATAGCTAATCCAGACCTTGGGATGGTCGGCCTTGGCAAGCAGGCGCTCGTACAGCTTACGAGTCCTCTCATATTCACCCTCTTCTTCCTCGAAATCGATATAGGCTTTCCACGCCACTTCTGGCATATCCATCACAGGCTGGCAGATGGCAAGCTCGAAGATTGCGCGGGTACGTTCCAAGTCGTCGAGGCCACGTTCAATTTCGGCCCACTTGATCCATGTCTGGCAGTTGGCTGGGTTATACATGATGTGCTTCTCGTACAAAGTCCGGCATCGCTCGAATTCGTACAGCTTCTGCTCGAGAAGAATGTACTCCTTGAATAGCTTGTCCTTGGGACACATTCCAATGGCTCGCCCTAACGTCTTTCGGGCTGTGGTAAGCTGGCCCTGGCGAATCTCGAAGTGGGCTTTGGCAACCCAGATTTTGGCAAAGGTAAACTTCTTGTGAGGTATGAGTCCCAGACAAGTGTCGTATATTTGTCTGGCACGCTCGATATCCTTGTTCTCCTTTTCTTCCCATATCGCGTAGAAGAGGAACAGAAAGATGTACCTCCTCCAATGTCGCTTCTCCTGGGTGGGAGGCACCTGAGCAATTGCCTTTTCGTAAACCTCCCGGACACGGTCTACATTACCTCCGCTCTCTTCCAGTCTAGCGAAATCGAACCAGACATCGTAGTTCTTGGGGTTTTCCTTGACTTGTTCTTCGTAAAGTCTTCTCCGCTTCGTGATGATGACATCTTCAACACCCTCCCGATCGCCAAACTGCTTTTCGAACGTGGTGTATTGGGCATGAAGGATCATGGATTTGGACCTCGGGAGATTGTCCAAGCCGAATTTGTAGATGGCCCGCGCTCGGTCAAACTCGCCCAAGCGTGCCTCATATCTGGCAAACGCAATGAATATCTTTTCGTCCACCGCATCGTCGCCCAAGAGTTCCGCAATAGTCTGTATGGCTGTTTGAAAGACTTCGCGCACCAGATCTGTCGTTCCATGCTCCTCCTCAAATTTGGCCCACTTCAACCACGTCCTAGGTTCCGGGTGTACAGCGGTAAAGGCGCGGAAGATCTCCCGCGCTCTGTCATATTCGCCATATCGCTTCTCAAGTCGGATGTAGGCCGCCCATGCGTTCTCATCTGGGTGCCATTGCATCCAACGATCGAAGACCTGCCGGGTTCCAGGAATGTCTCCCAGCATCTCCATAACATACAGATACTTGTACCACAGAGACGACACGCGTGGCAGCCGGGTGACGGCGCGGTCGAGAAGATTGCGCGCATGGTTGATGTTTCGGCTCTTGATCTCGGCCTCGATGTATCGGATCCAGAGTTGGGTGTTATTGGGGTGAACATCAAGGGCGCGCTCGAATACTGAGCGGGCGCGCGCAAGCTCTTTCTGTTCAAGCTCCCACTGAGCGTACTGGAGCCAGTTTGCTAATCGAACGCGGTTTCGGCGGACATAGTCTTCGTATTCGCGACGTTTCCGGCCCTGGTACTCCTTCAATTCCTCGAGATCCTCAAAGCGCTGCGTTGGCTTCTGCAAGGAAACTTCTTGTCTGTCGACGGCTTCGCGAAGCAGCTGTTCAGCAGAGATCTGCACTGGGGCAGCAGCCTTGTTTTTCACCCTTGGTGGGCCGCGTGAGACCTCCATTTTGATGAAGTTCCTCTGGTGTTGCGATTTTTCGTTCGAAGGGGGACGAGGTTGTTGGTGGTTTTCTCTCTTGATGGAGGACACCGAGGACGTTCAGGACTGCAACAATTCCACGCCAAGAGCGCCCAGACTCAATGTGGGGCCTTTGCGCAGTGTGCTCCACCCAACTTTTTAACCAGAGGCGCGCCTCCTTCAACCAAACGGGTCGCAAGAACCATTGAAATCATTCAAGAGCTCACCACTATCTCCTCTGTGTTTTCCGTTCGATCAAAGTTTTCTCCGCAACACCCAACCGCCACCAACTAATACATCACACGCGCACAGATAAAATGTCGAGTTTCGCGGACGAACTCCTTGACGACTTTGGGGAGGACTTTGGAGAGGAGCAACAAGGCAACGATGACGACTTCTTCACCGATGAAGGCCTTACGAATGGCGCGCAAATCGATACCGCCATGGGGGAAGCGCGCAGCGAGGGCGATGAGAACGAAGACGCGGACATGATGGATGGAGAAGATGCGGCAGCCGGTGAAGACGAGGCCGAAGCCAAGGCCAAGATCGAGAAGATGGACCTGGGCGCTGTCCGTGACGTTCGCGCAGTCGCAGGTCTCATGAAGACATTGAAGCCTGTCCTCGAGGTTAGTAACACCCGTGCCCTACTGCGCTCCCCAGAGAATGCCTTCAACAGCAGAAAAGTGTTTACATCTCTCTCTTGGAACAATAGCCCTGACAGTTTGTCTCGAACGTTGCAGAAAATCGCACATTACGAAAAGCAGCCAGCGCAGTCAGTTGACAGTGTGGGCAACGTGGAAGACCATCCCGAGTACCACCTCTTGACCCAGTCAAACAGTCTATCGACTCAGATCGACAATGAGATCGCCCTCGTACACAAGTTCATCAGAGATCACTACTCAGTCCGGTTTCCAGAACTCGAGACGCTCATCACCAACCCGTTGGAATACGCAAAGGTGGTCGCTTGTCTTGGGAATGGGCCGATGGACTCGGAGAGTATCAAGGGGCTTCTGGAGTCAACGAACAACGTCCTGGGAGTCTCGCTCAAGAAGGTCCTTGACGGGCCGTCACTGATGATTGTTACAGTAGAAGCGACGACATCCAAGGGACAGCCCATGTCCGAAGAAGCGCTACAACGAGTGGTGCAGGCTTGTGAGATGGTTATCTCGCTCGACGAGGCCAAGAAGACGCTGACCCAATACGTGCAATCGCGCATGAATATCTTCGCGCCAAACTTGACAGCTCTTATTGGCTCTCTCACTGCCGCACAACTCCTCAACCAGGCCGGTGGTCTCACCGGTCTCTCGAAAACCCCGGCTTGTAACTTGCCAGCTTGGGGGTCAAAGAGGCAGAACAGCTCGGCCCTTGCCACCAATGTAGGCATCCGCCAGCAAGGTTTCATTTTCCAAGCACCCATCATCCGCGAGGTTCCTAGCGATCTCAAGAAGCAAGCCATGAAGATGTTCGCCAACAAGATCGTCATGTGCGCCCGTACCGACTGCTTCCACCAGTTCCGCGATGGATCCGAAGGCGAGCGCCTCCGAGACGAGTGTCTTGACCGTCTCGACAAGCTACAGGCTAAGCCAAACAGCAAGGGCGCCCGAGCTCTACCAGCGCCAGATGACAAGCCTAGCCGGAAGCGTGGTGGCCGTCGTGCCCGCAAGGCCAAGGAAGCAACCGCCATGACAGAGTTGCGCAAGGCTCAGAATCGCGTCGCCTTCGGGAAGGAAGAGAAGGAGGTCGGCTACGGTGTAGGGGACAGCACAAAGGGTATGGGTATGATCGGTCAGCGCGACGACGGACGACTCCGGGCCACTCAAATCGATCAGCGCACACGCGCAAAGCTCAGCGCCAAGAGCAAAGGGTGGGGAGGAGCGACTTCCATTGGAGGGGCCTCGTCTTCATTGAGGAGTCTTACCGGTGGTGGAGTGGGAAATATCAGCCTGGCGAGCAAGGGGCTGCGGACTTCGGGCGTGGGGACGAGTTTCGGGGGTGGCGCAATGGCAGGAACTGTTTCCTCGCTTGCGTTCACGCCTATGCAGGGTCTGGAGCTGGTTGATCCGAAGGCGATGGCGGAGAGCAAGAAGAGAAAGGCGGAGGAGGATAGGTGGTTCAAGGGGGGCACATTTACGCAGATTGGCGGGGGTTCGAGTGGAAGTACTGGGAGTGGTGTGTTCAAGAAGCCTGACTTGCCGCCTGCTAAGAGGGTTGACACTGGGTCGACGAAGTCTTGATTCTGATGGCGTGGTTTGATTGTGTCATTCTTCACATTTTACAGTGCGTTAGAGTCTTAAGGAAGAGCCATGGAGCAGCTAGTGAGTGCAATCAGTGCCCCCCTAATTAAATTATTGTACTTGTAAGCCAATCTTGCTTGTATGTTTGGTGCGTCTATGTGTGAACACATGCTCTTGAGCCATACTTTGCTGAGACTCACATTGCAACAGGAACATATTAAGATCACCTAGGCAGTCTTAACTTCATAGCGAGTAGGGAACCTATGTGCCGTAGCAGGAACTGTGATGTTTGTGTCATATATTCTAATAAAGTCAAGACTCTTGAAATTTGTCCCAAGATTATTCGAGTTCTCCACACTTTTGGACACCGGCCATCGCATGACAATGGCTTCCACGATAGATGATATAATTGAAGGCTGAACTTGTAGTGCCATATGAAGAAAGCTGTCACTTCCATGTTGTGCCTGACCAGACGTCTAGGTCAATATCATGCTGCGTATACGGTTGTCCAAGAACGTTGTGAGAGGAGGGTGATATCTTGGGACATCACACTTGGCAAGGTGACTGCGTTTTAGTCAGACAAAAGGATATTTGACTGCTAGCTAGAATTTGGACATTGAGCATAGTCACCACGTTTGTAACAATAGTCGAAGTTCATTGAATTTCTACAGCCTTGAAAGACAATTGAATGGTTAACTGAATATTTTGGAACGCTTACTTGGCACATTACCCCTTCAACGCTCTTTGACGACTACATTTCGTGCAACAATCTTCTAGTAGTCTCTCCTTGACGTAATGAGAAACACAAGTAAAGCTTTTCCAGCACTCATATATCTCCCGGTTAAATCCCCGAAGGGAAAGGCCTGACCGCAGCAAAGCTTATCTCGATACGAACAACCATCACAGCAGCTCTGCATCATCTTTTCAGCTTTGACCCGTCAGTTTCTGTGTCTTATACTCCATCGTATATATGTAAAACGCTTTGGTGGTGTCTGCCTTGCTTTGCTGTTAGAGAAACCATCATGTTTCACCCTACTTGGATCATCCTCTTGCCTCTTCAAACGGAACCAGGATGGCTATCAACCGAGTTACACACAGCCAGCCCAGAAGCGGTTTCTCCTTTTTACTTTTCCTGTCATACCTTCAGGTAGTCTTTCCTGCACGTCGCCATCAAAAATAACAAAAGACATCCCTTTTCATGCACGTCAAAAAGAGAAACCGAGACCACAAAACCCCACCAAAGACGTCAGTTTTCCTTCCGTGGTAGCTAATCGTAAGTTTTTTGCTGTGGGCGGTTTCTCATGTTGTTTCTGATGATGCAACTTATTTCCGAATATCCAACATCTCAGTTCCACAACGTCAAAACAATAAAACAGCAAAAAACAGCAAAATGATAATAAAGGGATCCAAGAAGGAATGAGAGGGGAGAAGGTTGGGACCTGGGTAGGGTCTTAAAAATGGGATCGCAAAAGACCCTGAGCCCCGCACAAGGGGTCATCTGTCCTGCCCCTCATGCTTGGTGTGTAGCGTTTGTGTGTGGTAGAACCCTGCCGATGGATCGAATTTTCAAGAGTTGGCATGGGAATCACAAGAATGCCATGCGTGCCGTGGTTCCTTAGCCTTGTATTATCCGTGTGTGTGTGCGTGTGCAGACCTCTGTTTCCACCAGTTGAAGCGATATTGTGCTGGGCAAGTACCGTACAAGTCCTACCTTTGGAGAAGATGATGAATATTTCTGCTGTACGCTCCATCTTTCCAGGTGGCCTTACCCAATGGCAAGGCTCTTGGGGCGACATACTAGAGGGTTTTTGTTATCTTTGCCTATCTTTGCCCAGATTTGGAGATTTGGACATGTCACCCCATGGCCGCTATTGCAGAGTCTATCGAATCATCGGGCTCGGGGCAACCATGTTTCCATTTCTTCATTTCAGCGAAAGGTAAGAGTATCAAAGTGGGTGTGCGGGTGGTAAAGGAAGAAGCAAAAGGCGTGCGCGTCTTTACCCATGATCTCGATGCCTGCCGAGTCCTGATGTGGTAATTGGTCAGGACCTAGCGTTCTGGATGACACACCGCATGCTAAAGTGCCATTCTCTTCTTGTCATGCGATTCTGATCGAGGAACACCATGAGCGCGAATTCTTTCTGATGCCACTTGCTGGCCCGTTGTGCCCGCCTGTGCCAGGTGCCCTGGTTTTCTCGATCGGTTTCTCGCTTTTCCGATCATTTGTCGGATGGTCATTGACAATGGCGATCTTGAGGGGACCCGGTGTCTCGGGTGAGACGTTCTGCTTTTCTGTCCATGCATTTACGGATCACTCGGTTGGTGGTCGACGTGCGTTTAGACAGGGCCCCTACACGAAGACTGCAGCCATGGCCTGTAATTCAAACAGAGCTGGGCGGGGGTTGGTGCTCATTCCATTTTGCATGCCACATGCGTGAGGGTTCAGGGAGGGGGTTAGATGCAACCAAGCATTATTATGACGAGGTTATGTGATATTTGCAGCTGAATCAACGGTAGTTCCTGGTTGTTTCCGTGATGCGTGCGTGATTCCCAAGTCATTTTGACAATCGGCGCGACACACAGGGAGCGCCACCAGGCCGGGCTGGGTTGCCTGTCTGAGCCTTGATCACCTGTCAAAGGTTTTGGGTGTGCTGAACTGAAGCTGGTATCGCAAGGACATTTATTTCAACGCTTGATTTCGATGGCAGCGGCTTTTCGTGAGCATCGCTCGTGCGACTTCATTTCGGCGAATATCTCAGGTTGACAGCATGGCGGTAGTGAGGAGGCGTTCGTGTACTGCTCCTGAGGTGTGACGGATGTTTGAGGACTTCAGGTTTCCAAGAGGCTGTCAAAACATATGATGGGTTTGGTTTGATAGCTATTCTATCAACAGCAACAGCGCAGGCAGCCCAATTGGAAAAATCCGCACGCGGGGCTTCGCGCGAAAGTGTGCCGCTATGCCGCAATTGGATTTAGAGGGGTACGTCCGGACGAAATTGTCCGGACGCGCTTGATAGGCACCTCGCCGGGGAAGACTTCTGGAGGTCCCTTGAACTCTTGATGGCGGCCGATGTCGTTCGACTTTCGTCATTGATGTGACCCTGCAGAATTGTCAATGGGTCTGCCCTGCTGTCGCTGTAGCGTGAGGGGTACATGTGCAGTACTCGCACGACGCCATGGGGTGTTAGGGATCATCTAAAGTGGAGCCGAAATTGAATACCGATCCTGACGGCGAAACTTCGATTTGAGCGTCACCGCAAAACTCGATCTGTTTCCATACCCTCGATGCCGCCTTCTGGAGGTTGATTTTTCTTCCAAGGCAATCTGAGGCAAGGGGCTGAAATCCCATATTCCAAGTTACGGTATCCTGCCACCCCGAGTGGGGAAGGCTCGCTATACTTCAAAGATGTGGCGAGTCTAGTGTAATATTTCTTATATATACTAAACCTAGTAGTGTATATCTTCCTCCACTATTAGTATTGTATTACTCAGTATTTTCCTTCTACTTTATAACTTATTTAGCGATTTTAATTACTTACTTTTACTATTCCATTTTATCTTCTATCTTTTTTATTAGGTTTTAAAGGGCTCTATTATCGAAAATATCGAAGGTTTAAATAATTAAAGTATATTAGGCTTTTATATTAGTTTTTTTTTAAGGTTTTTAATTATAATTTAATAACTAAAGTTAAATATAATAATAATATTATTAAAGTTTTTTATTATTTTAGAAGTTTAATAAGTAAATTTATAATAATTTAATTAAAAAAACTTTTAATTAAAAAAGTTAATAATAATTTAATTTAAAATAATAATAATAATAAATATTTTTAATAATACTATTTTAATATTAATTAAATAATAATAATAAATATTTTTAATAATACTATTTTAATATTAATTAAATAATATAATTAATAATATTAATTTTTATTTACTTAATAAATAGAAATACTTTATATTTATTTACATTAAATTAAAGTATAATTAATATAATATACGTTATTTAAGTTATATAGGTAAAATAGTGTTAAAAATACTTATTTTGTATTCGATTATAAATAATTATAATTAATAAGCTTTTCCTATGTTTTCTGTAGTGTAAGGCGGCCACTAGCTAACTCAAAAAAGCCCACTTCGGCCCGGTTCAGTCATCAAACGGTATCCTACCACGCGCACCTGCGTGACCCCTATCAAACCCTCCGTGCCCTCCGTGACCAAGATGTTGACTTCCACAAGGGTCGACGATCTCGTCGCCAACTCCCAGTTCAAACCCGAGCCTCCCGCGTCCCGCTCTCGGCTTGCCCCTGGCAGCTCCCGAGAACTGCCCCAGGCTGCCCTACCTTAACCGGATGTGTGGCTTCACATCCTCCGGAGCATTTGATCCTTTCTTTGTTCGCTTGTCGGATATCTGCCAACTTTGGTCATCAGCGTTCCAAATGTTTCTTGCTGAATGAGTAATCGAGCCGGTTGATGGCTTGCCAAGTCTTTGTCTCCAAGGGTCCAGCCAAGGGTCCTTAGGTGATAGCGGGCCATCACATCATCAAAACATCACTTTTACAGCGATAGCTACTGATACCGCTCGAAAAACAGCTACAAGTATCCTGGCATGCTGTTTACGGCTAGGGGACCGTGTGCACCTGTCATACTGCGTCCATGTAATCACAGCAGCGCTGAGAAAACATCGTGTTTTTCTTGCACCTATGATCGGGTTCAAAGTGTGAAATCATCGTACATACAGTACATGGGTAATTTTGGCAGTGCGGAGTAAATATACACCCACCCCGTAGCACAGGGACCAAGCATCTCAAGTACACAACACGAACCCCTTCCGAGGCAGGACCCTGGCGAGTTGAAGCGACACCGGTTCCCCACTAAATGTCCATGTTCAGGAACGGGAATTATTGAATGGGACCAATAATCGTCGCAGATCGGAATGTGGGCAAATCCCTTGACGCGACGAGGCTTGGTCTTTGGTGAGTGGTGGCTGTCAAGAAGCTGCGTTGTCATGCACACATGGAGAGCTGCAAGACACCGCAGCCCAACCTGTTCGCTATCAGTCACTCCTTATGATCAACATGTATGGTCATATGGTCGTGTGGTCGTCCAAGTTTGTAGATATGTCGCCTGCTACACTACAACCCCACGGATGCTCGGGAGTTCGTAGAATAAAACCTGTTGTTGCTCCAAGAGCCAGGACGATCATTGGTATCCCATCCTAGTTTCTGGTAACACAGAGAAGCATTTCGCGAGGTCGGGGGATGCGGATTGTCAACATCCCTATTGTGAACGGGCATCGGCATACAAGCGCCTCGGACCCTCGATACATACTTATCAGACTCAAATTGTGTCTTGACAAGGGCAATATCAACGCCCTGGATGTCGGCAGGCCGCGGATCAGAGACAACGGACGCACCCGAGTGTCCCTTCGTGCATATGGCTGGCTGCGTCGCAGCTCGCTCAAGCTCCTCCAGCTACACGATTGATGAATCGGCCATGTTGTAACGCCCATCGTCGTCCTGGGATACGACAACCCTGCAGATTCCGACCCTGTTGACCGAATTCGCGGAGAAGGCTGCATGGAACGTTGTACGGAGGCGGCGCGTGTGCCCCGATCAACCCTGCCGAGCAGAGGAGGGTTAGCTGAACAGGAGGCTCGTGTGAGGTCCAGACACTTGCTCAGGAGAATGCTCAGACACAAGGAGAGGCCATCGTGTGGGGGAGCTCAGAGGAGGGTCAGACCCTGACGCCTCCTGACGTCATCATTGAGATAGTGATCAGTCCACCGCAAAGACGGTCGATTCTGATGGCTCATCCACTGAGGAAAGCTCCGGGTGCCATTAAACTGACTGGCAGCAAGGAAAATACAACAAGTATCGCATGCTCTCTATAGATAGGCGATACTGCACATAGAATTGGGGATAGGGGTTGTTGACAGTTCAAGGGGCACCATGCAGCCGAGCTATTCCTTGACAATTTTGGGTGCAGCTGCACAGCTTTTTGAAGAAGAAACCCCGTGAAGATCTGCCCACAGAGCATGACCCAATCAGAACGTCCGGAGCCATGCCGCAGCTAGGTTGTCACGCGGTGGACAAAAAAATTGGTACTGCAAAAACCGGTTTCGACCCCTGCTTCACCACCACCACCTACATCACCACCAATTCCAACCACCAAAATGCCAATTAATTCGCTTT
>MU863908.1:0-281005 GCA_033296885.1 Triangularia verruculosa | reverse complement strand
AGCATGTGATTCCAAGCCATTGGTTGTTGTAGGCCTTGTAGGTTACAGGCCTAGATACACTGTAAAGTCCACAAATAAGTGCTGTACTTTAACATAAAGCTTATTCGACGATATTAGCTTAATACCGAAAATAACATTCGGTATAGTTGCAATATAATAATATATTGTTTTATATATAGTTTTATACGTCCTTTACTAAGACATTGCAAACTATTACTAAAGAGATCTTCGTTAATTTTCCGCTTATTTACGCTTTTATTTAATTATACCGATTATTTCGAAGTATTTATTATATAAACGGTAATTAAAGTATTTTAAAATTATATTTATTATTTATATCGATCGTTTTTATAGTTAAATCTAATAATTATAATACCTCTGGTTAATATAATAATTAAATTAAACGGTTAAGTATTATATAGGAATAAAAGGGGAAAATAATATATAGTAATTTTAAAGGCCGAAGTTAAAATATAATAATAATATAAAAAATACCGAATAATAAAATAATTCGATAATAGTATTTACTTTAAATAGTATCTTCTATTTAAAGTATATAATAATATAATATATAAAGTTATAAAATTTATAGGTAATTTTAATTAAAGTAATTAGAAATCTTTAAGAAAAAATAAATAAGGTAAGTGTTTTAAATTATACTTAATATTTAAGAAAACTTATATTATAAACGATATATTTATAATTAAGTAGTTAATATAATTTAAATCTAATTAATTATTTTACTATATAGATAAAGTATGTAAAAGAAAATAGGTTTAAATACTTTATTCGAAATAAATTAATAACGATTTATAAGTATTTTTTATTTTAAATTAAAGATTAAGCGTTTATAGTTATACATATTTTTTAATATTAAGTAATTTAAACTTTAAGGTATTTTTAATTATAATATGTAATATAATAGATCTTTTAAAATATATTATAAGTTTTTAAATTAAACTATTCTTTATTTAAAACGTTTAAAGTATAAATGTAGTTAAACTTTTTATGTTATTTCCGAATTTTATAAAGTTATTATTATCTTTAAGTTTAATAAAATTTAAATATTTGCTTAATAAACATATACTTTATATTGTTAAAAGATTTAAAAATTAAAAATGATATAATTAAATATAATATTTTAATATATTTTTTAAGTCGGTAGAATATACTATCTAGTTTAAACTTTAATTATATATATATAATAACGGAGTTATAAATTTAAATATATATTTATATTAAGTTATACCGATCTAATTTAAAAGTTATAACTGAGGTATTAAATTTATATTATTCTTAATAAAATACTTAGTTAAATACGTTTTTTATATGCATTTAAGATATTAAGTATTAAATAAATAACGTATATTTACTTAGAAGATAATAAAGAGTAATAATCGTATAGCGTTTAAGAGTTCTTTCTTTGATTGTATAATTATATTTACTAATAATTATTATTTATTTATTTTTACTAAGTATATTAGCTTTGAAATACCCTAAATACCTTCAACGGTTTCTGTTTAATAGGATTAATTCCGTTAAAATAACTTATATTATTATCTTAAAAGATAATTAAGATTATATTAAAGCATTTAAATTATAAAAGAGTAATTTAAAAATATACGTTAATAGTATTTATTAGATAAAAGCTAAAAATAGAAGATTATTATATAATTTTTAATATATAGCGGTTTTAAAACGTAAGTTGAATACTAAATTAAAATAATTATTATTATATTAACCGTTTAATATTAAATATTTAGTAGGTATTTAATTATCGGCTATCTATTTAATAGTTTTAATAAGTTAAAGTTTACTAATTGCTTTAAATATATATTTTAAAAGTAATAAATTATTTACTGTAAATTATTTTAAATTAAAGAGAACTTTCTTAAAGGATTTAATTTATATTAACTTTTAAGAAAAGCTTTACAAAAGAATATATTAAATATAATATAGTATAAAGTAATATTAAAAGCTTTTAAAATTCTATTATCGTCCCTGGTTAAAAAGGCTTTAATTATAAAGTTAAGAATATAATTAAAGTAAAAACCTCGGTATTACAATATTATATTTTCGGCTATAATAAAATTATAATCTAAAAATTATAATTTATATACTAATTTAATAATTTTATTATTATTAAAAGTATTATTTACTTACCAATAACCTAAGGTATTAAAATCTATACTTATATTAAGGAATATATACTTTAAAAAAAAGTAATATTTTTATTACTATAAGATTTAAAGATTTTAAATATGGCTAATAGTAAATATTTTAAACGTTTAAAATTATCGATAAAGTAAATAATAACGGCTATTTATAAAACCCTGGCCGGTAAAGTTTAAATATTAAAGTTAATATAAATCCGAATAAAAAAGGCTTTAATAATTACCTTTAATTTCATTAAGCTTTCTTCGTATTACTTTTAAAACTAAAACTTTATTATATAGTAAAAGTAGGAAAATAAAACCTTAATAATATTAATATTAAAGAAAATAAAGATATTATAAAAAAGGTTATACTTAATATAATAAAAAGAAATATTAAATTTAATAATCTACTTAATTAGCTCTTTTTTTAAGGCTATCTTTACCGAACGAATAATAAAGATCTTCAATACCCTCGTTTTAACTCTTTAAACTTAAAGTTTTATAACGGTATTAATAAACCGTTTTCTTTTATAAAAGAAAAAATTATTACCGCCGTTAAAAATTAAAGGTTTATAAAACTTATAACGTACATGATAAGCGAGTGAAACAGATAAGCGAGTGAAACAGATAAGCGAGTGAAACACTTTCTACCAGTCTACCATAACTAACCTCGATTGCTATACAATAACATTAAAAACCAACTATAATAACATTAGAAACAGCTAAGTCTGAAGCATCTACAGCCTCTTAGTAAGTGCGCGCATTATAGCCAGGCTTACCGCATATACTATAGCACCGAATCCTCGTACAAGCCCTCCCTATACTACTACTATCTAGCTACGTTTCTTACACTACCTCCCTACGCATAGTCTTCTAATCCAGTAGATTTTATATATCTTATATAGTAAGTGATCCTCAGAGTTATACACGTGTTCTTTTAGCTCTCCGACGCTTACTTAATACCTCGTTAGCATTACGGAGTAAAGAGTTCTCTACACGAAGGAGAGCCACCTAATATATTACAGCCGTTATACTCTTAGTAAGCTAGTCTACCACAGCTAACATTAAAATCGGAGAGCTATTTTAATAGTTAGTAATGCAAGTTTTAATAAGCGTTGACTGTAAGTTAGCTTCTCGGGGGTTGTATGGTATCTGGAACACCTGAGGTTGTGGAGTGCCGGGCCGTGAGGTCGGGGGTGTTAGCGTACGAAGCTTCACATCCAGCTTGGAAAACACCCTCTCTGGATCGTACGGCATAAGGCCCTCTGGTAGTCGTATCTATGTGTATAACGCGTCTAGAGCTCTGGCTGGCGTTTGACGAAGTTATACGCCCAGCGTTTGCCGACGGGAGGCGCATCGCGTTCGCATAGCAGTTGGTTAGCCATATCTTCCACACTACGCAACCTTGGTGGAAAACCTCGCGTAGAGAGCTCAGCAACATATTAAACAATAGCCTCCTCTTCTAATTGCGTAAGCTTTCTCGAATTGGGCGTAGTATCGCGTCGTACAGGCCTGCCGTCGCGTCGTCGCATAAGTGTCGCGGGGCTAACGCTATAGATCTTCGCTGCAGCCCGAAGACCAAGAGTATAGTCATTTTGGAGAGCTTTAAATGCAAGATTAATTCTGGCCTCGTGGGAAGGTAAAGCTATGGTTCGTTGTGGAAGAATTCAAGGTTGAGGGTGGAGGATACGCGACGCGGTGGAAAGTGTTTCACTTGCTTATCTGTTTCACTCGCTTATTATGTACGTTATTTATTCTTTAAATAACGCTAAAAATAAAAGTAACTACCTTAATAAAAATAAAACTAAAAAAATATACCGTATAAATCAAAAAAAAAATCCTTTATTATATTTATATTAAAATCGACCTTAATACCCTATATATTATAAAGTATAATCTATAATATATATATATATTATTTAATTAAAAAATCGCGTTATATATAAACTTTATTCTTCTTTATAATATAAAGTTAACGTTAAGTCTTTATATTAAGACTTAAATCTCCGACTTCAAATTACTTTTATTTTTAAATTTATTAGCGAAATAAATAACGGGAAATTCGAATATCGGGAAAATTAATAACCTCGGTAATTATAATAATCGTTTTAATTTCGCTAATTTTCAAAGTTATAAAATCGTTAATAACGGAAAATATATTAATAGTAGTAAAGTAAGAGGGTTTAAAGGTAATAAATATAGCCGTTAAGTAGGTAATTGGGAAAGGTTTATTTAAAATCCACGCCTTAATTAGAAAATAGTAGAAAATAATGAATTAGTCGATAAATTAACTACCTACTAACGAATTAGCTAAAAAATGACGAATTAACTAACTTCCTTTAGGCCTCACCGCCATTCCCAGACCTCACCAGGCCTCACCACCATGCCCAGGTATCACCACTTTTCTATGGGTGCCAAGAAAAATTAAGCCCTTGAGATTAAGCCGGTAGAAGAATTCATCTTATCCTACGGAAAAAAAGGGCCGGCTCGTCTCGGCTTAGTAGCTCATCTTATAAGATGAGATGAATTTGTCTCAGCTCGTTGCCCACGCTGATCTTGTCGACAGGGCCAACTCGCAGCACTTTGGGTATACGGCAGTCAGGACAAACGAAGCCAATCATTCGAGACTCCAATGCCGAGTTCTCGCGTGCTGCTGTACCGGTCTGGCTTGATATAATCATAAAATCCGAACCAACACATGATTCATGAGTCAGGCTGGGGGTTCAACATGCTTTAACTCGCACACTGCTGAGAGACCTTCCTAAGCTAATCGTATAATGTCACGCCAGCCTGTATACAAGGCCACATTCCGGTGTTGAATTAGACAGTGAGAGGCCCACGGTTAAGGAATTAATATCTTGGCAGTGGGACCTTGACCACCCGGTCAGGAGAGCCTGTGCTACCTGGCCCTCTTCCCTCCGACAACGAACCAATTGACTAGGTTTGCACCCCATATTATTGTTTGACATCCGGGCCTACCTTGCCCTCAAGTGTGCCCTTGTCACCTTGGTTCCTAATATTAGTCCGCCTTGGCTCCTACTCGCAACCCGGGAGTCAACCGATTCGGCTGCCCCACCAACGACGCAACAACACCGGAACACTGCCCATCACAACATACCGTAGGTACTCAATCACCATGGACTTCATCCGGGACGCCCTCCGGGGCCGACGGTCCCGACAGCATGAAGGCGAGCCGTCACCGCCGCCCGGCACCGTCCCCCGCCACGCCCTCGACACCCTCCCAACGCTCCCCGTCCCGCGCCGGCCCCTTACCCCCACCCCGCCACACCCGCAGCACCTCTCCTCCCCCTTCTTCAAGCTCCCGCCCGAGATCCGCCAGCAAATCTACCCCCTCGTCCTCGCCAACCGCGAGATCCACCTCGACATGCGCTACACCGCAGTCGAGACGCAGCGCGGCACCCCGCACTCGACGCGCGGTGCCCTACCGATACCATGCTCCCAGATATAATAATTTAATTTAGTTCTTGAAGAATCTGGTATAATGTGCCGTTCGAATTCAATAGAGGACAGCAAGTAATAGATGTATGATGTATAAAGAAAAAAAGGATTCTACTACTACTTGGTACTAGTAGTTGTGGTTTTTGAATACGTACTGGGCTCACGCTTCTCACAAATATCTCAGTATACCAGGTCAAAATGGCATGTGTTTAGGTTTCCTCCGCCAAGGGAACAGAAAAGGTGCTTGACAAGGGGGAGACCATTCCCGTCCACTTCCCGGGCTTCACACCCAGCGCGCCGGCCAGAATCTTGCCATCGACCAGCCGCTTGACCGACGGAGCGTTCATCACGTCCATCTCCACGAGATGGTCCAGGAACTGCTGCCACTCGGCCAGCACCGCCTCTTGCGTGCTTGCGCCCCCCCTTAGCCGCCGGCGCCGCCCTGCCCGCCACGTCCACCAGAATGGCATACAGCACCTGCAGTCGCCAGTTGCCGCCGCGCGAGTCCCAGTCTCTGATCGTCATGCCGAACCGGTCTCGCTCGTTTCGGCCCTCCTTCTCGTCCCGAACGATATCCTTCAACTCCAAGATCGCGGGGCGGTGGCGGTGGGCGGCAGTGATGACATCAGACAGCTTGTTGGGCGCTTTGAAGCCCTCCCTGGCCGCCTGCGTCACGAGGGACGGCCGGGTGTCGACGCAAGATGAATTTTTATTACTTAGTGGTAGTACTGAGACTATAAGACCTCCCCTAAATCGGGAGCGCCCATCTTCCGTCTAAATACTCTAGACCTGTTGTACAATCCCCCGGGCCGTCTCGAAAAGTATCTCCGGGATCCGTGTCATGCTATTGCATCATTGTAGTGGTATTTTCCGCAGGCGCCCTAATCACGAGGCCCGTTCCATCGCTTGTATGTCGGTGTTGCACTCTTGTCATCATCCGAGCCCAGACTTGATTGGGGGAGTTAGACGTCTAGTAATGGTTGAACCTGTCGATGGACGATGGAAATGATGGAAATTGAGAGCTGATCGCCCATCGACAAGTGCGGAAAAAGGTGACCGGGGCCATATATTCCGTGCGAGAGAGGCAGGGCCAGCACTGGTCCTGTGAAGCCAGAGAGTGCTTGTTACTAGTATGAACAGACTCGGAGTTTTGCAACATGGAACTGACATCCTGAGTGTGGTTTTGAATGCATTAGTACCTATCTTTGAGCTTTCGACGTCAGACGACTCCGGTGGTTTCGTGTGGTTTTTACAGAGAAAGAGAATACTATTAGTAGTAAATTCAGGGGGGTTCGGCATAATAGTCTGGCGCGAGCAAAGCCGGGTAGTAGTACTAGTCGTAATGGTCCGAACTTTCACTAGTACTGTGTACAAGCAGCTCCACGTATGATCAGTCCCAACTAAGCCCTCAAGCCGGCACCACATCCACAGGCAAGAGCAAGTCCCGATCCCTGCTATGCGGCACATGGTACGACTCCGTCACGGTAACCTCGACCTTCGTCTCACTGCTGTACTCACGTACCACCACCCCGCTGAGCAAGAAACTCACATCCCCCGAGTTCCCCCCATTCATCTCCCCCACCGGCCACCACCCCTGCACCGCCCGCGGCACGACCGTCAGCACCAGCGCCGACCCGTCGGCCGCCACCTCGGCGACCACGTTGAAGCGCATGTTGGACAGCATGCTCGCGCCGCCCAGGTACGCGCCGTTCTTGTCCTGGACGAGCAGCGGGCCCAGCGGCACCGAGAAGGCGAGCGACGCCAGCTCAAAGTCCACCCCTGTGTTGGGCGCGAGCACGACCGAGAAGACCAGGTCCTGCTTGGTGCCGCCCGCGAGTGCCCGCACGCGCGACTGGCGGGCCGCGGCCGCCGAGACGGGGTAGACGAGGTAGGCGAACTGGGGCGCGTCGTCGTCGCCGCCCTCGGGGTGCGAGGCGCGGGACGGGGTGGTTGTGGCTGTGATCTGGGCCTGGGGTGCTGGGCGGACGTGCGGGGCCGGGTCGATGCCGCGGCGCGGGGTGGCGCGGTTGCGCGTGCCGAAGGGCGGGTGTGGTGCGCAGGCGATGGATGGCCGCTGGGCGAAGATGGCCTTCTTGCGCGGCGGGAACTGGCGCTTGGGCGGGAGGGGAAGGACGGCCCCGGGATGCTGGGGAGGGCCTGTGGGAGCGGTGGCGGCTGGTCCTCCGCCTCCTCCTCCTCCTGCTGCTGTCAGTGGTGTTGCTCTTTCTGGTGCCGCGGCTAATGCTGCGACTGCTGCTGCTGCTGCTGCTGCTGCTGCTGTTGTTGGCGGTTCCTGGTAGGGCAGCTGCACCTCGAGCTGCCAGCAAGGCGCATTCAGCTCGATCCCCATCAGCGCGGCAGACGGGTACGGCTCCGTGTACCACGTCGGGTGCGGCTTGAAGAGGTCCACCAGCTGCAGTTGCACGTCGTTGGCGTAGTTCTCCATGTTGAGGATCCGGACATCGGTTGTCGCCGTCCCCCAGATGAAGTTAACGCCACGGGGGTTGCTAGCGTTGCCGCGTGTGTCGGTGTACGTGATGGGCTTCTGGCTGTCCGGGTCGTCGGCCTTGTCGTCTGTGTACACGCGCTGATAATCCATATCGATCATCTGCGGCGTGATCTCCTTGGCGGCCGAGAAGTACTGCTGGTGAGGGGGCTCGCGGAGGAGCAGCGATGTGAAGTCTGGGTCCTCCGGGGCGGCACGCAGCAGCCCGAGCAGCGTGTCTTGCCCGAGGACCTGGTGGCGCAGGATCTCCGGGGGACCGGTGGTGGACGACTTGTCCTTGCCCTTCAGATCCACGACCATGTCCGGGAACTTGGTGATTAAGGCCGAGCGCACGAGAAAGCCATACGTCGGCACCGGAGGCACGTAACCGAGGTCCGGGATGGGAGTCGTCAGGTACGTGTTGATCGCCCCCTTGATGGCGTTGCGGAAGCGGTCGTCGCTCCTATCCAAGTGGTTGGCGAGACTGAGGCCGCCGTCGACCATGGCCCACACCCAGGCCGAGTCCACGTTGAAGAAGCGCACGCTCTCGCGCGGCAGGTGGCTGGGATCGCTGATGAGGTAGTGCGGCGGCACATTGACGAGGAAGTACCGGTCCATGACCCACTTCAGCACGACTGCCCAGTCTGGGGAGTAGGGCGTGTTGAACTCGTTGTAGGGGGCTGGCGTAGACTCGTCGCCAGCCTTGCCGTCCGTGGTGCTGGCAACAAGGGCAGCGGCACTGTCGAGGAACGGGTCAATGCTGGGATCGATCTCGCTCCCCTTGTAGCTGAGGTCCAGCTTGGGAAGCTCTGGCCGGAACCACCGGTGCACCATGCCGTCCGGATTATGCTCCAGCAGCCCGCTCTTGGGAAGTTTGCGGACCTCGTCGACCGTGGCAGCAATGCTGCTGATGACGTCCTCTCTGGTCCTGTAGGGGGGTGGGATCCCGAGGTCGGCCGCCCAAGTCTTGACGGCAGCTTGCTGGGCCTCCTTCATGGCCTGGTTAAATATCTGCGTGCGCACACGGGCAAGCGCGGTTGCAAACGTCTGATCCGCCAGCGCCAGCATCTTTCCCAGGTTCCACGCCGCCGAGTACGTCACGTCCATGAGGTTGTACTCCTGGTCAAGGATCTGAAGCTTCTCGCCCGTGTTGGACGTTCCCGGCCACGGAGGCTTCTCGGCGTCGGGGAAGCTCACGACACTGGGCGTAAAGGGGCCCCGGAAGAAGGCAGACGAGACCTCTCCGGTCCGTAGGCGGTACCTCACCATGGAGAAGCCGTCGTGGATGCGGCTGGTTAGCCGGCACCCCACTGCTCCGGCCCTCTGAAGCGTGTCGACGTCGTCCTGCGTCAGCCGACGGCGGAGACTGTTGATGCTCGTGCCCAGCTGCCCGAACGCATCGGCTACGCTGAATGAGCTGGGAGGCAGGCACGTGTAGTCCCACGAGTACAGCGAGCTAATGGCCACATAGCGCTGCGTGACGGGCCAGTCCATGGCCTCGACGCCTTCGATGTTGACAAGATGTGCCACCACGGTTGTTGGCTGCGTGATGTCAAGAGGCCCGGTGCGGTGGCAGACGACGACCGAGTATGCGTGTGTCTCGTCGTCCGTTTTAGCCGCCGTCGCTGTCCCGTCGAGGTGGATGTCGCGGACGTGGGCCAGGAAGCGGTGGGGATGCACCCAGCCGTTCTTTTGGCCCGGGACTCCCTTTCCCTGGGCGTCGTAGTGTGTGAAGAGCGGGTTGAACAAGGTAGACGGCAGAAAGATCAGGTCTGTCTTTGCCTCCGCCCCGTCGACATCCGGGTCGTACACAACGGCCGAGCTTGTGTTTTGGACTTTGGGTATCTCCGAGGCCAGCATGTTGATGGCCAGCGTCTGACTCTGCTTGACGTTCGTCCCAAGGCTCGTCTCCGCAAACATGGTGGAGAGCTCGGAGCTCGCGAGTCGGAGCTCATCCTGCGTGAAGAGCAGCACCGCCAGCCACGGTACTGTATTCGTGGCGTCGTCGGGTCCGCTAACAGAGCTGGCTGGCCTCTCCCAGGGCAGGGTTGGGTCGTTGAACACCATGTTCGGTACTACCTCGGCGCTGTCGGCGTGGCCCTGGGGCGGATAGAACGAATCAAGCGCACCATCAGGCAGCGCAAAGCGAGGACCTATCACGTTGAATAGGTGTGAGGTCGTCTGCTTCATCGACTGTCCGTCGGCCACAATGTCCTGCTCGACATCGATGTGGTGGAGCCCAGCCTCCAACCCAGGAACGTACGACGAGAACAGCTGCTCCTGGCCTGGCAGAAGCTTGACTTCAGTTATGGGCGTGTCCAGACGCCGCAGCTTGCGAAGCTGTCGTTGTCCATGGCGGAGGACGAGGTGCCGCGGGGACGGCGAGATCTTCTTCCAACCGGGACGTCTGAGATCTACCATCGGCGCCATGTCGGGTAATCAATAGGCAGTGATTCTTGGTCTATGCTTGGGATAATTCAAAGGGGCGAGATGACAACCATCAATCAATGTCTTTCCGGCCCTGTACACGGAGGAGAGTCTAATATCCGCAAAAGGGGTTGAAGACATTCGAGGGTATCACCCCAGAGAGATCCTACCCCTAGGCCCGGAATCCATCGCCGAAGGAATGCGGGCCCAGCTCCCGGCGCCTCGTCACGCTGACAATGTATGAGAGGATGGTGAGGCTATACTGGTCTGATCGGCGCCAACTAAAGGAACACGGTATGACGAGGGCTACTAGTAGAGTCTTTCTCAGCCTAACATCTGTCAAGGGGTAGTGTCGGAGAGAACGACCTGAGCCGGAGCTTGAGTCCTCCCCCCAATAGGCCCGGAACCTATCACCGGAATGTGGGCCTGGTCCCATGGCGCCTCGTCATAGTGACACTCTGATGAAATGATTTACACGAGGTTGCGGTTGTTGATGTGAGCATGAGGTCAAGGGTTGCGTGATCTACGATCTTTCACCCCCCAACTAACCTAGTAGTCATCTACAATGCAAGCAGTATAGGTACTAGGTACACAAATACGGAGCGAGACCCGGTGATTTCTAGGCTCGGTACCTTGGACACCCAGCTGTGCTGGGATCTTGTCCAGCTTAGTACAGTGCCCTGCCCTTACTTGTAGGATCCGGCTGGGGTTAGGAGCATATAGCATCCGTCGGCTGTTTTCCCAAAGTCCTAACCAAATCAAAGACTTAACTGAGCAAATACGATTAATGAATTGCCAGACATACAGTGTAGTTGACTTCGAAACGCCCCAAATTGTGACTGTGTACCCGAAAGACAGACCTACTTACCCACGGTAGGTTGGCAGACAGTCGTTGTCTACATATACGTACTTAGGGAGGTGCTCACGAGATTAGTTGAAACCCTAGTAGAATAGTAGATAGAGTAGTTGTTTAGTCAGGAGCTGTAGTACTAATGTATAGCGAAACACCAAAAGATTATAGATGTATGTGAATGAATGTCTTGCTCTCCTGGTTTTCTCCTCGTTTGTGCACATCCTGCCATTACACTCGCCCGCTTCTGGTGTAACGCCTTCAGTCGTTAGAGCAATCTGTAAGTGTCCCTTGTTGGAATAGGAGAGCTGAATCATACCCGTAGTAAGACTCCATATGAAATGAGGGTGAGCAAACTTCTCCCCAACGTGGTCAACGTGTGAGATCCCGACAACGCCCCTTACCCACTCTCCTTGTCTCCCCGCCCACACGCAGCTCCTAGGCAGACGGCGGTGCCGGCGCCTCAGGACTGATAATCGGCTCCTTGAGCTGCAGGAATCCCTCAATGGCCGTATACGGGCCCGGCTCAAAGCCCGGCTTATCATCGACCTTGGCCAGCCCCAACGCCATATACTTGGTCTCGGGAGCGCCCCCTCCAACACCACCACCACCATCATCACCACCACCGCCCGCCCCCTCCTCGCGGCCCGCCCGCCCGTCTTCCACAAACGGCTGCAGCCACGCCCACCGCGCCACGTCCAGGCTCGGCACGCGGACCCCGCTCCCGGGCACCGTCTCGTCCTTGTCCGGGGGGCTCAGCGCGTACGCCGGCCCCAGGGTGTGCGCCGGGTCCCAGTAGCGCTGCACGTCGTCGGTGACGAGCAGCGGGCCCGCGTGGAAGAAGGCCGTCATGCGGTGCAGCGCCGCCTGCCACGTCCAGGGGGGCAGCTGCAGGCTGCCGATGGGCTGCACCCCGCCCGTGTACGACGTCACGGGCGCGAAGGGGTCCGTGATCAGGCCGAAGGCCGTGAGCTTGGAGTTCCAGGCTTGGGTGTAAGCGGCGCCGGGTTGGGCGGGGGTGGCTGGTTGTTGCTGGGTGGTGGTTGGGTCGAGCCAGAAGGCGGGGAGAGCGGGATAGTTGGTTGGTCCGATGGGGTTTAGGGGGGAGCTGCTGGTGCGAGGTGCCGTGCCGGCGTCGCCGTTGGCGCCAGTGTAGTAGGTGTAGATGGCGCTCAGGTCTAGCTCGTCGCCCGGCTTGGGGTCGGCGAGGGCGTTGAAGTAGCCCACCAGGCCGTCGTGGGCGCGGTCTGTGTCCCCCAGCTTCACGGGAAAGTGGTAGATCTCGGCGCCCTCGAGCAGACCCGTCTCCTGCTGCTTGGTCTCGTGGCCGTCGAGGCTCGACTGGTCTGTTTTCGCGTCCGACGCCAGCTCGAGGCTCCACGCGGCGTTGACGAGGGCCATGGGGCGGCCCACGAGGCTGTTGAGGAACGTGCTGTACGCGCCGGGCGACGACGTCGACGACTCGAGGGACTGGCTCAGCATACCGAGGAAGGCGAGCAAGTAGGTCTGGTCCTGGTCCGTCAGCAGGGCGAGCAGCCGGTCCAGCTGGCCCGTGTCGGCTGCCGCCGGCGGGTCGAAGGGGAGCCACTTGGCGCTTGCCGGGGCGCTGACGGGCGCCGTTGGCGCCGCGATGCGCACCTCGCGGTAGAAGGTGCCGTCGGCGAGGAACAGCTGGATGCCGTAGTCGACGTAGTTGAGCACAGCCCAGCCCCAGATGGGGTTCTCCCACTCGGTTGTCGGCCGCCAGTACGGGGAACTACTAGCCGCGTCTGGCCCCTGGCCCTGGCGCACGTCGTGCGTGACAAAGCAGCAGTTGAGGCGCGACAGCTGGTTGATAGCAGGGGGCACCTGAGTGAACTCGTTGTGGCCCGACTGTGGGGACGGCTCGACGACGTTGGGCTGGCCGTCGGCCAGCTGCCCCGGCGTCAAGAAGTCGCCGAGGCACGGGTAGACTGCCTGCGTGTCCTCGTAGCCATAGCGCGGGTCGATGGCGCAGATGGACTGTCCGAACTTGTCGATGATGTTGAGCTTGGAGAAGCGGAACTGGCCGTGCGTGCAGGGCTTGAAGGGGATTGCCGACGGATCCGACTCGAGCAGGTTTCCAAACGTCACGAGCGTCCCGAACGGCGTCAGCTCCGAGTTGGTTCCGATGATGGCGAGCTCTTTTGGACCGAATGGCCCAATCTCGGCGTCTGGCAGTGGCTGCAGACCCCGCAAGTCAAAGCCCGTCTGCGGGAACATGGCGTTGGGTTGGATGTGTGTCCCCTTGGCGAGGGTCAGCAGCTCGGCGGTGAAGCCGTCCATGGGAGACGACAGAAACGGGAGCGTGTAGGCCTTGGTCTGGACGAGCTGCTGGTCCGCCGTGTTGGGCAGGTACTTGTCCAAGAGCTTCGGGTCTGTGTTGCTGAAGAGGTCCGCGATGGCAGCCTGGAGACTGAAGTTGGGCTGGGGCAGGAGGAGGATGCGGCCGGAGAGCGTGCGCGTGTCCGTGATGTCCTCCTTGGAGAGGTCCACGCCGGGCTTGACGCCCAGCTTCCACTGCTCGTCCGGCTTGCCTTTCCGTTCGCTGTAGAGCTGCCAGTCATCCCACTTGACGTGGAAGTACTCTGCCTCCCACTCGGCAAAGAGCGGGAACCATGGCTGAGTGGCGCCCCACTGGTCTCGGAGGGGCCCCGAAGGGTCGCCGCGCTTCCCGTGGTCGTGATACAGGGGGAATTGCTCCTCTCCGGTGGGCGTTATCTTCGCCGTGTCCGACGGCTCGAGAGCCAGGAATTCTTGAACCAGTGCCCGGGCGGTAGGCTGCAAGACGTCGGGCAGGACAGAGGTGCAGTAGGCGCTGATGTCGCCGGCCGGCGTGGGTGGCTGGATCAGTTGCGAGTCGAGGCGCACCAGCAGCGTGTCGAGGTAGTCGTCGGGCCAGCCAGCCTCGATCCCTCCAACCAAGAGCGACGGGTCACGGCGCTGGCTGAAGTCCAGGTTCACGCCGGGCATGGGCAGCTGACTGAACTTGGTCGTATCCTTTGAGAGGCTGCCGACGACCTGCTCTGCGTCGGTGATGAGGGCCTGTAGGGCTTTGAACTGCCGAGTCAGCTCGGCCAGGGGGAACTGCGCCTTCTTGCGGTCGTCGTCTGACAGCGAGGCGTACTTCCACCAGTACGAGAACATGTTCCACCGGACCTGCAGAAGCTGCCGCGCCGCCGTGTCCCACAGCCGCTGCGCGTCGTTGAGCTGCTCCAGGTAGTTCGCTTCGTCGGGCGTGGGAGCCTGCGTCGGGCTACCGGCCTGGTTCTGGAAGTGCCAGTGCACCCCCCCCGACTGGCGCGAGAAGTTCCAGCTCTGCAGCTCGTCCATGGCCACGCGCTGCGCCTGCACGCCGTCGTCCTGCGCGCGGAGCAGGGGCGCCAGCGCAGACAGGTCCATCTCAAGCTCCGTCTTCTGGTGCGACTTGACGTAGGCTAGTAGCGCGTCCATGGGCGTGGTGCCCACGGCCACGGGCATCGAGCCGGTGAGCAGGTGTGAGGCGTCATTGGCAGGCGTCTTTGGGGGCGGCTTGTCGGCGTTCCACTGCACGTCGTACATGGCTCCTTGACACAGGACCCGCGCAGGTCCGGTCGAGTTTAGCCACGCCTGCACGTCTTGGGGCCAGGGCGGACTGCCCGCGAGCTCCATGGTCAGCCTTTTGAGCCGGGCCTCCCTCGTCACCGTGCTGGAGCTGCTGCCGAGGGGGTCGTTGGCCGCGTCAGAGTGCCATCCCATGACATAGTAGCTCGCCACCGCCGATGTCAGGTTCCCGGCCTTCCCGTCGATGGTGCAGGCGAACGGATCCAGGATCGAGAAGACGTTGCTGCAGTGCGGCTGGTAGTCCGGGAAGAGCTGGTTGGAGGCAGTGGCTACGTTGAGGTCGGCGCGGTCCGCCGTGGGGTCCTCGCTCCATCCCTTGGCCGCCGCCTTGTACCCGAGGAATATCTCGGCCTGCTCGCCAATGCTGATGTCGGCCGCCGGAGAGCCGCTCGCGCTCTGGTGCGTGATAAAGGGGGAGACGTCCACCTGGAGGTCTGCAGTAAGGAGGGTTGGGTCGTCGATCTTCCGGCTGCGGTCGCTCTCGACAACCCACGCTACGACGGCATCCACCTGGGCGCCGTCCTTGGTGTTGGGGGTAGTGGTCGCGGCGTCCGGATCCAGCCGGCGGATCACCAGCCACCGGTTGGGGAGCTGGGGAAACTCGGGCGAGCTGTAATCCGGGCTGGCCTGGGGCGGCACGGCAAGGCCCTCGGCGCGCCGCTGCTTGGCGAGTGCGGCGCTGGCCGACGGCGTGGCTCCCACGCCCCTCCGATAGAAACGAGGGATGATCCAGTGCAGGTAGACTCCTAGGCGTTGAGAGCGCACCGCGCCACCCTGGCCGAGGTCCACCAGCCGAGGGTTGTTGCTCCAGGGGATGGAATCATGAAGGTCGGTGTGAGCCAGGATATCACTCTGGATGAAATTGCTGTCGAGCCGGAGGAACGTGTAGTTTGGCTGTGTGATGGGGGCGATCTTGGCGTCAGGAGGCGTCGTGGCATCGCCTGGCTTCCCGTCGCACACGCTCTTGTTGAAGACGAAGGCGTCCAGCTTGACAGGAATGGCGACATTCATGTTTGCTCGATCCTGGGGCGCTTCAGCACGCTTCCAGTCGGTGTGGAATCACCAAGTACGTACTCACATGTCCTGACTGCGACCTAGGTGTGTTTATCATGACTTGTCCTTGACGGGTGGCTGGGCTCGTAAAATGCCAACTGATCAACCACGATCTCTGAAGTTCATAATAAGTGTCCGCTTTGCAAGGGGGTCAACCGCACCATGGTCGAATCACGCCTTCGTCTGTCGAGCATCCCCGTAACGAACCACGAGCCAGATGCAAGAATGACAGAGGGGTGGGAGTGTATGACACGAATCTCGTGAGATCCGAAAGGGCGCAATGTATCTGTTACACTACGAGTACCTTGCCCGCTTGTACCCAACCTGAAGCATTTTGTCCGCTACCGCGATACCCCTGAGCCGAACAAAAGAGGAGATGATGTGTTGTAGATGGCGCACTGATGACACAACCCCAACCAGACTCCCACAACAAGCGCTTTGACATTGGTACCTACCACCTACCGGTCAGTACATGTCATGGTCTGTGCACCGAGTGATTCCTAGTAGTGTGGTTGGTAGTACAAGTACCTCTTGTTGGTATCGGTCTCTCTCTCCGCCATCAAGCGCTCAGGGGTGTGTGAAGGCATCGCCGTGATGTATCTCCCGGCCAAACGGAAGGAGACTAGGCGAACGAGAATGATGGAAATCGAACAGTCTAGGACTCAAACCTGTCGTCACCCGCTCCGCAACCATCGTGGACATGATGGTGAAGCTGGTCATACTCTCCGGTCTCCGGGTCCCTTGGCCTACCCTGCGGCGCCGTCGCCAGAGCCTGACGACATTGTACTCTGGCATCTCGGCGGCCCTGAGATGGAGATTACTCGTCCTGGTATACTGGCGTCGCTTTCCATCCCTCCTCTGGTAATCCCGGTAGATGGTAACCTCTGCGTGCGTACTACTACTTGCTTACTTAGGGACCCCCTTGTGAGAAAAGTCTAAAACCATCCTCTCCCAGCCTCTTCATTGCGTCTTTTCTAATCTCAGAAGTAGTTTCGGTGGTGTGTGTATCTGGCACGGTTTGTGCAGATGAACAAACGCAGCCTCTTTCTTTGAAGCCCTACTCTCAACTATCATTACAATGTCCAATTCTTCTTGGCAAGTCCAGTCATTTTATGTCAATGTTGGAAATGGGGACTGCTCCATCCATATACTAGAGTACCGGCCAAGTATTGTCCAAAAGGCGCTTGCTTACAAGTGCGTCTTGGTCGACGGCGGCTCGGCATGGCTCCCCATCGATGTCGGAACCAGGACGGCAGGGACAAATCCCCTCAGGAACATGATTGCCCATCTCAGCGCCCTGTACCGCTGGGTGAATGGCTACTGCCAGTTCGACACCATTGTTCTCACCCACTGGGACGAGGACCACTACGGGAATCTGCTCTGGACCATCAAGGAGGATGCCGTCGCGTATGGGGGCTTCCCCCCGTACCTCAAATACGACAACTCGCGGCTGCCGTTGACCTACTTCTACGTCCCCAACTGGTACCCTGACACTGGGCTGAACGGAGCCGCGTGGTTCTACCTGCGGGCCACCAGAGGCTACGCCTACATCAACAGGAGCTACGAGAGGGGTCGCAGGACCACGGCCTTCGACTTTGTTCCGTTCGCCATTCTTCGCGCTGCAGACTCGTCGCTGAAAGATGTCTTGGGCGCCGAGTTCTTCTTCAATACGCCGTGTCGGGGTGCCATAAGCGACGTCCAAGACCTCTTGAGCCTCGTGAGAGCGAACCCGCCCACGGGCCCTTACATCAATCCAACCGACACCACGCCGCCATCCATGTATTGTATCGGCGTCTGCCAGGTGGTACCAGGGACCCCGTCGGTCTCGGTCATCAAGGAGAACCCAACGAGGACAAACAAATTCTCGATTGCCTTTATCATCCTCTGGACCGACACCTGGCGAATATCCCACTTCAGTGCTGGTGACGCCGACCAGGACACTGAACACAGAATCCTCGCCTGGCTGACGAAGAAACACCCTGGCACCATGACCTCTGTCAAGATCAGCCACCACGGTTCACGGTCTTCGACGCCGCTCAGCCTCTTTCCGACGGCCATGCCACGCAACATTGTCATGTCTATCCCCAGTGGCATGCACCGGCATCCGAGTACGTACAAAGCACCCCCCCTAACCCCCCCCCCTCTCCCCCCCGGAGGCCTGCTCTCCACAGGCCCCGCGTTCGAGTCCAATAACTCACCGGGAGAAAACAAACAGCCTTGGAAGTCATGTGGTACTTGTGGCTCTGGACCGTGTCATCCGGCTCGAGACCTGCTGTCCTGGGCACAAAGTATCCTCACTTCTTTGCCGTGCATCCGGCGGCCGGCAGACCCAACAACCCCTGGTACTACACCAAGGCCGACCGTATCAGTGTCTCATTTCTCGAGCGCTGGAACCAGACCAAGTATGCTCCGTACTGGCAAGACTGCAACACCCGCGGCGCCGTGATCAACACATCCATGGCCGCCGGGCAGTCTGTACAGTCCCTCCTCTGTCAGTACTGGGCAATCAAGCAGGCATACGGCCTGAATGAGGACCAGATGCGCCCGTTTGTCGTCAACCAGCTCGAGAAGGTGTGGCTGACAATATGCCACCCGTCGCCCGTCAGCCATCCTTCTGTGGGCCAAGGCTACGTGTGGCCGACGAGGGTCCCCATCACGAGGAGCAACCAGATTGAAGCCGTGCGCATCCAGGGCCGCAACGACAACCTTGACGGCTTCGTCTACCACTTGTACCGCGGGACAGACTTCTTCATTCCGTACTTTGGTTCTTTCACAACGCAGTCAGGGTACAATACCGGAGTAGTCGGCACCCTCGCCAACGGCGCGGCCGTATACGCCTACTTCTTCCCCTGGCACCTGGATCCGCTCCATGGCCCGACAGTCTCCCCGAAAGCAGGTGGGCCGGCGGATGCTCAAGATTTCTACTCGGAATCCGCTGCCGTGGTCGCCGGCCGTGAGGCGAACCCCCCCGGGACGGACCTGAACGAGGACGACGACGTACTCCCAGATCCACAAGATGTGGGAGAGGGCACGCCGCCGCCTCCATGTCGTCTACCCCTGCCAGGGGCCGTCGAAGCCAGTGCGCTTGCCGGGGAAGACGGCGGCTACTACCTCTACGCAAGCATCGTGTCGGCCGCGGCCATCCGCGTCGCGGCCGCCCAGTACAGCATTTTGTCGGCCGGGCCCCTGAACAGCTTCCTTTCGGCGCTGCACTGCGCAAACCTCTGCCTTGTCGGGCCCAATCCGCCGGGCCCGACGGGAACCACGCCGCTGTTGGAGTCGGACGAGTTTGGCCACTACTTGACGGCGGCACTGAACGCCCAGGCCGTCTCGGCCATCAACGCGCCGCAGTCGTACGTGGGCGGCTTTAGCTTCGCCGTGGCCCCTATTTCCGGCAGCCCTTCGGACAAGGCTGTGCTCTCCTTCACCACGGCTGCCGTGGAAGACGCCTTCGGTCTAGCCAAGGGCACCGGTCCGCCCATGGGCATTCTGGAAGACGTCAAGACACTCGTCTTTGGCCTGGACACGTCGGTGTGGGATCCAACCACCACGGTCACCGCGACAGCCTCGCTCACGCAGCTGGTGCAGTTCGCCGGCATCACGTACCTGGAGAAATCACCCGCCGTCGCATACCTGAGCGACATCCAGCTGGCCATCCCGCTTTCGGCCGCGGGCAAAAGGAACGCCGTCTGGTTCGAGCCCCTGAGCAGCTACCGCACCACCACCCGGCTGGAGATGGACCTCTCGTCGGATGCCGTAGGCCGGCTCAACCAGTATATCGCCGCCTTCGCGGGGCTCAGCATCGTGTCTGCGTTTGCCATTGCCCGGAGGACGTCCATCTGGACCCCGGCCGCCCCCAAGGAGGGGGTGCCAGCCTCAGCGAGCGCCACCATCTCCTACGGCGGATCGCTCACCTTTGGCGGCGACTTCACCATCAGCAGCGGAACCCACCTTGACGGCGCCATAGAGCTCATGCCGACGCAGATCAGCCTTGTCTTGACCTTGAGGGACAAGGTCGACATCTTGGCCGACATCTTCACTCTGCTCAAGCCTGTCCTCGGGCTGCAGGGTGACCACTTCGAGTTCCGGGACTGGCTGAAAGGGAGCGCCGGGAGCACATCCTTCCACCCGCCCTATCTCCGCCGCATCGTCGCCGTCATGGACCACGAGGCCGAGTCCAAGGGCGGGACGCCGAGCACGCCGGGCATGGCCAGCGTGCAGATTGTCCTCGAGACGCGCGTCAACTTCTCCGGGGGTGCCTTTGCCTTGTTCCTCATCACCTACACCTGGACCAGAGAGGCGGGCGGCACGAGCAGCAGCCAGCTGGAGGCGGAGCTCTGGCCGGCCCCGCTGTCCGCCGACGCGGCCACGTACTCGCCGACGCTCCTCCCGGGCTACGAGGGCTACCGCTCGCTTCTACCGCCCGTGACACTGGGTCCCAACGAGCAGTGGCCGTTGTCTCTGGACCTGACCAAGATAGGCGGCTTCGACCATCTCCCCTCGGAAATCAACCCAGAGGTCACCCAGGTCACGCTGATGATCAACAGCTCGGGCATATCCTTCAGTGGCGATGTCGTAGCCGGGGCCCCCAACGGGGACATCCCCAAGGTGTCTCTCGCCCAGCTCAACCTCGAGGCCTCGTACCTCTTTGGCTCGGCAGGCGGATTCAGCGGGTCGTTGAATGTCATGGCCCTGATCGAGGCGGCCCCCAACGCCAGGAACGGCCTGCCGGCCCAGATCACGGGCGAGGTGTGGAACGACGGCACCGGCTGGAAGCTGGGCGCCGGGGTCCATAACCTCTACGGCTCCACGCTGTACCAGTTCTTCGACTCGGACACGCAGGGCGGCATCGGACCGGTCCTGGACAACCTCGAGATCCGTGAGCTGGTCATCGAGTACGACTACCACCCGAGCGGGGGCGCCTCGAGCTTCTCCATCAGCGGCAATATCGCGTTCGGGACGCTCGCGCTGTCGCTCGCCTTCACCTGCGCCTCCCCGTCGTCCTGGGTGTTCAAGGCGGCCCTCGACACGAGCGAGGTGCCCGAGACAGGAACGACACTCGGCCAGGTCCTGCATCAGATCTTCGGCGCAGGGGGGGTCGAAGATGAACTCCCCGACTGCATTCTTGACGTGCCCGTCAACCCCCCCCAGAGCGAGGATGCCGTCGGCCTCGACATGGTGCGCGTGGCTGGACCGGCAGGCTCCACCGGCAGCGGCTTGTTCTTCACGGCCTGGCTCCAGTTTGACGGCATGGCATTCCAGGCGCTGCAGTACCAAGGGCCGACCCCCCAGGGCGCGAGTGAGAGGCCGCCGCCCCGCAGAGTGTTCACCATGGGTGTCAGCTCGCTGCCCACGGCCAGCGTGCCGCTCGTCGGCGACATCGCGCAGCCTTTTGACGACATGTTGCTGCTGTACGTGCAGCGGTTGGATGGCCCGGGTGGCAGCGCCGACGACGGCATCACGTACGCAGAGCTCCAGACCATCAACACGGAGCTGGCCGCCGCGGGGAGGTCCCAGCTGCCGTACCGCGTCACCAAGAAGACGTATGCCGACGCGGACGTTGTGCTGCCCGTCGGGGCGCACTTCCTCCTCGTGCTCAAGGGCGACGGCGGTCAGCCGCAGGTGGCGCTTGATTACGTCTTCTGGACGCCCGCGGCTTCGTTGACCGGGGCACCGACCACTTTGACGGTGAGGAAAGATGAGACGCCAGCCATCATCAGGACGCCCAGAGAAAAGGGGGCCCAGGACGCCTCTGCCGACCCAGGGACAGCAAAGGTGCCGTGCGAGAGAAAGATGGGCCCGCTCGCCATCCACAACATCGGCTTCAAGTACAGCGACGACGACCAGGGGCCGACCTTGTCGATCCTCATGGACGCGTCCGTCGTCCTCGGGCCTATCGGCCTCGGCCTCCTCGGCTTCAGCCTCGACCTGCACTTCACCAAAGGCATGACACTGCTCCAGCTCCCCACCCCGAGCGTCTCGCTGGGCGGGCTGGCCGTCTCCTTTGACAGGTCGCCTGTGGTCCTTGGCGGCATGTTTGAACACTTTGTTGTCAGCAAGCCGGGGCCGCCGCCTGTGCAGCTGGACTACTACCAGGGCGCCGCAGCCCTCAGCTTCGAGCCGTACCTGTTCCAGGCCGACGGCTACTATGGCGAGACCGTCTCGGCGGCGGGCAAGTTCAAGTCCGCCTTTGTCTACTTTGTCCTGGGCGGGCCCCTGGTAACCCTCGAGCTCGCCCAGATCGACGATGTGACGGGTGGGTTTGGCTACAACACCAGCCTCCGCCTGCCCTCAGTCACCAACGTCGAGCAGTTCCCCTTCCTGCAGGGGGTTTCGGGTAGTAGTAGTAGTAGTAGTACGGATCCGAACACGGCCCTGGCCAGCCTCACCAACAGTGGCTGGTTCTTCCCGCAGGACGGATCCTTCTGGCTCGCCGCGGGGCTGCACATGCTGGCGCTCGAGATGCTGCAGGCCTCGGCTGTCGTGGTCGTCGAGTGGAACCCGGACATTGTGCTCGGCGTCTATGGCGTTGCCACGGCAGACATGCCCGCCGGCAACAGCAGCGCCAAGGTCGTGCACGTCGAGCTGGGCCTCGTGGGGACCTTCGCTTTCAAGGACGGCACGCTCAAGATCGAGGGCCAGCTCGCCCCGTCGTCTTTCGTGCTGGACCCGGCGTGCCACGTCACGGGGGGCTTTGCCTTGTACCAGTGGTTCGGCAGCGGCGACAGCGGCGCCGACGGCGACTTTGTCTTCACCGTCGGCGGCTACCACCGCGGATTCGACCCTCCCGCCCAGTACCCGAACCCGCCGCGGCTGGCCATCAGCTGGACCCTCGACGACGCCCTCTCGATCCGGGGCGAGGCCTACTTTGCCATGACGCCCAACCTGTGCATGGCCGGGGGCCGGCTCGACGCGTCGCTCTCGCTGGGCCCGCTGTCGGCCTGGTTCGACGCCTACGCCGACATGCTCATCAACTTCAAGCCCTTCTTCTTCTCGGCCGACGGCGGCGTCAGCGTCGGCGTCGGCTTCACCCTCAACCTGTGGATCTGCACAGTCCACATCAGCTGCGAGGTGGCCGCCAACCTCCACCTCCAAGGCCCTTCCATCGCCGGCACCGTGTACGTCAACTTCTGGGTCTTTGGCTTCAGCATCGAGTTTGGCAGCAGCCAGGATGCCAGCGGCCGGGACAACCCGCTCCCTCTCCCTGATTTCTACAGGCTCGCGTTGCAAGCCGACCTGTCCCAGCAAAAGGGGCTGTCTCCTCTGCTGCCTTATCCCGCTGTTGGCCATGAACGCGACGATGCCGCGGCGGAGGACTCGGACCTACCCCCGCCACACGTCTACACATGCAACGAGGGTCTCGTGCCCTCGGGCAACGCCGCGTCGACGCCCAGCGCGCCAGACGAGCAGTGGCACGTGCGGGGCGCCGTGTTCCAGTTCACCGTCGGTCTCGGGTTCGCCATCGACAAGGCGACCGTTGTGACGGCGCAGGCCGACCCGAGCGCCCCGGCCATACCTCCCTTCGACGTGCCCCTGGCCGGCGACCCCGTCTACGCCCGGCCCATGCACCTGACCGAGCCGCTGTCGAGCGCCATCACAGTCACCATCACGCCGCCAAAGGGCACTTCGCCAAACCAGCCACGGTGGGACGTGGCCTCTGGCGTGGTGAAGGCCGTGCCCAAGGGTCTCTGGGGTGTTTGTAAGTCTGCCCTCCTTTCCCAACTTCCATCCCTCCCCCTCCCCCCTTATCCCCTTACCAAGGCACTAAAACACTAACCCCCCCTCCACCCTAGACTCCCCCTCCGCGGACCCGCTCAACCCGTCCACCGCCGACCCCAACCGCATCCCGGCCCTCCTGCACCCCTCAGACACCGGCAGCCCCTCCTCCCCCAACACAACCCTCACCCACCTCACCACGGCCCTGACCGTGTCCTCGCCCGCCCCCGCCCTCTCCAAGGACTGGATCCCGGCCTTCAACTACGCCGACTACTTCAACCGCGACGCGGGCAGCGGCCACTTCCCCGCGCGCGACGCGGCCGACGTCGTCTTCTACCCCGTCCCGATCGGGTCGCCCGCCGCGGCGGCGGCCGAGTGGGAGGTGGTGCGGAGCCAGTGGGCCGGCGTGCCGCGGTTCGGGGCCGGGGCCGGGGAGAAGGCGGTCGAGCTCTGGATGGGGCTGGGCGCGGGTGCGAAGGAGGGGTGGCTGCGGGTTGGTGGTGAGAAGACTAGTAGTAGTTTGCCGATGACGGGGGCGGTGCCGACGGGGATTTTGCTGGTCCAGGGGGTGTTTGAGGAGTGGTACCTGGAGGCGCCGAGGATGGCTGGGTATGGGTGTTGAGTGCTGGGTGCATGTAGAAGCGGGAAACAAGAGTGCCGTGTCGTGTTGCGTCCTCTGTTTTTGCTTTTCCCCCGAGAAGGGGTCTCACTCATCAGATGGTTGGCTTGGTGTACGAAAATGAGCTATAGCGAGCTCGGTTCCGAGAAATCCGGGGCCCTTGCCGAGAATGATATTCTATCTTCAACCCAGCAAATGAGATGTTGATTTGATTGTTTCAAACAAGTGGCGTAAGTGAGCACCATGCGTGTCCGCCCGCCAGCCTTCCATCGCATGCTCAGATCACGTATGACGCGACCTCAGCCAGCTGTATCTCGGCGTCTTTTCACAGCAACAACAGCGAACATGTCTAATACTCATGCGCACACCGCCGGAAAGGTCAATATCCCTGCCGAGGAGCCCAGCGCGCCCCTGAAGCTGGGTGCAAAGCTGGTCGGCCTGTGTGGGAGACAATACCAGATTGCCCGGATGCTCCAGCAGAGGACAGAACCCGTGCTGTCATGTGTTTACCTGGCCATGTACGCATTCCATCCGCTCGAAAACAACCAATCCCCTCTCATCAGGGGTGTAATTTGCAACTGACCACGGAGGCTGACACTTCTGCAGTACCCAAGAGCACGAGAAATACGTCGCAAAGAACATTTACCACGCCGAATTTGAGTATCAGCTTGACTTGCAGAGACCCCTTGCGGATTGCCACCACTTACGAACCGTGGTGGACACGGTTCCGGACCACCTCCTTTTCCTCTACCCCTACTTGGCCGCCGACCTCTTGGAATTAGCCAGAAAAGAGAGTCTTTCCGATGCCGCCAGGAAGCGGATACTGCGAGATTCACTGGCTGGGCTGGCCGGCTTGCACGACCAGAACATCTTGCACAGTGGTAAGCTGGTGCACCACTGCACCCCCTCGATCTTCGTTAGGTGCACGACTGACTGGGACTCTCCTCAATACATCAAGCCCAACAACATCTTTGTGGACTACGACGAGAGCCCCAGCGGCGTCATTGACGTCAAAGCAGTGCAGATAGGTGATCTCGAGATGGGCTGTGCGATTCCTCCCGGCCTGAATGTCCGCGGAGCTCGGCTCGGCAACCCCATGTGGCGTAGCCCGGAGGCACACGCCGCCGGACACATGAACCTGCCGTCAGATGTCTTTTCTTTCGGCCTTGTCGTAAGTGAAATGCTTCCCACAAGCCCCAGTGCGAACCCGAATCTGACAGAGCCCACGACAAGTGCATCTACACCATGCTTCGGCGCATCGTGCTCGGCATTGTCGACGAGGATGGCATAGAAAAAATCGATGTCGGCGCCGTCGAGGGGTTGGGGTTCTCTCCCTGGACTTGCAAGTTCGCGAGTTGTGGGTTCCGGGAGGATGCAATGCTCAGGAATTCCGGAATTTCCATCCCCTGCCAAGCCTTCTCCTGCAGTTTCTCGACGCGGACGAGGCTAGATTTCCTGCCGACCGCGCCAACCCCAAGCCAACAGCATTGGCCACATCGAAATTGAGCGACTCTGAACCGTCATCCATTATTAAATTGGAGCTGACACGCTTGGGTTAGGCTGGGCGCCCTGTGGTCCCTGTCGGCGATCATTTTGGGCTGATGGTTACTGCACTGTGCGATAATACGGTACGGTACGCCTGCCCCTGACCCCTGCATAAGTGTTCTGTTGTGTGTAAGGTAGTCTGTAGGTATGTACTGTGTACGGTGGTAATGGGCGCCTGAGGCCCAAAATTGCTGCAAGCACCGTGACTGCGCTGCCGGTTGTTGGTGGCTCAAGGTACGAATACCGCAGTTATACCGCATCTATACTGTGCATCTCCATTTATCTGTATTTGCCTTAGTTAGGTTTAGATTCCCTTGCCAACTTGGAAATTCACCTTGAGACATACAACTCTACTTGTATTTGATGCCCTCAAACAGTTGAGATTTTCACTTAAATTGCCTATAACTAGAATAACAACTCGAATTTACTTTAAATCTAGTTATCTTCTTTTTATTTTCTAAATACCTAGCGGAGAATTAAATCTTATAGTAAATATTTAGTATAACGCGCTGCGCTTCAGCTGTTATCGACGTCAAAAGAGGTGATTTGGGAACTTTGAGCGCAGGTCGCCGCCTTTAGCATAAAAGAGTAAAAATAAAAAGGGCGATGGAGTTAATATAATAAGAAGACGATATAGATTAGGAAGAGGAAAACGATAGTAAGAAAATACCAAGAAATTATAAAAATCATACTATCTAGGTTATAGTAGCTGATAAGGTGAGCGATGAATTTAAAAGTTTAAAATAAACTGTAGATAATAATTTTAATAATAATCTAGATATTATTAAAGTAAAAATTTAAATAAAATTTAAAAAGCTTAGGAATTATATAGTAGAGGAGGTCGTTAAAATAACGGCTTAATAAAATTAAAAGCTTTTGTAAATATAAGAGTAATTTACTTAAATCTATTAAAATAGGTATAGCTATTTACAAGCCTAAGGGCCCTGTAAATAGTGCTCACACATAGTTGTCACAATGCAGCGGAAGTCTTAAGCGCGGTACCTATTGCTTATTGCTGGGGTATTAGAATACAATACCTTATAGGTACTATACACAGAGATATAGTAGGTAACTAATTGCATTGTAGTGCTAGCCTTTTGTAATCCACTATAATAGCCTCTGTAATAGGATTTGTACTCGACTTCTATCACATACTCACTGAGCGATGTTGTAACAAAGGGACGACGTCCAGCATAGGGTTCAGAGGCCAGCGCGCGGTAGAGGCGCTGAGGCCGTGATCGTTATAACGACGGATCTGGTGATCGCCTTTGTAGCTGGACGTTAAAGGAAAATGCAGACCCTTTTTGGTTACGGTAGTTGCGATGTTCGTAATTAGTCCTGGGGCCTGCCTTCAAGCAGAAAGAGGCCACGTTCTAATTGTTCTTCCTACACACCTCCTACATAAGAGACCTCATTATCTTGATTATAACGACTCCTTAATTAAACCTATTGAAATAAGGTATGAGGTTTATAGACCTAAGGGCCCTGTAAACAGTCACCTTCGAGGGTTACTTAGCGCTGCAGAATAATTGCGCACAATACTTAAAGCTTACTGCTGGGGTACTGGGCTCCAGCACCAAAGGTACTGTAAAATAGAGAGTATGGGTGGTAACTTTTTATATTTATAGTGCGCTCCTTCAGTAATCCACTATAATATTCTCTGTAGTAGGGTTTGTACTCGACCTCTACCACATACCCCCCAGAGGACCTGCAGGGCCTCGCACGCTAGAGCGAGCAAATGGGCTAAAGTACGGCTTATCGGACACCGATTTTAGTCAGAGTTACCAAAAAGGCGACTCACGCCCATATAAATCTTTACCTAAACCGCCACTCTTTTAACTAAAATGCGGGTTAACGTAAGCTTAAAGCTTAGCCCTTTTAACTAATAATGTAAATAGGCCTTATAAACTTAATTATAAAATTATAGCTATTTTAGTTTACTAGTTAGCCTGATGGAAGCTTTTAAAGTAGCCTGTAGCGTTAAGTAGAGCCCGGGCATAAGTACTAAGTAAGTGCTTAGTGACGGACTTAGCCGAATCCTCTATTTCTTCACACTTATAACTACGTAATATTATAATTGCTAGATTACTGTAAATTAGGCCTTACAGGGACCTATTTTAACAAAACCCCTCTGACGTTATGATCCTAGTGGGTCAGCATTATAACCTTCCTCTCTTTATTCGAGCAGTCGTAAATACGAATCGAGTAATAGATTACAGCATTAAAAAACTCAGATGAGAGGTCGCTGAAAGGATGAGACAATGAACTAGAGATGCAGCTGCTAATAATTGTTAGGTTAGAGGCACTATATGATGATAGACGAAGAGGTAGGCTTAAAATCTTCGATGCAAATCGCTACTTACTCCTTATTTTTAAAATAAACTACTTTAGATTTATACGACTTCGGCATCTCCCTCCCCTCTCTTAAAAGCGTATTAGGAAGTTCTGAGGTCTTTCTATCTACTAAAAGGAAAAACTCTCCTAACCCTGCGCCATGTCTATAGCCGTCGATTCTGCCAGAGTATCTTTAGACGGTGAGGTTGTTAGGTTGATATATAATAGAAGGGAGGGAGAAACCTAATCTGTATAGACTAAACCTCTGCCTAACTATTCGTTAGCTTGCAACTTAGATCTAAGCTTACTCTTAATAGAGTTGTGTACAACGAGTGGCTAAAATCTATCTTCTCGCAGCCCGTAGCCTGTCCCATTTATTATTTAAGCACCACTATCGAAACTATTAATATAATCCGTTCTCGGCATCCTTAAGTCGTAGTCTATTCCCGGGGGTATTTATCCGCCTATTATCATTATTATTATTATATTCTCCATTTTACTAGCAGTTATACTATTAGACGTAAACTCTGGAGGCTAATTATAGAGGCTGTTTATACCTCTTAAAGCTGCGAAAGTAGGATTTCGGAAATTTAAATCTGATAAGCGGAAAAGTAGAATCGTTAGTTTATTTATTATTTTTTAGTATACCCCGGTTATAGTAAAGCGGAACAGAGGAACTTTAGCTATATAAAACCTACCTTACTAATTTTATATCGCTTCGATCCTTGTTTATAAAGGCGGCTGTTGCCTTAGAAAAGTGTTTTTAAAAATGGTGTTTTAAGCGTACTGGTTTCTGCGGAAGGAGAGAATAAAGATACGTTAGCCTTATAATAAAACGATAACAAGAGGTTTAAAGGTACTTTATCCTCCTTTTGATCGTTAAGATCTGGTACTGCGCTTTAGAATGCTGACAGTTTGTACACAGGATTCTTATAATAGCGTCGTACCGGACTTTGCGACGCCGGTATTCTCCGTAAGCCTTTACGGTACGGAGTTTCTTCCAGCTATTACCGGCAGCTGGCTAGCTATTGCGCTCCGGTTTTAAAGCTAAGCCAAACGATAATTGACGCTGCATATTTTCGGCTTCGGTAGGACTGCTCTATGCTCTTTTTCAATAAGGAGTAAAATTCGAGAGCTTTAAGAAAGGAGCAGAATCAGCGAAGATCTATTTATCAAATAATTAGCAATATCTTGGCAGGGGACGTACGGAATTATACATAAGAAAGCGTACCACTATACCGCAACTACGACGAAGGGTACTTTCGGTACTAAGACGATATCGTTAAATAAACCTTATTAAAAAATATAGCATAACCTTAAATAAATAAAGATATATTCCCCTACGTTAATTAAATAGAAAAGGCTATAATTTACCTAATAAACAAATGTAAATAATCCTTAATTAAAATATAAAAGTAATATAGTATTTTTTAGCCTATTTTATATTTAAATTTATTACTGAAAGTTTATAGTATTAATTATTAATATATAGTTCCTTAATCTACAGTTCTATAATATATAATATATCTATATACTATAGATAAACTATTTAAAATATTAAAATTATACTTACTAAAGTCCATTTATACTTATAAAACGCTTAAAAATAAATACAATATGATAAATTAATAATAAAGTCTTAGAAATATTATAAATATAAATTTAAAACTATAAGACTATATTTCTATCGATTATATACCTTAAAGACTACACCGTAGTAATTAAAATTATATAACCTTAAGCTCTCCTTTCTAATACTAACTGCTTATAATCTCTTCTCGCTTCCTAAGTCTTAAAGATAGCTCAGCCCTCTTTCCTATTAACTTAGGGCCTCTTATATAATATTTATTTCCTTAAGAAATCTTAGATAATTATAAGCTTCTTTATTTCTATACTTACCGTAATAGAAACTTAAAGGTATTAAACACTCCTTTCTACTATAAACTAATTAAAGGCTCTTTATTTATACCCGGCCCCCTAAGCTTATATATAATGTAAACTCCCGGTAAGGTATTTAATACTAGCGGTGTAATAAAGTCCTTATATTAATGCCGACGACGAGTACCCCCTATATATATTATCTAGGTATCCTCCTTATGCCCCCTTAGTCGAGTAACCTAAAGACTATTTCTATAGGCGCCGTTTTGATAAAGATGGGTATAGTAGATTAGCGTTATTAAGTAGTGTTAAAGTACAGCACTTATTTGTGGACTTTACAGAGTATCTAAGCCTGTAACCTATAAGGCTTACAACAATCAATGGCTTGGAATCACAGTACTCACCAACGCTCTGCCGTGGCGATTACAGTAAGCTCTCGGACCTCCGATTCAACCTGGAGATCCGTATAGCTAGTGCCCGGAGTTCCAGACACTTAGCGTATGGCAACGGGGAAGAGATTGGGGGAGGAATACGGAGCTACGGAGAAGAGATTGGGGAGGAATACAGAGCTGAAGATCTATAAGAGGCTTGCCCTCAGGACTGTTCACTGTGATATTCTCTTGCCTACTAAGTCAATTCAATACACTGGTTTACCACATCTTTAATACCTCACAAGCTTATATTACTGTGATTACCTTGTATATTACAGGGCGCCGTCTCTGTAATCTATCTTCCTTCAGTGCCCAATCACTGTCGAACGCTGCAGTCAAAGTCTTCCTCGCTCTCAGTGTACTACGCCGATAGCTATTTAAGCCCTGTACCTACAGGCCCTGATAGCACCTATTTCAACAAGTAGTAAAAGCATAAGATATAGCTATTGGTTTTCTAGGGCTTATTGAGGTCAGATTTAGAGACTGTTTAGTTGATGATAATAATTTTATTATGGATAAGATTAATGCGGGAAAAGGGTTGTTTTCTTTACTAGTTAGAGCTATTGTTTTAGTTTGAATAAGAAATACGCAGCTATGAGGTATATAATTGCTTAACTTTAGTAGTAATTTATTAATATAGTAACTTCCTTTTAATATTTTAGGATTACTTTAGACTATCCTCTCTTAAAGCCGCGTAATTGTGATTTAATTAACGTTGGGGCTTCCCTTCTCTTTAAAATATGATGGAACTACGTTGGGTTGATTATAATAGGGTTTTTCTTTAACTTTTATGTCAATGGATAAAATTAAAACCTTAAGTGGTAGAGTTAGTTAAGGAAAAGGGCGGTATTTATTAGAGATATAGGAGGCGGACGCTTATATGTGTAGTCTCGAATACTGCTATTAAAGATTGGTAGTTTAGGCTACTGTAGATAGTGCTCTTAAACGGGAGATAATAAAATTTATAGTAGCCCTATAGTGGGTTTTAATTAGATAAATATAGATAAATGTTTAATTTATTTTTAGTTAATTTAATATTAATAGATAGTTTATTATAGCCTTTAACGATATAACTACTTATATATATAATCCGTATCCTTAGTTAATTATTTTAAGTATAAACTTCCGTTTATATTTTTAGAAGAAATCCTTAAGAGGATAATTAAGAAAGTTTATTATAAAGATATTGTGAAAGTTAAAGGGATTAAAAAAATAAACTTTCGGAATACTATTTATTAGTTCTTAACTGCTGCTGGAAAGAGTTCTATAAATATATCATTTGTTTTGTAATTAAGAGTTATTAGAGCGCCTCAGTTTTTAATATTAATGTATATTAGTCTTTTAAAATACTTATATTGTAAATTAATAAATTCTTTCAAGTTAATTTTAACTGAATGATTATATATTAAAATTCTTTTAGAGTACTCGTTTTATTTTTTCGCTAAATACCTTCGAATATTTTATAGTATATAATATACTTAGGCGTTTCAATACTATAGTACTTTTTAATTATCTTAATTAATTCCCTTTTAGTTCCTAGGTGATTAGTTAAGAATGCCCCTATGTTTTATATATAACTACCGCTGTACGGTTTAGCGTTAGTTAATTATAATACTAATAGAAAAGCTGTGTATCGATCGTCGTAATAAAAATATATGTTTTTTTTATTTAGTAGGAAAGCGATAGTATTATTTTAAAACTATTTTTAGAGCGTAGACTATTCGGTTAGGTAGGTAGAGATTATAAATAGGGAACCTCTGCTTTCGTTAGAGTTAGAAATAATTTTTGCAGCGTTACATTAAGATTAGTTTTTAAATTCATTTAAATTAAGTAAATAATTTTATTTTTTTTAATATTATTCCTGTATCCCGATTTACCGAAATTTTAGATAGTTTTTAACTTAATTAGGTATATATGATTGCGTTTTTACGCTAGTTTATACTTGCTTTACGGAGCCGCTAGTTATTGAATGTTACCTTTTGAGTAGGTTTGTTTGATTCTAAGAGCTATTTTTAGAGTAGAGTTATTTTTAGAGTATAGTTAGTGCAGAGTTAGAAATAGCTTCTATAGATTATAATGCAGACTATTTAGCTTAAAGAAGTTGTAGGATTACTTTATAATATGAAATGTTGAAGTTAGAAATAGTTTTTTTGATTTCTTTTCTGTAGTAATGATATGCGTTTAATAGAGTTATTATATTTTAGCTTAGGTAATAAAGGATCTTTATTATGGCCGGATTGCGACGGGAATTACGTACTTAAGTATTATTTTAAGTTTATATTTCTTATAGACTGTCTTTTGTATTGTGTTTTAGGTAATGCGAGACTGCTATATTACTTTACCGGTAAAAATAGCTTTTATATTACCTAATTTTTGGTTACCCGAGTCCCTACTATATTAACCTAAGGATTAATTATCTAAATTGCTTAGATAGCCCGAGGCTAGAGAGTTTATAATCTTTAGGATAGATATAAATCCCTTAATAACCGAACTATATAAGTTAAATTAATAACGAGAGGCTAATAAGTAGTAAGGAAGTTTAAAATTCAACGAGCTATTAATAGAATTAGCGGTATAATACTATAGCAATCAGAAACGATATATTACGTTAGGGGGGTACTTAAAGCTCTTTACCATTATAAAGGAGTTTTTAGAGAAATCTACCGATTATAAAATCTAGGATATAAAACTTTAGTATAAAGAGAATATTATCGCATTAAGAAAGCGATATATATCCTTAGAAAAATATAAGCGGTAATCCTTTTAAGGTATTGGTATTCCTCTTTTTTTAATAACAGCCCCTCCTTTTTTTGTAAGTACTTCTCGAGATACGAGGAAAATTTAGATAATATATTAATTATTTATATTTTAGAGCTCATATTTATTTAAAGGATTATAAAGCCTACTTCCTTATATCGTGTCACAAGTTAACCAAGCGCAGGTCGTACAGTATGTGGGGCGCGGGGCGTCCCGAGCCAATCATTAAGGAACCAGGAGGCAACCAGTGGGAGCAGGCTCAGGGTGCTAGGGCGCCAAGACTCACGAGCACATTGCAGGAGGCAAGGTGCTCGGGGCGATCGAGGGTATAGCACGACTAGCACGTCGCAGGATGCAAAGTGCTAGGAGCGGTTAGGGCTGTAGCAGGACGAGCACTTGCGTGGAAAGGAGTCTATATATACGGAGGAACTAAATAGCTTGTAGATAGTTCCGCAGTATGCAATCACAGCTTGTATTCACGGTATCTTGTGTTTACATTGAGACATCTTGTTGTGCACTGTTTAGCTGCACCGAACCAATTGTCAGAAGTAGCCTTCAACCGAGTATCCCTTTCAGAGGTTCTGTACAGGGGTTCGTCACATATCGTCGTTAAAATATACTAATCTTTTATATATTAAGAATGTTAGTAAGTATACACGGTATTTCGTTAATTTCGAGAAAATCTTAACTTTAATAAGTTCCTAAACAATATTAAAATTACAGAAATTTTTTATATAGAACAATATTATTACCGTTGTTTCCTCTGCTTTATTTCCTTTTTTAATGTTAAAGATAAAAGCGAAAATTATAATTTAAAATACTTAGTAGCGTTCGGTTATTACTATTACTTTAAGATAAAGAGTTTAGAGTATTTTAAATAATTTAAATAGAATAATTACTTAGGACTTAAAGAAAAAGCCTTAACCGTTATACTTATTACTTCTTTCGCTTAAGCTATACTACTATAGTCTTTTAAGATAAATCTATATTACGATCTTAACCTTATATAAAACGACGTTATCGTAGCAGTAGTGCCTATGGACTCGCCGCGAATAGAAGAAACGTGGGGTATTCGCTAATATTATATTAAATACAGTATTAAGAAGCGGTATTATCGCCCTGGGGATTTAATTAAGTTATATAAGCTAAAGGAGATGGTGTAGGTATATTATTACTGGAAAATATACCGACGATCGGTAAATATTAAGTATAATAATTGTAGCTCATTTATCCCATCGTTAACGTTAAGTAGGAGGAGTGGGTGAATGGTTTAGATAGGAGGTATTGTCGGTATTTATTAATGCGAAGCTTTAGAATAATTTTGAGTATTACGTTAACGTTTTTAGTATTATTTATTTAAACTTACTAATAATGAAAGGGATATTAAGTTAAAAACTACTTCTAAATATTTTGAAGGTCTAAGTAGGCCTCGGTGCCTCCGTAGTAGCCTACTAGCGAAAAAATTAGTAAGGAGCGTAGGCGTAATAAGTAGGTAAAAATCGATATCGTTAGTGTGTTTAAATATCGTTGTATCATAAGGAATAAAAGGTAAGAAGTGTGGGTCTTGGTTATATAATATATTGAAGAAGGTTGAAGTCGGTTGAAAGGTGTGTAATATCAACTGGCTCAAGGTGGGAGTGAAGACCCCTATATATACTTGGATCCCTCCATTGGAAGGTCCACTGGCCGATCTTTGATCCCACTGTAATTCCTTTCTTACGGTTGACCTTCCACTGGTTGAATAGCGCTCAATAGCTTGAATAGGCCACAAAGGCTACTACAATAGCAGTGGCGAGCTTCCACTGCCGGGTAGGTCTCTTCCGAGCCGTGCCGTGTTGCGGTCAAAGCCCTGCCGAGCTGTGCCGAGCCGTGCCGCTTCTCCGGATCGGAATTTTTCGCTTTTTATTGAATTAAAGAAAACTCCTTCAATTTCCAACCAATTTTAATTCTGATTGAATATTACTATTGCTTACGTAATATATTATAATATACTAAAATATCACCTTAATAGCTTAAAGGGATATTTAAATTAATTTGAAGTTTTATTATTAAAATAAAACTATATTCGTCAAAGACAAATATTATATAAGCAATAGTTTTTTGTAGTTATATTAATATATATTACGTAGAAAGAATATAACTAACAAGATTATACTTACGCTTCGAAGAGTAAGATTTAGATTATTTCGTATAGCTTTGAAGGCGAGAATAATTCTAGATTCTTTCGAAAGTAAATCTATAGCGAATTAGTAATAGGGTTAGTGAAAGAAGTTAGAAGGTTGTATTGTGCCAAGAAAGTGTACCGTTCGCTTATCTATACCATTCGCTTATCACGCACGTTAATCCACGGGTTATTCTAAGCCTCGGGTTCCCTCGCTCGCTTTATCGGCAGCTATAACCCGGATTATACGAATCTTATAGTTTCTTAATATTCTTTCACTATTATTTTCTTCCTCCTAATCTATATCGTTTTTTTATTACCTTAATTTTATTACTTTCGTCGATTTTATCCTCTTACATTAAGAGCGGCGACACCCCGCTCTTAAAGTTCCCGAATCACCTCGTATAACGTCGATAATATCTAAAGCGCCACATACCGCACTAAACATCTAAACAAGACTTAATCTTCTGCTAGGTATCTTAAAAGAATAAAAGAAGATCGATTTTGCCCCAGAAGGATAAATACAAGTGGAAAGTAGTAGATTAATTAGCCGAAAGGATCCCCACTAAGACCTTAAGGCTATAAAAGATTATTAGTTAAATTAAATCACTATTCCAAGCTTTAATACCTTAGTCCTTATTATAGAGAGATATAATAAGGCGACGGCGCCGGGTTTCTGTCTACGATTACAGCTAGCAATTTAGCTAATAGACCGCATACAATTGTCTCTATCTCCACCCTACTTCGAGAGATAATTGGTAATCTTTATTATATACCTTTTAGCTATACCGAACTATTATTTAGAAGCAGCCTTTAACCTAGTATCCCTTTTAGAGGTTTTAATCGGGGTTCGTTATAAAAACCGAAATATATTCCGAAAAAATTCTATAAATCCTTAAAACGTTTTATTTTTCTAAATTAAGGTTAAAATAAGGTTGATAAGAGCACCGCAAATACAGGGGTCTTAAGAGGGTGAGGCAGTTACTTAAAGACTAGTAAGTCTCGAACTATACTGCTGAATATAACGACGTAATTACCGAAAAAAAAAAGTACAATAGGAAGTAATTTCCTATAAATATAGAAAGTGGTATACTAAGATATTATAGTCTTACCTAAAGTACTATAAATAATTAATTATATTAACTATCTTAATTTATTATTTCTTAAGGAGAGAAAGAAGTAAGAAAACTATTATATTAGGAAAAGAGCTTTTAATAAATATTTAAACTTCTTTATTATCTTTATCGTTCCCTATTACTTAATGGCCCTAATTAACTTAGATCTATAGTTCGGTAAGGTTATAAGGGATTAAATTATTAATAAGGTTCTCGTATCGACTATAAAGCTTTTAAAGTCTCGTTCGTGATTTATAGCATGATGCTATTACTTGGGGGTCTGGATAGTGGTTTATATGGAGCTCCGGTTAAGAATCTTGGGAGCCGTTGAGAGTGCTGTGGGCGAGCTGTTGGGAGCGTTGTGGGCGCAGAAATAATAATGTTGAGACTACTAGAAAATTCCACGAATAAGTGCTATATTTTAACATAAGACAATCCTAATAGTATAATAACTCCTCAATACTTTCCTTATCTTGGTACCTAGCTTCAGCCAGCTCTATAGAATTTACGAAACCTGCCTTTCAGTAATTTTAAGATTTTAATACGGCTTTCTCGCTTTAGTAGATTTATTATAGTAGACGAGCCTAAAAAGAATATTAGTAAGTGCTATTAATAGATATAACGTATCGAGGATACTTTTTGCTTGTTGTAGATGCTTTATATTCTGTATAATATTCTATGACTTTTAATGAGACGGTCTTAAGGCGGTCTGAAACCCGGATAGCGCCCGCTAGTACATCGCCTTAGCTTCTCCTAGTCGGCCTTGATCTTTGTAAAGGTTGCTTAATATATGTGTTGCGTTGGTTATATTAATGCCTTCGAAGTCGCACTCGCCCCCCCGGAACCCCCTAACCCACCATAAGCACCTCTCCGCATGCGGGAGAAGCCGCCGCTAGAGCACTCAATAATCCTTAGTCTCGCTGTCGGGCACTGAGAATCCAACCACCACCATCGCCAGCCGTAGAAACAGTCCTTTTTCGTTATCATCCTATATATGTAACGTCCATCTATACACTACCGGGTATATGCTATAGCTGCTGCTACCCTGCACGGACTCTCGGGCCTCGATTATCGAGTAGCGGAGCAGTAGTCTCGCTATATCTAAGAACCTAACTTCGTTATACGCTATATCGTAGAGCTATCCGGGCCACTATTCCCCACCGTCTACCGCAGCTTATAGTAGACCGTACCACAGGTCTTTATTATTAATAAAAGCCCAGAGCCGCAGTAAATTCAAAGCATTCTCGTTCCTCGCTTCAATTACCTTAAATAATATCGTCCACGTCGTCCCAACACTTCCCTACTCGTAATTCACTAACGATAAACTAAACTCGCTATCAAACCTTATCAAATCGTCCCACTACTATTTATAGAGCCGAACATACGACGCAATATCGAGCCCGGTCTCACGCAGATATAACGCAGCCTAAACGCGCAAATAACAGGCTATCGAGCAAACCGAGCAGCTCGGTCCCAGTCTCGTCCATAACTACTACCTATTAACCTCAGCTTTAAAACTTACGTAGTTAAAACCTACCCAATTATTACCCATACCACTATATAAATATAGCAGTACCCAATTTTTAATCCACCTTATTCAGTCGTTTCGAATCGCCGAACTATACTAACCTTAATAACTATATAATAATTAATACCGATCTATAATTATTCGGAAAGTACCGCCGAATATCATATATACCTATCGACCCGCCTTACTTATAATCTTAATCGACATTATCGAAGATTAGTAATTAGTCGGTATTATCCGGCTACGTAAACCACTCTAACACCTTTATTATTACAAAGTTAAAATCGTCCTCGTTATTTAAAGCGGGATTCTTACTCTAATTTAGAATCTAATCTTCCGGTATCTTACTTATATAGTTAGCAAAACTCTATCTTAGCCGGTCCTCCGACCTACTATCTAATTAAAAAACCGAACTAAACGTAGCTTAGTAGCGTCGAATAAAGTTAATAGTTAATTATATCTTCCCGATATTACTAAGTCCGTAAAAAACAAATATCTTACGCCCGTAATTCCGCCGGAAATATAATAGGAGATATTATTCGAGCTCGGTAATATCGGACAGTCTATTAACAAATTTATTCGACACCGGTATACCCAGTAACGTAAATATCGTCTAATAGAGGCTACTATTTAGTACGTATTAGGTTAATAAAAAATAGAAATATCAGGAAATAATAGATTATAATTAATAAAAACTAAACTAATATTTTCGTCCCGTAAAGTTATTTACATATACTTTCATTTACTTAATTATACCCTACGACGCAACGTAGCGCCTAATCGCCGCCGTAATCTCTTTCTTCTTCTTCGACTCTTCTAAACCGACATCCTCGAATCTATAATCGACATTAAAGCGATAATAGCGCCCTTTATCGTCGAGGTTCGAATAATCGCGGCGGAATTACTCGGCTATCTTTTCTATCTCGGTCGTAAACTCTTTTAGGGTAGCCCAAATCCCGAAGACGTCGTCGCGTACCGGCTTCAGCGTAGGTACTCCTATACCGATTAAAACTACGTATTTAAGCCGCTTACCCCGTAACTAATCACCCTATATATCTCGGGCCTAGGTCTACAACGCGTAGATAGGGTTATTTGCTCCTAACGTACCGTCGACGAATTCCTTATTAAAAGGGCCGATAGTAATAGGGTCGAAGAAAGTTGTAGCGGTAAACGTAGCGCGGTACGCTTACCATATTATCGTAGAATTCAGGAGGTAGGTGCCACCACGGGGGGATCGATAGCTCGTAAGGCAAACGGTATCGTTAATTTCTTTACTCGTCGTACAAACGAACCTAATAAGTCAGTAGAGTATAGGCCATAAAGACGATATAAAACGTACACCTTATAAGGCGTATCGGGAGCGTCCTTGAGTAGTGCGTTTTTGTCGTACCCGCGGTTTACCAGGATCTTCCTTACGGCCCGCTTAAGCTCGGCGGCATCGAACCGGCCCTAGAGCTTACCTTTAATCGTAACCCGGCGGCTCTTCTTCTCAAAGACGCTGTCGGACAGCGAAGTATAAGCGTAGATACAATCGTCGACAGTCATGTGCAGACGGCCTAGTATGATGGTAATAAGGCCGCCGGTGCTGGTGCCGCCGATCATGTCGAAGTAGTCGCAGGGCTTGGGCGGCGACTCGGGGTCGACGGCGGTTATGAGCTGCTGGAGGATCAGGAGCGAGGACAGACCGCGCACGCCACCGCCGTCAAGGCCGAGCAGGCGGAGGTCGCTGCCGGGCATGGCGGCGCAAATGCAGTGGGTGCAATATGGTATTCGCGATAGCAGAGGTGAGATAGGGCTAGGGTGTGGTTGGAGGAGGAATCGGAGCCATCTAGGAGCCCAAGCCGACAAGGCTACAGGAGCTGAATTGCGAGCACCACGGCTGAGTTGGCAGCGGCTGCGACAAGCAGATGTAAACGAGAGCATAGAACTTTATTTATCTACCTATTCGGTCTTTTTCTCAACTTTTCTCGCTTTCACCCCAGCCCTATCTCACCTCTGCCGACTCGAATACCATATTGCATCCACTGCTCTCTCGTGGCTCACAGGCTTCAAGCCACAATGCCCATAACGCCCACAGCAGTCACAAGGAACTACAAAGTTCTCATACAAGCCACTGTGGCCAACTGAACCGGTGGAAGTTGTGGGGATTGATAAGGAGGAAAACGAGGTCTTGGATGCCTATAAAAGGCTCCCCTCGCAGTGTATTTGGAATGGTCTTTTCTTTCTTAAGTTCAAGTTCAAGTCAAACAGTCAAAGTCAATATACTGGTTTACCACACTCTCTTCCAGGGCACCGTTCCCTGCAGTTCAGTGTCTGCCATTCTATTTACAGGGCATAGTTCCCTATACTTGCCTTCCTTCGGTGCCACCTCGCACCGTCGTACCTCGCAGTCCAAGGACCCCAGAGTCTTCAGGTAATTGCTTCCGACCTACCTGGAAGGCATACAACTAGCCTGCCGACGACATATCTCAACATATTCCTTCAGTGGCACTGCACACCGTTGTCACGGCTTGGTGGTGAAGGACAGGATTACACAGGATGAAGGGTTAGGGTTGAATGCAGGACCCGGAGCTCCGACCGGGGTTTTATGACAGACGGAGCTGCAAGCCCACACTTCTTCCTTTCTTCTTCATCTTACGATTACATTGATAGACTGGCAATGGTATTGGCCTTTGACCTACTTATGCCTCTCATTCGTGACATTAACCTTGACTTGATAGCTTGACTTAACAAGAGAGAAAACAGAATACTTCGAACATGCTGCAAGAAGAGCCTGTTATAGGCATCCAGTTCTCGTATTTGCTTCCTCCAATTCCTTCACTGCCGCAGTTTCCGTGGTTCCGGGCTATCGATGATGTCCGTGGTTTCCAAGGTCCCAGGCCACCGATGATGTCCGTGCTCTCCGAAGTTCCGGGTTCTTCATAATACCCGTAGTTTCCGGGACTCCGGGCCATTGACGGTGCCCGCTGTGAGGACTCGGAGACACAAACAAAAACATACTGTAAAATCCACAAATAAGTGCTGTATTTCAACACAAACTGTCATCTAGGGAGCCCGTCAGAGCCAAGCCGCGTGAAATAACCACAGCGGCGAGTGAGCTTTGGCTCATTGACAGGCCGCGTTCCATCTTCGCTCTCCGCCCAGATATACTGTGCTTCGACATATGCTGTAAAGTGAGACAAAAAGCCCTGTGTCGAAAAAGTCCGGTCTCGGGCAAGCCGATGCGAATTACCGCGGAGGAGTTCCAAACGAACTTGGCAGCCCTTGCAACTGACACCACGCTCGAGTTTAGCATTCTCCAAACTATAGTACGGATATGCCGTCGCTGCTATAAGGCGATGTTCTGGCTACTCTCTGCGGATTCTCAGATTTCGAGTCGCGTTTTAGTTGATAGCTTTAGCGGTAAGAAGTATTTGTGTAGCGTTCTCTTTAAGTATTAAATACTTCGGTCGTCTAGCCGGTGTATCCATCATATTATAGGTACCAGGTACGGTCTGCAAAGTTGGCCCCGATAGATGTAGGAGCCGACTTGGAGATATATGTGTAAGTTTGGCGAAAGTAGATGGAGGGAGGACACGATAGTGGGCTGAAGACTGGAGGTAGTCGAAGCAATATCTCTTAGCGGTAAAGAGGAATAAGAAACCTTTAAAACCACTATAAGTTAAGCATTTATCTGTTACGAGAGGCCGGTAAAGGTTAACAATAGTAAAGTAGTGAGTAAGCCCGGCGCGCAATAGACCTTGTAGGCCCTCTAGGCTATATTTAGAGACTAGTTAATATTCGTAGAGTCCGGTTGATAGGACGCGAGCTCGCCGGTTAATTTAACGGAAGTAGAAGAAAGAACGAATGTCGAGGTTACGGAGTACTAGAAATATAAGTTTTATAGGGAGATGATCAAAGATCCTAAGTTTAGCAGTCGGCAATGTCCCGAAGGCGGCCTAAAGAGATGTCTGGACCGACTGTATGTTGTGTGGGCGCGAACGGACGATAACGAGGTTAAAGTTGCGTCGGTGATATAAATATACTCGGATTATCGCATTAGTATCTCGGATATCTATTAGTATACTGTTTATTTTTACTAGTGGATAAGTTGGTATAATTTATATATTGTGGCGGGGTAGTTGTATGTCAATTGAGGGCTGTAAGTCGCCTGGAGGTTTAACGAAGCTTGCCCGACTTATTATCACGTAATATATTACGTATTGCTAAGACTGTAGACTATGGTTTTTCGTACGCGAAGACTGAAGCTAGGTAGTCTTATATCCGGGTCCTAAAGTTTACGTGACATTGGGATAATGTGACTGGCCGCTATAGTCTCGAGGCTAGGTATCGGCGCTCCTGATGGGTACCCAGTCAAGCGGTGAACAAAATAAAGTGTTACGGCGGTTACACCGTGACCGTCGTTGATCCACTGATGGAGCTTGGCACGTGTAGAGTACGGGCCAATGCGACTAGAAAGATTTTGCATCTCGCTACCGCGAGACCTGTTTGTAGCTCTTTGAGCTACGTCTTGACAATAGAGCCTGCCCGTACCCGACGGAATAGAGCCCAGACTGTAGCTTAGCTGAATACTATTGTCATTAATCTGTCAAAGGTCCTAGATTCTTCCAGTCGAGTTTCTTCTGCGGGCGGAGCGTCTTGATATTGCGGGCATCGAGCCAAACCTCTTAGCCGACGTAGTACTTGCGGGCAGGCTGCGTTTCCGGTTGGCATATTCCTCCTGGCGGGCCTGGGCTATGCAGATTTCTGATTTGAGGAACTCGTGGATCTCTTACATCCTTAATGCAAATTATTCGGCATCTCTAGCTCCTGGGGACTTGTCGGGTACCACAGGGTCAAATCCCATGCGGGGGTGAAAACCATAGTTGGCAAAAAATGGCGTCGTCTTGATGCTTTTATTTAGGGCGTTGTTCAGAGTAAACTCCGCGAGTAGTAGCCATATCGCCCAATCGTTTTATAAATAAAAGACCTATCCTCTCAGGTATTGTTCTAGGAAGGAGTTAGCTCTTTCGGTTTAGCCGTCGGTTTCGGGATGGAATGTAGTTAATAGCAATACCTTTAAAGCTAGTCGGCGGGTTAGATATTTCCAGAAGTTAGATATAAATTGCGGTCCTTTATCGGATATTATAATTATTAGGAGTCCGTATAGCTTCTAGATATACTTTAGGTATAGGCGGGAGACTTCTTCGGTATCGTAGGTATCGTTATAGGGAATAATGTATTTTATTTTAGTTAGGCGGTAGACTATAACTAGTATCGCGTTGTAACTTTCGCTCTTTAGTAGGTGTGTAATAAAGTCTATCGATACATCCTTCCAGGATGTCTCGGGAATCAGCAGTAGTCTCAAGACTCCTTAGCGGGCCTCGCGGGAAGCAGTGATCCGGGTGTAAGTATAGTAGTTGGACACCCAGCGTTCGACATAGGCGAGCATCTTAAGCCAGTAATAATCACAGGATAGGGCCTCGTATATACGCGCTTGCTTTATATATCCGGTAATCGCGCTTTCGTAATAGGAGCGGACCAGTTCGGCGTGTAGATCAGGGTAATTTGGAACCTATAAGCGGTCTCGGTAATATAAATATCCTCTTCGATCTTTACACTCGGCGAGTGTGATACCTAGGTAGCGGCTCTTTAACTTCCTTAATACTTCTAGGATAGAGTTTAGCGTTTTATCTACTTCGTAGCCCTTAGTAAATAGTTCCTTAATATTTGGTAGAAGTAACGGTGCGGCTCTTTCGGTTAGTAGAATAGAGCGGGGAGGTTCTATTATAGCAGGTATCTTTATAATCGGGATTTCCGGTTTCGGTCGGGTTTAGGATCGGGTAGAGGCGTTAAAGTATAAGGGTTTATCCGTAAACCGGATTCTTTTCTCAGTAGATAGTTCTTTAGTTATTAGGGGCGGCGGTTCGGGGGTCTAGGGCGGTGTCGGCGGTAGTATTATAAGGTCTCTATAGACTTAGAGGTCTAAGTTAGAAGGCTTCAGGACTACCTGACTTATGTGCAATAAGCGTTCATCCCCCTCCTTAGGTAGGTCCTCTAACCTCCTAGTCAAGGCGTCTAGTTTTGCGCCCTATTTTCTAGGCCGATAAGTGATCGTAAAGTTGAATCGGGACAGGAATTCGGACCACCGGACTTGGCGACTATTTAAGAGCTTAGTCGTAGTGAAGTATTCTAAGTTACGGTGGTCGGTATTAACTATAATAGGGGAACTTATACCTTTAAGTTTAGGTCTCCATTCTTCGAAACAGCGGATAATTAACAGGAGTTCTTTATTATAAATGTCGTAATTACGCTCTTTCCTAAAGTATTTCTTAGAAAAGAACGCAACAGGTCTCAGGATCAAGGTAGAAGTATTCTATTAAACCATACAAATAAAACAAAACCCATTCTAGCTACTCCACTTGACGACAGTGGCCAAAGACGATAGCGTGTATGGATGCTCATCGCCAAGCACTCGCTGCCGAGCCTGGGCACAGTTCTCCATCAGTGCTAAAGCATCTGCGTATCGACCTTGGCTTTTCCGAGTAAAAGCGAGGTTGGCCATGCTCGTCAGCGTAGAAGGGTGATCGGCCCCAAGCTTGGTCTTGCGAGTCTCCATCACCTGCACGTCCAGCTTCTCGGCCTCCTCAAACCAGCCCTGGTTCCTGTATGTCGATGCTAGGTTGGCCATGCTCGTCAGCGTATCTGGGTGATCGGCCCCAAGCTTCATCTTAAGAGTCTCCATCACCTGCGCAAACAGCTTCTCGGCCTCCTTCCACCGGTCTTCGCCGTAATATATTCTCCCTAACGTAGCCCTGATGAAGCTTGGATATCTCAGTAGGTTCTGTCCCTGGCCGTCATCCTCATGAATGTCTGGCAAGTGTCCAACTAGATGTCGACGGAACTCAGGCCGTTCCTCCGCGATGTTCTGGCAGCACGCTGCCAGAACAAATATCATATACCACCGCTACAATGGCCAGCTTTAGTGGCTCAGCATTACCCGCCACCTAACCAGGCCATGCATCGTCACGCCAGCCCACTCCCCGTCGACTCGCTATAACAAACTATAACGGAGCAGTATACAGCAGCCCTACTAATATCGAAAATCAACCCATTTGTCCCCAATAAATATAAGAAATTGCTAGAGTTCAGAGGGCATCCCTTCGCTCCCCTCCTCCCCCAGATTTGCCTTAACCACTTTCATACTAAAACTGGCCAGACGAAATATCTCATTCTAGATAATACCACCCTTAAAATACGTAAGAAACGTCAGTAATATATCAGATCGCAGACCTTTATTTTCCTTCGTGATTTTCTCGAGTATAGTGTCCCATACTATCTACACCGTCTTCTCTGACGCTAATAACCCTTTAAAAAAGTCCATCTAGAGGAGCTTATCGCGGTACCTCTTATAATTCGCGAGGTATCGTTGCAGAGCCTTATTAGAAGGAGAATCGCTACCGATATAGGCGCTAGTAATATTAGCGGTAAATACTAAGAATTCCAGCTTTTTTACTACCTTATTATAGTCGTCTTTAATACCTACTGGGGCTAATTCTTCATCGAGTTATAAATGTCGGAGGAGAAGCGCTCTCCCTTCTAGTAATAACATATCGCTAATACGAACCGATTCGTAAGTCCCGCCGATTAATTTAATACTTTACTCGTCTCGGCTAATAATAATAACCCTTCCTCAGTTCCCCCTTAATATAACCTTTTAAATCCCCTAATTAATATCGTCGGTATTATCTACAATTACTAGCCATTCGTTATCCGCCTTACTTCGGTTATAAAACTATCTAAGTACTGCCCGAACCTCTATATCCGTATTAATCGATCCCTAATTCTCGCCGCCCTCTACTAAGAGTCCCAGTTCTATAGTATATATCTTAAAACTAGATCGTACTGTCTCCTTATCTGTCGCGTTTATCTAAAGAATCGGATTATAATTATCTTTATACTTCTCGGCATAGTCCAGCGTTAACTGCAACTTACCAGCACCGCCTAACCCGTAAAAAAAGACTATATATAGAACGCTTACTTCCCTATACCTTATATATAACTTCTACTTAAATTCCGTCGACAATTCGGCCCGCTCCGTATAGGTATTTACCCTCTTAAGCGGGATAAAGTAATAATATTTTATAGGCTAAGTAGAGGCTTTTATTAATTCGATAAGTTTTGAAAATATTAATTAATAACTTTCGCTTTTCGACGTAAATTTATTAAGCCTATAATAGTCGACGGATAGCCTAATATTTCGAACGTTTCCGCCTTTATATATAACGGATTATTTATAGATATACTATATCTACTATTAGCGTACTCTATTTATTCTAATATCTAATATACTTATAAATTACTTTAGCTAAACGAACTATAACCGAAGAATTCGTATCGACTACTTCTTAAAGAAGCTAAATATACGTAAATCGTCTGGAGCTACTACTATAAAGTCCTTATATAAATCGTATAGCGAAAACGAATTATACTTTAAGTCAGTTAGGATTAACGGGTTCGACCCAAAAAGCTGGAGGCCCTTTACCGTAAGCTAACCTTATAGGCCGAAACTAGTCCCGCGATACGGTATACCTAGGAAGAGAATTACCTTAGTATATTCCGCGACGTGGCCAAAGTCCCGACCCGCCCGGGCTTAAATAAGTACCTACTATAGTTAAGCGCGTCGTTATCCTAAATAGATTCTAATTTACCCGTTTAATTACGAGCTCCCTAAAACTATATACCATAAAGATTAAGCTCCGGCTTTACTCCTAGGGTCGGAGTATATTAATAGTACTCTAAAAGTCGAAATTAAAGTTAAGTTTATCTTTAGTACCTACCGTCTTAAATATCCGGATCCCTCTATTGATATACTTAAGTAGTTGGTTCTTAAGATTTATTAACTATGTATATACCGCGTCCCTCTTTTAGTATAAATTATAATTGTAAAAGAATAGGCGGACGTCTTTGTTAATTGCCGGAAGGAGGTTACTGGGGAGAAAGTCGCTGACTTAGTTTATAAACCGCTCGTTGTTTATCGCCGTTTTATCGGGTATATCGGCCGTCGTCGTTTGTCTCGTCGTATATTGAGTCGCCTGCTATGTCGAGTCGGGGTTAGACCCTAGGCCGTATACGAAGACAATACTGCCTTTATTAGAAAGCTTCATTTATAGTAGCGCTAGATATGCTTATTTAATCCTGTCCGTTCTCGTCGGTAAACCACTGTGTCACAACCGTTGATGAGGAACCAACGCTCGGGGCGCGGGGCGCTCCTAGCCAATCATCACGGACTAATTAGGAGTGGAGCGATAGGCTTACAGTGATCCAGGTGAGCGGAGCGACAGGATCACGATGGGCATAGTGAGCCACAGGAAGGAAAGGTGATCCAGATCACCTTTGGGAAACGTGATCCGAGTGATCCATTAGTATATATATACGGAGGAACTAGATAGCTTTAGATAGTTCCGTAGTATACAATTACAACTTATATTCACGGGATTTTGTATTTACATTGAGACATCTTATTATGCACTACTTAGCTGCACCGAACTAATTATCAGAAGTTACCTTCAACCGAGTATCCCTTTCAGAGGTTCTATACAGGGGTTCGTCATACGTTATATACTCACTTCAACTCTATTATCAGATAAGTTAAAGGCGCTAAGTTAATGCCATAGCCGACAATACCAATACCTAGGGAGAGATCCCGACTTAACCTACTATCGACCAACTCTTTACTCATATCTAAAAGCTCGAGGATAAGGCTCGCCTTTCTTACGAAGCCCTTACGTAAGGGAATACTATACTCTACTACGAGATTGGCAACTTACGTAAGGAAGGAGAGCGTGCTAGGCTCGAGGCTCCCGACCGCTACGGGGGGGCAAAAGGAGAACTAGGGGGATTTTTGATCCAGCTTAAAGCATACTTTCGGTACTACCCTTCCCGTTTCCCGGACGAACAGACCAAAGTGGTATACGCCGCGTCCAGGCTTAAGGACAAGGCGCTTACCTAGTTCGAGCCTATCTTAGGAGACTATTTCGATAACCAGCCTAACGAAAGGGAGGAGGTTACTAAGAAGTGCTTTAAGATATACAAGGGTTTCGAGGAGAAGATTAAAGAGGTGTTCGGGGAGTACGATGAAGGTAGGCGTGCCCAGGAGCGATTGGCCAACCTTAAGCAGACTAGATCTACTGCCGACTACGCTATAGTATTTAGGACGGACGTACTCCGCAGCGAAATTAATAACGAAGGGTTAATATAGTTATTCTATAACGGGCTTAAGGAAGAAGTTAAGGATAAACTATACCGATAGGAGCGACCGGAGACTATCGACGCGTATATCGCGATAGCGGTCCGTATCGACGATCGGCAGTATTAGCGCTGTAAGGAGCGTAAGGATATATGCATGCAGGGACCCTACCGACCTAACGATAAGAGAAAGAGACGGCTTTATGGGACTTACGTTTTAGGGACTACTTACGCGGGGCCTATGGAAGTAGACGTAGTTCAAAAGCGGTTTAAGGGAAAGAACGATGTTAAGTGTTTTAACTGCGGGAAGATAGGCCATTTTAAAAGAGACTGCCAGTTGCTTAGGCAGCTCGGTTGGAAAGAAAGAGAGACGGCAGTAGTAGCTAAAACTATACGGGTTATCGAGATCTCTAGTACCGAGTATACCTACGAGGATTTTCGGAACTTAGCGGACGACTATACCGATAACGACTACGGATATTAGGCCTAGGAAGGAGAGTTAATAGTTAATTCCGAAGGAGAAGATTGCGTTGTAGGATAAGAACTACCGATCAGAGGGGCCATAAAACTAGAGGAAAATACTGTTCTAGGACCCTCTAAGGAAATTATACGGCGATTAAGGTAGGTTTTTACCTTAGTTAACGCCTCGGTTTAAGATACGGAAGGGACTATAAAATAAGCGGAGAAACGAATTTAAAAACTTAAGGAAGTAATAGTAGAGCTTTAGGAATAGCGAGAAGTTATTAAACGGTAATACCGCGACTTTGAAGATAAGGTAGTATAAGCTACTAATAATAATTAACTAACCGCGTAACTATAGTAAAGAAACGAGTATTAAATTATCTCCGAAAAGGAGTTTAATAACGAATTTGTAATATTCCTTACGGGCAAAAAGACCTAAGGTAAATATTAGGCGTTACAACCGACGGTTAACACCGGACTTACGTAAATATCAAAAGAATATCCAACTTTCGGATAGTATACCCGTTACAAAAGAGACACTCCGTAGGTCCACCTACGATACCCAGAGCACAGGAGAATACTATAGTTCCAGTATATCGCTTATATATATAAGGAATACTATTAGTTAAAAGCCCTTAACTGACATTGGCCGATTAAGGGGTTTACCTAAATAGGCGAACTGATACCGGTACGGAATATACTTATAAGGTGGAAAATACCGGAAAAAAAGTTAAACGATTATTTCCTATAGAAACTAGAAAAGCCAGTCGAACTAAAGGGGCTCCAGACTATATAGGTCACACCTAGGTACGCAAAGTGCTACCTCGATTAAATAGTAAATTAGGGAGAAAATACTACCGACGAGGAGGAATTCGGCTTAGCGTGGTATAAAAGTGCAGATTACACTCTTTACCTACGAACGAAGGCCCGGAAGTACTACGAAACTAACCTTAAAGTACGAAAAGCACGCAATAAGAAAAGGGCCTAAAATAGTGTTAAATATAAAAAGTAGAAGGAAACCTAACGATAATAGTTAGCCGATTTCGAGCTATTAAATAGTTTAATCGAAAAGGACGCTCTAGAGGTATAATAATAATCGGGAAAAGGGCTACGGCCTTTCGCGGAGGCCGAAAACCTTTAAAGGACTACAAGCGATATATCAGCGAGGTCGCTACGGTATAAAGAAGGGGTATAAAAGATAAGAGGTTGCGAATAGTAGCGCGATAGAAGAGTTTTCAAACGCAGGTATTCGTGGATAATAGAGTAAAAGCGGACTTGATTTTACTAAGATTTATATAATAAGCCCGAGTTCTATAGAGAAAGAAGGAGGAAGAGGTTATTATAAAGGGACCCTTCTCTATGTAGTTAGTAACCAGAGAGACGGTACCACTAAACATCATAGTATTAGGGAAAATAACGATAGTGATTTTCGATATCGTAGATATAAGGTTAGAAAAAGATATGATTTTAGGGCAACTATAGCACGAGGATTATAACCTAGATATCGATTAGAAGGACGGTAGTTATTTACAACCGAGGGAATATCGGGAGTATCTAATTAACGATAGGAGATTAGGGGTACGGCAGGAGTAGAGTGCGGGATAAGCACCCTCTACAGTACTACCGTAAAAGATACGAGAGGTATTAATATACTTAATCGATAAAAGCGGTAAAGTCGAAGAAATAAGATTGATAGGAATAGTTACGTTAGTAGAAATTACAGCAATAATAAAGGATAAATATACCTATTATAATAATATAAAAAAAAGTAAAAAAAAAGGAGGTACCGGTAGAGTACCGGGGGTATCCGGTATTCACGGCAAAACACCTTCAAGGTCTACTAAAGAGGGGACTATAGGACCACGAGATTAAGCTCAAAGAAGGAGCGAAACTTAAGCTCTTCCAAATCTACTATACTAACGATAAGTAAAGTAAAGAGTTACGGAAGTATTTAGACAAAAATATTAAAAGAGGATACATCAGAGCATCCACGTCGCTAGCTAGGTATCCTATTTTCTTCGTACCGAAAAAGGACGGAAACCTACGACTATATATAGATTATCGACAACTAAATCAAAAGATAATGAAGAACGGTTACCCACTACTATTAATTTCGCGGCTATAGAGTTAATTATTAGGGGCATAATAGTTCACCAGACTTAATATACTAGTCGGGTACGTATATATACGAATCAAGGAGGGAGACGAGTAGAAGATGGCTTTTCGCACGCCTTATAGGTATTTCGAGTATCTCGTTATACCGTTCGGGCTTACAAATATACTAGCGATTTTCCAAGCCCTTATTAATTATACGATTCGCCAATATCTCGATAAAATAGCAGTTTACTACCTCGACGATATTCTCATCTACTCACGCACTTTAAAGGAGCATAAAAAGTACGTTAAGGAGATTTTAAACGCGTTACACGGAACCGGATTATCGGTTAATAAAGATAAAAGCGAATTCTATATATAAAAGACGGTCTACCTAAGGTATCTTATTTCGCTAAGAGAGGTACGAATAAAACTAAGGAAAATTACGGTAGTTAAAAACTAACTAAGACTATAAATAAAAACGGCCGAATAATTAAAGATAAAGGTTCGAGAGTTTTTAGGATTTACGAACTTCTATCAGATATTTATACGGAACTACGGCGCTATAGTAAGGCCATTAAATGACCTTATTAAAAAGGACGTCGAATTTAAGTAAGAAAAGGAATAAAAGGAGGTTTTTTAAACTATTAAGAACGCTATTATAGTAGACTTAGTATTTAAGCTCTTTAACTTAGGACGACCTTTTAAGGTCGAAATAGATACCTCCGATTATACTATCGGAGGGTAGCTGGGATAACGAGACGAAGATAGGAAATTGCACTTAATAATATTCTTTTCGAAGAAAATTAGAGGGACTATGTAAAAATTACCCTATCTACGATAAAAAGCTACTTACTATTATTAAGGCCTTCGAGGAGTAGAGACTATACTTTAGTAGTATTAATTATAAGGTCTAAGTTTATATGGATTATAAAAATTTAAAGTATTTTATTACTATTAAAGTCCTTAACGTTAAGTAAAGTAGGTAGTTAGAATTTTTATTAAAGTTTAATTTCCAGATCCACTATAAAAAAGGGTCTAAAAACGCAAAAGCGGACGCTTTAAATAGAAGGGCGGACTATTATAAAGAGAAAGTAGGAAAAGAGTTATTACCTTTACTATAGAAAATAATAAAAGGTATACTTAAATACCCGCTCTAGTAGTGGGCCGAGTATTACGTAATGTACCGAGAAGAATCCACTACCCATAAATATTAAGGCTATATTGACGGTAACGATCAAAAGTAATGGGTAAAGTTAGAACTATTGGGGATTTAGAAGGACGATCGTTACCGGCTCTAGTATAATAATAAGGCCTATATCGATCTAGACTAACGGAAGACCCTAATTTAAGAGATCTATGAATCGAAGCTCGGGGAATATATAGAAGTAGCTAAGATAATAGAGAAGATTAAATAACACTTCAATTAGTTAGGATTAAGAAAGGACGTAAAGGAAACGCTACGGGAATATAACCTCTATAGAAGAACGAAAGCAGAGAGGCATAAACCGTACGGATTTTTAGAGCCATTACCAGTAGCTAAGTAACCCTAGAGTTCGGTATCTATAAACTTTATTACTAAACTACTAGAATCTAAGGATACAACTACGGGCGTTAAGTATAATAGCATCTTAACGGTAGTTAATAGGCTTACTAAGTGGGTATACTTCTTGCTTTATAAGGAGACTTAGACAGCGGAATAATTGGCGGATATGGTATTTCGGAACGTTACGGTAATATATATATAGCTAAAAGAGTTTATTATAAATTGTAATACTAAGTTTATATCGAAGTTTTAAAAAGCTTTAATAAAGTAAATAAGAGTAAAGAGTAAGGCGTCGTCAGTATACTACCCGCAGATGGACGGTTAAACGGAGAGGTTTAACTAGATTATTAAATAATACCTTCGAAACTATATTAATTTTAAGTAAGATAACTAGGTTAAACTCTTACTAGCGGTACAGTTCGCATATAATACGGCACCTACGGAGATAATAAAGGTTATACTATTTTTCGCAAACTACGGTTTTAAGGTAGATTTACGGTAAGGACTAGAGATAAAGGTACCTAAGGCGGTAGTAAAGGTAGGAAAGTTATATATATTGTACGCTAAACTTAAGGAAAAACTCGAGTTCGTTCGAGAACGTATACGTAAGTACTATAATATTAAACGGCTCGAGGGACCTCGCTTAAAGAGGGGGGATAAAGTGTTTTTATTAATACGTAATTTACGTATAAAAAGACCTAGTAAAAAGCTAGATTATAGGAAAGTAGGCCCGTTTAAAGTTAAAAAGAAGATAGTAGAAACGGCGTATAAGCTGGAGCTACCTAATATAATACGCCTATAATTATATACCTTTTATATTTTACTTTTAAAACTTATACTACTAGTAAATAAAACTAATATTCTAAAGGTAGCGGAAAACGAAGAAGAAGAATATAATATAGAAGAAATACTAGATTTACGGATTAACTAAGGGTAATTAGAATATTTAGTTAATTAGTTAAATTACTTAACTATTGATAATTCGTAAGAACCGGTAGGAAATCTAAACTACCCCGATAAATTAAAAGAATTCTACCGGTAATATCTAGACCGACCTAAATAAAAAGAGTGTACCCTAGGGTTAAGAAGGGTATTCCTAAACCTAGAATATAGATAACCTCGACGGGAATCGAACCCGTACCTCCGACGTAGTAATCGACGTATTATATACTATACTATAAAGTTAATAAATACCTAGGGACTTACCTATAATTAATACTACGAACTTTAATTACCTTAAGAAACTGGAGGACTTTTATCGGAGGAGCCCGGGGCGACCTGTATTTGGGTAGATAGGAAGGGATCGATTAGGGGGGCGTCGCCGTATATAGCGTTCCAGTTAATGGTGTCTAGGGCGCTATAGAGGTAGGTATCTATAACGGCCTCCGATTTACAACGCTCTACCTCCTCGAGCTTATCTAGCGAAGCGAGCCTCCGACGGACTATCTCGCTGCCGTATATTAATAAATACTAACGCTAACGCCGGAGTCGGGATAATATAGTAAGGGCCTCTTAGGCCTCGCGCTAGCTACGTTGGAGGCGCTCCTCTATAAGTTCCTCCTTACGAGCCAGGCGTTTAGACTCGACTACGATACGGTCTACTAGAAAACTAGGGGTTAAGCAACGATAGAAGGAGAAGAACCACATACACACTTACGTGCTAAGACCGGAATACTAGAACTATTATAAGTACGCCCACGACGAACACATTTACTACAACGAGAAGAACGCTTAGCCATCTTATACGTTAAGCCCTTAGAGAAACAAAAGGAGCACAGCATAATTTCGTATCCAAACTAAAATATAGCGGCCGCTAGAGATACGCGTTAGGAGGATTTCGAGCTAGGAGCCTTAGAGACGCGGTTAGATATAGTGGAGACGTAAGGAGTAGTCTAAGGGAGTAAGGGAAACTTACGGAAGAAAAGAAAGGGAAGAATAGTCGAAGAAGATAAAGTAAACCAAGGTCGTTGGGACGTCGACCTAGAAGGAGGGGCATCGTGTCACAACCGTTGATAAGGAACCAACGCTCGGGGCGCGGGGCGCTCCTAGCCAATCATCACGGACTAATCAGGAGTGGAGCGATAGGCTTACAGTGATCTAGGTGAGCGGAGCGACAGGATCACGATGGGCATAGTGAGCTACAGGAAGGAAAGGTGATCCAGATCACCTTTGGGAAACGTGATCCGAGTGATCCATTGGTATATATATACGGAGGAACTAGATAGCTTTAGATAGTTCCGCAGTATGCAATCACAGCTTGTATTTACGGGATCTTGTGTTTACATTGAGACATCTTGTTGTGCACTGCTTAGCTGCACCGAACCAATTGTCAGAAGTTGCCTTCAACCGAGTATCCCTTTCAGAGGTTCTGTACAGGGGTTCGTCACACACTGGCGTATATTGGAACGAGCCCGAATTTTGATTTCGGAGCTTGGTCGGAGTTGAGTCGGCTGGGGATGCTCTTCGTAGCTTGGCAGTAGAGGACTGTAATCGAGAGCAGGAAGATAACGAGGTATATAGCTAGGCCCATTACGGCTCGGCTAGCTTCGCCCTAGGGGACCGGTACCCGTGCGGTTATAGTGGGGATGATGGGTGTAAGATGTATAGTGGTACTAGCATTAGGCTTATAATAATAGGTAAATAGAGCTTAATTTAACTTATAAAAAGGTCCTTAGTGGTTATAAGCTGTGGCACTTCTCTTTTATGTTTTACAGGGTAGTCTGGGCGAACGGGGTAGGGCCGATAATAAAATAACAAGAATAGGGAGAAGGATAAGCTAATGAAAGTCTTTAGTTAATTAGAGGCTGCCGTATAATAAAGTATTACGGGTCCAATTTAGTAAAGGTCTATAATACGTATAGCCCTACTTAATATATGGTTTTAGTGAAATTCCTTATAAAAACGCCGCTCAACTTAACCGTCAAAAATACCAAATGTCTAGTTATTCCTATATTCTTTTCACTTTATCCTCCGCTCCGAATAGAGATCGTCTTAACCCTTACGATAAATTAACTATTTAGAATACGTAATTCGAACTAGATAATAAGGTAGGGCTTATAACGTATATTCTAAGAGAGCCCGCTATTAGACTACTCCCCGACTAAGTCCATATTTATATTTCGAATTACCTAAATATTCCGCTCTTCGATAAACTTTACGAAAATCTCTAGCTTATTATAAGGAAATACGGCCGAAATATCGACCCGCTTTATATATAAAAGGTTAAAGGCCGAAGTATTATCCTTACCGAGGATCCGAAGTTCTATTTTACTTAGTACCGGGATAAGATCTATATAAAGTTTATTTTAATATTCCATTTTAATTATTAATTTTAAATAATATATTTACGGACTTCGACGTAGAACTTATTTTATAGGATACTTAAAGAGTTGGGCTTTAATAACTTAATTACAACTAAATTCTTACAGTTATATACTTTACTTATACCGCACCATTTGGATTTCGAGTTAGCAAAAGAGGCTTACCTTATCCTTAACGACGTAAAGAACTAGCTTTAATAGTCGAAATTTATTAGCTATTTTTACTACCTCTTTAGTAAAAGTATTACGAAGCGATATTATTACGGATAGCTACGCTTTTTATAATTAAATTAGGCCGTCTATATATTCTACTTATAGTATACGTAAACTTTATAGTTCTACGAGGTTCTATATTAGTTTATTACCGGTTTTATAGCGAGAGCGACTATACCTTTACTATTTTTATTTACCGGTATATCCTTCGCTCTATTATCTATATAAATTATACTTTCGGTACTAATAAACGACGTATGGTTTTATAAACTAAGAGAGTTTAAAATATAAAGTATCGGCCGGGCGTTCTAGGTATTTTCTATTATTATAATACTAAGTTAAGTAGCTATAGGGGCCCTTTTATTCGGTATTTTAATTATTATTTTAGTATAGTAAGTTTTATAAAGGTTTATAAAAGAGAAGAAGCGACAAGCAGGTATTTTTACGGGGTAATATTCTTTATAAATATAGAATATAACGGTTTTAAGGTAGTATATTATAACTAGTTTAGTTACTTTATAAGTATATTAAACTTAAAAATAAAAAGAGAAAGAAAAGATTTAATAATATAAGTCTTTAATATTATTATAAAGGGTAAGGATATTAATAATAGATTATAGTATAATTATTGATTTTAAAATATAAAAGAAAAGGAAGAAATAACTTAATAACCGATAATTAAGAAAGTTTATAAATAAGTAATTACTTTATTTAATTAAAACTTTATAAAACCTCCGTAAATTCGTCGTTCTTTACTACTTATAATTATACTTTTAGCGTTCGAAGCGGACTAACTTTATCCGGATTTTTATAGTAAAACCACTATAAAAATATAGCGAATATTTAAAGTCGTTTACCGGGTATTATTCTAGGTCCAGGTCCTAGTATTTCTACTAAGTTTAATACTATAATTTCCTACGATAAGTACAGTAGCAAGGATCTTTAAGACTTTATATTCGGGTCTGCTAATAGGTTTTATTAGCTCTTTTAACGGGTTTTCTAATACTTTTCCGGGTAATAAGTTATTCGGGAATTTCTTAAGCGGTCGGTTATAAATATTACGGATTACTTTAAAATATTATTCGGTCGCCGGACTTAAAGTTAGGTTTATATCGGTAACGGTTTATTTAAGTTACCTATCGCTATTAAGATTTAACGATATTATTTTTAACGAAATTTATATATCCTCTAATCTATTAAATAAACTTCTAGGTATTTTTTCGGGTCTTATACTTACTTTAAAGTAAATAGTTTATTCCTTAGTTTACGTTTCTTAATTAAATTATATTTTTATCGGGAAATTAAATAATATTTTATAAAGCGATAATTAAATACTATTTTATTCTAAACTTATTTACGCGAAATCTAGGTTTAGTAATATTTTAGACTAATTATTTTAGTAATAGTTAACGAATAGGCCTTCGTTATAATAAAACTTTACGAATAATACAGATTTATAAACTACCTATAGTAGAGATTATAAGCTCCCTCCTCCGGTAAAAGTAGTTTATTATTAAGTATTTTAAAATTATCAGATTCTACTTTCGCCTTAATTCGGAAATCGTTTAATTTAGGATATTTAACGTTTTTCTATAGTAAATTATTTATAAGGGGAACTCTAAAGTCTATAGGAGGGTTCTCTTTATTATTAAGAAAGCTAAATAACGGGACTTTTTATTTATCGATCTTTATAAGAGATACTATATTAATTAGATTTATTAATTCGTTAGTTTATTAAGGATTAGGTCTATTAGTATTTCTTATAGGAGCGAAAAGTTATATTATATAATAAACTTCTCTTTTTTTTCGTTATATTATTATATCTCCGATTTTCTTAATAAGGTTTTAGCAACTGCGTTTTCCTTATTAGGGCGATATATAAATATAAAAGTTATATTAAGATATTAACTCAGCCTACTTTACTTATTTAATATTTAATAATTTCTTAGTTCTGAAATACTTAAGTACTTTATAGCTTATAATAATTAAAAAGGGGTTTGGGTTTTATAAGCCGATAAGTTCTAAATATTAGTAAAGTAGGGTTTAAACGATAGTAAGTAGTTCTTTATCGTAAATATAATAGTTGTACTTATTTTTATTAGTATTTCCGAATAAAACGTAACCGGATATTATTTCCTATCGTCTTTTAATTACGTTACTACTCTTACTAATACTCTTTATAAATTATTAGTTTTTATTTTTATCGTTTATTATAATCGAAGTATATTAATAATAGTGTTAAAAGAAGCTATTCCTTAAGTTTTTTAAAGGTATATTAGTATTTATTCGACTAATAAATAGTTATTACGACTTTATTTTTTATTTATAATTTTCTCTTTATAATATTAAATAATTACGTTTTACGAAATTCTATTAAAAATCTGAAGTATAAAACTATATTTACTAATACGGAATATTTCAAAACAAAACTTCCTTATACGGATTCCTATAAATAGTAAGTCGGCTAGTTGCCTTTTTATATAGTAATCCTTCTATTATATTTAACTACCTATTATTATAATCCTTATTATATAGGTATTATTTAAAGTTATAGACTTTTTATAATATATTCGTATACCCTCTCCGTCTTTTCGGTAGTATACCGGGGTCTAATATTCCGTTATTAGGCTTTCTCTTCGACGGATAAGATACTTTAGTTAGTTAGATTAAGCCGTCGGCGTTTACTTTTTTGGATAATATTATTTAAAAATTAATTATTAAAAGTTTTAGGGCGAATTTCCGATAGGTAGATATTAGCTGGTCGATTAATTCGTCGAGGTTAACAATATCGGTATATAGTAGAAAAATATAATACTTATAGGAAGATATAATCTGGTTAATATAATCGTTTAGGATAATTTCGACTTTGGTTTTTAATTTATTTCCTCTTAATATACGGTATATAAGTTATTTTACTATATCTTTTATTTTATTTAATTCGAAGATTTTATAAGGTTCGTAGCTTAAGTTAAGATAGTTACGGGTATTAATTAGTAATATTATAGAATTTAAAAAAGTTAAAAATACTTAATTAACCGGAGTTTGGGATATATTTTTTATTAAAAAGGAGACCCTATAGTTTCTCTTAGGTATTAATTATTAAGTGATTTTTTAATCTGAAAATGTACTCGATCTTTAAAGTTATATTATATTTTTAATAGCCCGTATACGTCGAGAGTATATACTTCTTTATTAAGTATTGCCTTTATATTAGGGTAAGTATATACCGTTTTAAAAGTAGGGAACTGTAATATATTTAATGGCGGTTAAATTGGCAAAACCCCCTATATATAGAGGGTGACTTTGGAAGTTAAATACCTCTCTGCTTCGCTTTCGGTACGGGTAATTTATCAAACGCCTCGGCTGTGATTTTATCTGTTTGCTATTGTATATAACTTACTGCAACTACGGCTAGCTTTATCTTCTTCCTTACCGTGTTCGCCGGATGTAGGACCGCATGTTTCCTGCATCTCACTGGGTCTCGTTGGGGGCAGGCTATCTTTACACATTAAGTGTACAACTTGCTGTTCTGGCCGCCGAATTTGGCAGGGCGGGGCCGCCATTTTCGGGTGTCTTGACAGTGCGGGGAGCTTGGTCACAGCCAGGTACTTGGTACCTCACCCCCTCCAATCAATTCATCTGCGGATCCGCGACCCCACCGTGCTGCACCCTCCAATGAACGTCCTCGTCCTGGGCGGTTGGTTCGCGAAAGCAGCGACTCCCGAAACTCATGAATCCAGGAACCCGTTTTCTTCAACCCATCATCCATTTTCGGCTCCCCAGCACAGCGGCGCAGCGGCGCAACCAGACTAAAATGGCGTCCCTCGCACTTCCCATTGTTCCCGGCTTGTCGACCGTCATCGTCGGTAGCCCTCGGACACCCAAACCCAGACACTCAACACCATCGCCATGCCAGCACGGTGCCTGCCGCAGCTGCTCGCAGACCGCACTGCGGATTTTGTCCGGCAGTTCACCGCGAAACAGCGAGAGGCCGACGAACGGATTGCGAAACAGCCAAAGGCCCTCACGGCCGACCAACGTGCAGCTCTCCGCAAGCAGCTCGACAACACTCAGTTCCTTCAGCCCGACTATGCCGACGCGACCAAGATCAACATTGCTGGCCTCCTACGAAAATGGAAGAGGTAAACAGATCACCTACCCTGAATTCTATTGGCATTTTTGCTGATGAACCTACAGATACTGTACATTCCACAACTTTGCGCACTGGCGAGAGGCAATCAGGAACGCAAAGAAATCGACGGCGATGGATTTCCTCGACTATCTTTGTCAAACATACCGGATCAAGTCGTGGGGCACATCGTGGCAGTATTTCCGCCAGTACAAGCAGCTATACGCCAGTGTCACAGGCCGCTACATGGACACGAACGACAGTAAAGAAATTAAGAAGGTACGTCTCCTAGCCTCCCACCCATACATGTAGTAGCTAACGCGCCTTGTAAGTGGCACGATACTGTCTTGGTTCCCAGGTACAACCTAGAAGCACCAAACACTCTTGGAAAAGACGTCGCGAACGTGGATACTTTGCTGGTCCTGCTGACCTTCAACATCCGGTATGACACTGGTATCTTCCCTTGGGAAAAGCACCGTGTCCAACTGCCTGGATGCTACCTCGGTCTTGCCTTTACAGGGGCGCGGCCGGCCGAATTTGTGGATAGAGAGAAAAAGGGTAACGATGACGAGTGTCTGAAGGAGATCTTCTCCCAGAACGCTATTGGGAGTATCCCTGATGATGAAGACAAGGCGCCCGACGAGCATTCCAGGCTGCTGGAAGAGATGATCTCTCAAGAGTACGAGGGTCGTGGACGCCCGAAGGCGCTCTGTTACGAGGATATTCTACTGATGATCGTGCGCCACCCGGAAACCGGTGAGGACGTCCTGGCTATATCCATCAGGCTCGCGCACCACAAAGGGGTAGACAACAAGCCGAAGCCGTATATGATTGCCTCCTGCTCTTTAATATCTCAGATTTAACACTTTCCTCTAAGACCATCTTCTTCTTTACCCCTACTAAGAGGTTAATCTTCTGTTTCATCAGTATCATCGTCAGCCTAGCAGTGTATAATCGTGCGTTTGCCGCATCGAAGTTTGCCAGCGTCAGGGGAGTCTTTCAGGCAAGGAACCAGGGACCAGTCAAGTGTACCCCCTTACGCTGGAAGGAGGAATGGCTCAAGCGGCCTGTTTTCCGCCAATATAACGACTCCATTGCAGAGGAAGAATCCAACGAGCGGAAGTATTAACCTCTTCCGTACCGTAGGCTACATTACGATATGGAGCGGTAGTCGCTTGACGCTGGAGAAGAGAACGCGATCGAACCAAAGGCCTGGCGTAGGGGAGCGGCCAATGCAGCGGATGGTATGTTCTCCCTATCTCTAAAATAGCCTTGTTCTAACAGCGTGTAGGCAACGCCTCCGATGCTGTCCGCGACCAGATGTTGCGCCACGACCCGAAATGGGCTACGTTCAACAGTGCATATATTAACGAGAAGGTTGGGTTCCACCTTCAGAACGCGTTCTTAGACGAGCCGACCGAGGACGGCCTGCTCGCAATGCTCTCGCATATCGGCCTCATGCGCGACCCCCGTGCGAGCAAAGACATGGTTCCTGATGAGGTCTGGGAGCTGATGCCGCCCGATCCAAAGCTTGAAACACTGAAGGCGGAGAGGGCACGGCTGAAAGGCGGCCGGTACCGGATCAAGGGCTCGGGAAATGAGGGCAAGATTCGAGAACTAACCAAATTGATCGCGACCAAGGAGCAGCAGCGGAAGACAGCCATCCAGCGAGCTTACCGGAAACATTACTTTTACAACCGCCCGACCTGGGACATGGACGCAGATGGGCAAGAGGAGGAGGAATACGTTAAGCCGGCCATCGACCTGCAGATTCCTAAGCGCGCTCAGCTCGCCGAGATCCTCTACAACCAGCCGGACAACTTGAGCTCTACAGAGCTGCTCGAGCTCCGTATCCAGGCGGCTGAGCTGATGGTCGTTCTATGCGGGAAACAGGAGACCGTGAAGCAGAAACATATCCGACGGAGGGCACGGGCCGACGTCACAGTGAAGGAGGAGTCTCCTGGGCCGGACCCCTTTCCGCTCCTGATGGACAAGAAGCAATGTCCACGCTGCATCGGGGATGAGACCCTGTCCCATGAGGAACGAACGTTCAAGTACTGTCGGCCGGCGGTGATGTACGACCATTTCGATAGGAAGCACGCGCAACAGCTAGGCGGCGTGAAGCGGATGTTGTGCAACCACCCGAAGTGCAAGGAGGAGGCGCTGGAGTTCAAGCACTTGAACCATTTCAAGAATCATGTCGAGAGTGTCCACGGCGTGAGACTACGAGCCTGAGTATAGTGCCCCCACAGCGGTGGAGCACTCTGTTCCTATATTATAGAGAGCTAGACAGCAGGTTTTTCTTTGTCTCTTAATACTTAGAATACAATGCACGTTGCAACGCATTCCTGAAGTTTCCTCAGTCTACAAGAACTTTATAGCTCCGACGCCTGCGGCTGTGGATGGCGGCTTCCTCTCAGGCCTGGTCCAGCTACCGCTTTAAAAACGCAACGTGGTAGGAGGAGCTGTGATTGCTGGGTACAAAACCTGGGTCAGGCTATGAAGTTTTGGTCTTCACATGCGCCAATCGTTTCCAGTTCCCGTCTCCCAAACAAGGCGTCCAGCTAATACAGCGAGCCCTCAACAACGGGGTACTACCACATCAACAGACCAGACCAGACTCATAGATCAAAGGTGGGCTTCTATATATGCTGTTTAGATACCGTTCGCGTATCAAGGACGAGAGTCAGAGGAATGCTTAACCAGTTGCTCTTGTGACATGTGTGGTGGAAGTGAAGCTATGGTGATGGATACCAATCAATGCCAAGGCCAACGACAGCTCAGACGCGAGGCCGGGGTGTGATATGGTCGGGCAAATCCTCCCAAGTTGCTCTGCTGTCTCGGTGCCAAGCTAAAACTCAACCTGATGGTTTGCCCAACGCTGAAAGGGGCGTGGAAGGCTGTTGCTGTCAGCCTGTTAGTAGCGCCGGGTGGCCAGACATTGGGGAACCTCGACCCAACCGTCCCAACGACGCAAGAGGCAACAGTTGCCGCCCGCCCCACAGCTGATCAACGCCGACCGGGGCGTCTCCCGTCACATTGGCCGTTGGCCAGAGACTGAGGCCATCCGGCGGTTCACACCGAGCTTCGGTGATGATTGTGCTAGGCGCCAAAGGTGGGGGGGCGCTACGACTGAGAGATGATTGGCCAGGTTGGACCTGCGAGGCCCAGGACGCGGTCTTCACCCTGGTCCTTTGGCAGTTGACTGGCGACAGATAGATGTTGGCATCGTTCGAGAGAGCGCCTTGTGAAGGTCACCCGTCTAGGCACCCGCGAAGAGTGTCAGTCAAACCAACGATCAAGAGCATCATCCTCGCCATAAATATCCAGCCACTCTCCCACTCTCCCACTCCCCAACTTTGCTCTCCTTCTCACCCACAACCATCTCCCCCCTTGTTTCTATCTCTCTTCCTCCGTCCAGAAGACCATACAGACATTCTATCGAACATCTACACTGTACCAAACACTACATTCCTCCACGATTCAGCTCTCTCCACGTTTCAGCTCCCTCCACGTTTCAGCTCCCTAGACGCTTCACAGGCCTATCACGTAAGAATCCTCTATCACTCATCAGATCATGCGAGTTTGGGAAACAACAAGTGCTAACTCCTGGGCTCTGCAACGATACCTAGTGTTCGACATCATGTCGGCTTCGGATTCCCATGGCGCAAGCGTAGATGCGGAATGGAAACCCGACCCACACTGCAAATTTTGCAGCGGGACCGGCGAAATGCCCGAAATCTGGGACACCGTGCAAGTCCCATGCGACGAATGCGATGGTTCAGATCAAACCTGCGGGGGTTGCGGTGGAACTGGTGTCACTGAGGACCTGGGTCTGGTGCAGGAAAAGCAGGACTGTAACTGTCACGGCTATTATTAGAACTCCCTGGTATTTTCGGTTCGAAAGGAGGAGAGTTTCATTGCGTCTATTAGTCGGCCATTCTACATTTGTTATCCCACACTTGTTGGCGCACCCTTTACATGAGCGGAACCCTATTATGTAACCTGAATCTCCCTGTCCTCGATGATCTTGGTGAGATACGTGCCCAAATCGCCAAACCCCTCAACCTTGCCCAGCTTGTCGACGAGGTGCTCAACATCACGAAGCATACTGCAAGCATTGATCAGTATAGCCGCATAAACGAAAGGGTGTCCGGGTCCTACCAATCACGGCCAGCCTCCGTCTCTGGGTCCACCTCCTTGAACACACCGCCCAAGAGGTCCTTGTAGCTCGCGAACACCGGCACCATCACTAGCCTCACCGCCTGCTCGGGTAGGTGCTTGTTGAGTGCTCTGTATAGCTTGCCTGTGTCCTTGGCTAGATCTCTTGCGTACTTGCGTACATCCTCGGCGCTCTCTTGGCTCCATGCCGTCTCCCGTGCCTTTTTGCATAAAATGCTTGCGCGCGACGCCATAATCTGTACCGACTTTTGGTATATGGCGTCTTGTTGCTCTTGGAGGGCATGTCGCACCCTGTCGAAGTCACGTGTAGCGTTCGCGATGGGTCGGCCAGCCGGTACGTGGCGCCGCACAAACTCACGGACATGCGGAATGATTGTTGCAATGAACGACAACGCTTGTAACGTCAGCGCCAGGTGTACCGTCGTGATGTTCTTGAGGCCGGCCGAGCGCACGGCGCCGGCGCCGAGGATAAGCTGCCGGCAGCGGGAGTCGAATATCTGTAAATATGACACGAGCGACATAGCGATCTCCACCGTCATGGACGGAATGCCCCCGATTAGGCGGAGAAAGCGCGAGACTCCCCTGAGACAGAGAATAGCCGAGTAGGGAAGTAGGAACGCCTCCCCGTCGATGACAGCGGCTCCAACCTTTTCTTCTGCCGTGCTGTCTTCCATACTCTCCGTCTCCCCGGCTTCCTCCTCCGATAGTGGCTCCCAAATCTTGCTCATCTCGGTCCATGCCGGCGGGCCTGAAGTACTGCATTCAAGGATCTGCTTTAGGATCTGATCATCCCTGTCGGCGAAAGCCTTGACTTGCCAGTTATCGGCGTCCATCCCCTGCGCAAGAACCTGCTTTTCCCGGTCCCCATGGGCCTGGATGAAGCTTTGAACATGGCCGTTGACGATAGTTTTGAGCGACGCCCCTGCTCTCCCCGAGATGGCTTCGCATTCGTTGGTGAAAAGGAGGTTGAGGGTGAAGTAGCGTAGAAATCGAGCTAGCGGCAAGCTTGTCGTCTGCTCGAACCGAACCCGGAGGATCTTGTTGATCTTCTCGTAACTAACGTCCACCGCCTGTCCCAAAAACTTAGGGAGATCAAGTGCGACATGCATTTCCTCCTGAATCTCAAATCTGGAAGCATGTATGGGAGGATCCCGACCACCGGTTCGCAACCGAAATAAAGGAGACCTGAACTGGCCCTCGGTTCCGGGATTTCCAATGGCGCAGGCAATATCCAGGAGAAGACTGGATTGGGTCTTGAGTCGCCTTAGTGTCTCAGCGACACCAATGAACATGGTGGAAAACAGTCCTTCAGCGTCTTCGGCATCAAGGGCACGAATGTTCCGGGCAAAAACAGAAGATTTCTCTTGGTTGGTGCGATTGCGCCCCCCGCTGAGGGTCGATGTTGATGTGATGGATTCGGTGTCGTCGTTCGAGCTAGGGAGCGGTCCACGTACGACGTTACGAATTTCGCGCAGCACCAATTCGCGATACGCCTGGATGGCCGTCGAGATGGACCTAGATCGGTAGAGGCCGGCAACGTTGGGGAACAGAGCCGTACGTAGCTCATCCGTCATGCTCATATAAGCGGGAGAGGCCGAAAGCTCTCGCGGCTGACCTCCCTTGGCCCGTAGCGACGCAGCCTCCCATCTGAGGAGAACTTGCTCTGTCGATACGGACTGGACATGGCGTCGCAGGTCTTCGAGGAGTAGACAATGAACCTTGGACTCGAATACCTTGCCGATTCGAGACCGGAGAGTCGTCATGTCGCTCACCACCCCTTGCAATGCCGCAGTTGCGCGCATGTCTCGGAGCTGCCCATATGTTGGTGGTTGTTCGCCACTGAATGTCTCGTCGCGCTCGCCGGCCATCAATAACTCGATCGCATCAATTTCGACAAGAGCCCTTTCGACCTCTCCCTCATCAACCAGCGACTCGCTATAGGCAACTCTGTCGACGATCTCCTTCAGCTGCAGAACCGTATCGCTCAACCGTTCGAGATTGTAGCGTATCTGGTGCTGTTGAAGGAGTTCCAGGCCCCTAGTTACCACGTCTGTCTCCAACGACGTGATGTCTCCACGCAGCGCTCGTATCTGCTCCACTGATTCTACCGCTTCCCGGTGAAGTTCTTTCAGGGAGCCGAGAGCCGAGAAGAAAGGGGTCGAGGCCACAGAGATGGAGTTGATGAGGTGCACTTCCACCGTATCCATATACCATGAAAGCTTCTCCTGCAGAATTGCATTCGTTGCCAGCGCTTTTCTTGGCGCTGGAGCGTTTCCACTGCTCGCTTCCGTGGTCGTTGAGGTTTGGGGCCCGATGTCAGACCGCTCGCTAACGACATCAAAAGTCCTCGGGTTCTCGAGGCGGAAGTCTTGGTCGAAATAAACATCAGGGATGGCGGAGAGCGGTGGTGGGTCATGGAAGCGTTTTCGACCGAGATTAGGGCTCCCTCCTCTGTAAGGTGGGCCTGCGACTGTGGTGGTAACCGACGTTGTCGAAAAGAGAGAACTTTTCCGAGCAGCGTGTGACTGTCCACCGGCCTCAAGAAGTTCATTGCCGCCAAAGGAGTCTTTTGGCCTGCTCCCCCGTGCTCGTGATTCCTCCTCGCTCTCCTTTAGCCGCTGCAGCTGCTTGTACAGGGCGCCTACTTGCGATATGTACGGCTCAAACTCGGCAGCTTTGACGCACCGTATGTTCGTCAGAGCCACCGGAGGGATGTCCTTTGCGGTCGGCGTCTGGTGCGAACCCAGAGCCGGCGCAGATGTGTGCGGCTGAAGCCCGGTTCGCACTATTGGCGGTTGGAGGAGAGTCGATATTGCTGCAAGGCTGCGTTAGCAGGGTATCACGGTAGTAGACATGGTATCATCTACCATTCGGACCCGGCTCAAAAACGGTGCTTGACCAGCTGCTCGTGGACGCATCAAGGTGGCCACCAACCGGATGCATCAGGCTGATCGTCGAGCCCCGCCGTGACCTCTGAGCGGCATGCATCTAGTGCGACTGTCAGCATTATGAAGGCGTTGGACGTGAGCTGGGACGTTTACTTAGGCGAAGAAAGAGGAGTTGTTGGCCACGTGGGCGGTGAGATGCTATCGACTGGCGTCCTTCATTCACTCTGGGTGTGTCCCTGCCCGGCTGGCGTTTATGATGGGTTACGTAGGAAAAGTGTTGCCGAGGACTGGGCTGGAGGTGCTTCCTCGGTCTGCTGGCGACGTTTACCTACCTGGGATTCAACGAGATTGTCGGTTGGAAACTGGCTTGATCCTGGGGATAGAGATGTGGGGCGCCTTTCACCAATTTCCGCTCCTCTGCAGCAAGCCCGCAGATTCTCCGATGGGTAAGCACGTGATTAAACGAATGGGGAGAGAGAGCACATCGAACAGTTTGACAAGTGCGACTGGTCGTGCTTTGGGCAATGACAACCCTGAGTGAAGCGCTTGATTTTGGCGAGACTACTCGATTCAATTGAAGGAACTAGCGGGATTTTGCATTCGGAAAGGTCAAGTGGCGCTGCCGAGGGACTGCAGGATGGCAGCGTCGGCACAGGACCAGATCGTGGTCGAGGTGGCCGACCAGCCACCCTCGCCGAAGCGACCGAGCCGCACCCTGAAACCAAGTGCGAAAGTTCGCGAGGCGATGCAATCGATCGAAGACGTAACCGCCACGTCAAGGAGGACTACGAGCGACGGTACGCGGACCGTCGCGTCGAGAGGCACACGCGCCCTGGGAGGCGGGAACGCGACAAACGGCGAGGTTGGGACTGGGAAGTCAGCGTTGCAGACACTCCTAGAGGTGCTCAACGCACAGCGAAATGAAATGCGCGACACAATCACTGAGCAACGGAACATGATCTGCGAACTGCGGGACGTGGTCAAGAAGCAGCAGGGCATGATCCAAGAACTGCAGCGCCAATTGCTAGGACACGAACGCCAATTCCAAGAACACCAACGCACGATGGAATCCGCCCTAGCCGACACAAAGGCACAGCTGTCCGAGGAGCTGAGGCAAGCTCGAGACCAGATCAACGTCCTTGTGCGCCACTCGGCATTTACCGCCTCGTCCCAGCCAAGCGCAAGAGCATCGTACGCCGAGGTCGCGCGCACACCGCCCTCGAGCCACCCGAGTGGAATCCGCACCCTTTCCACGTCGAACACGACACCCTCGACCTTCACCGACACGCTGTTCTGCACGATCGACACCTCACGAGTGGAGGAGAAAGAGAAGGGAAAAGTCCAGGTGGCTGATATCAGAAAGACACTTGAGGCAGAGATCCAAAGGCAGGGTAGTAAGGAAAACTGGCGCTGCGCGGCAGTGGTGAAGGAAGCTCGGAACCCGCACCGGGTCCGAGTGATCTGCAGGGACGAAGGCGAGACCCAGCTTGTCAAGGAAGCGGCACAGAAGATCAACGTTCCTGGAGTGCGGGTACTGAGAGATCAGTTGTACCCAGTGAGGGTAGACAACGCCAACCGGACTGCTGTTTTCGATGGGGAAGGGAAGATCCTGCCAGGAGCAGCGGAGGCGCTTGGGACAGAAAACGCCGTCAACATTGCAAAGATCGCCTGGCTAAGCAGAAGAGACTCAAGCAAAGCCTACGGCTCGATGGTTGTGTATGTGACCAAGAGCAGCGAGGCGAAGCGGCTCCTAGATGGCCAATACTTCCACCTGGCTGGAGAATCAGCCTACACGGCTGTGTTCGCCCCTCGAGAGGGGCCAACGCAATGCTACAACTGCCAGGAAGTAGGCCACAAGGCCTTCGCATGCAAAAAGCCGCAGACTTGCGGAAGGTGTGCGGAACAGGGTCACCATCCAAGACGTGTCAATCCGCCGTCCTGAAGTGCGTGCTGTGCAGAGGTCCACACGAGTCATTCAGCAAGAACTGTCGGATACGCTTGTTGCACAATGGGGCCCAGGACGCTTAAGATCCTTCAGCTTAACGTCCGCAAACAGAGCGAAGTGCAGCAGAGTCTGCTAAACGACGAGGGGCTTAAGGACCACGCAGTGCTGGCCATCTCTGAACCATATGCCAGGCTGATCCAAGGTTCGGTGGTGACGGCCCCAATGAGTCATCACAACTGGACGAGGCTGATACCAACGACAAGACGAGAGGCGACCAGGCCAATCAGGAGTATGCTATGGGTACGAAGTGATATAGAGGCTGAGCAAATTCCAGTGCCGTCGGCAGACCTCACCGCAGCACGCATCCGGCTCCCAGACCGGGCAGTGCTGATGGTGTCGGTCTACGTGGAGGGTGGTAGCGACGAAGCACTGGAAGATGCAATGAGGAAGATTGACCGGCTAGTCAGGCGGTTTCGGAACGGAACAGGGACGAGAACAGATATCATTCTGGCGGGCGACTTCAACCGCCACGACCAGCTTTGGGGAGGGGACGATAACCTTTGCATGAGTGACAAGGACGTCCCTCATCGGCTCATTGGCGTCGGTTTCGTCGTCTTTGTTCGTCTCCTCGTTCTGCGGCTTTACGTCGTAATCAAAGTGGTACAGATAACGTACCATTATATGGACAAGCCGAGGATCGTCGCCTGGGAGGTCAATCTTTCCTTCTTGTGCCTCCTAAAGAGAAATGTTAGAGTGATTATAGGCGTTTAAACTGCCACTGACCTTGAGGCCTACACGGCAAGCTGCAGCGAGGAACTCGGACTGCGTGCATACGATGGCCCTATGCACCTGGTATTCCTTCCCTCTGCAGGATATCATGAGGTCTGAGTACTCCCCGCTGGAGTAGAGCCTAGCCAGAGACTATCATCAATACCTGCCAGATCTAAAGATAGAAGAACGACGAGAGCGAAATGATCATACCCTTTTAGAGAGCTTATCAGGTCTTTTGAGGGCTCATCCCCAGCCGTATCGCGGGCTGCCTGTGCAAATGACATTGCCGAACTCGATGCTGTTGCCCGCGAAGGAAGTTGTGAAAGCTGGTGTGAAACCCGTCGTACAAGTGCGTCCGTCAAGGAGTCGAAGACATGCCGGCGCGAGTTCTGACGATGCTGCCGAAGCCCTTCTGCGAATTCAAAATAACGATCGCACTTCTTGCAGTAAGGCATCTAGTTGTGTTGATGAATGCCCCAGATTTGCGTCAGGTCCCTTTCCGCTGCCACGCCAACTGTGTTCTTCTAGTGCTGTTGCGGCCCAACCCCAACCCCGCCCAACCGCCGGTGGGCCCACGTGACTGGCTTAACCAATCACCACTCTTTGGCCACCGCCAGCTCAGCCACGCGCGCCACAGCTGGAGAGAGAGACGGCTGTCCCGCGGGCGTAGCCTGGCTGAGCCTGGAGAAGACGTCCCCGAACCGGGCGCGCACAAGTGGCCACGCCTGGACCCAGCCCCCCACAACCCGCCAAACCCGCAGCTTACCACGCTCGCCCGCGCGGCCGACTCCAACCCTGGCAAACCTGGCCATCCCGGCTCGTGGAGGGCTAGCAGCAATGCCATGCCGGTGTCGTTGGACGACACCGTCGTTCACGATGCCCGCCCCACAGCGACATGCTGGCCGCCATCGTCGACGAGGCGCACGCGGCCCGCGACCTGAATGACATTATGCGGCGGCCTCCGTTCATTTTTCGACCTCCACGGGTGCGAAATCTAGTTCCTCTTGCCCCGGGATGCCACCGGTCATGCGAGGCGCGCCCGCATCACCGACTAGCGGGATTGGCGCTTCCTCCTAGGCTCTCTCCGCAGGTGCGGCGTCCCCGTCGCACACGGCACCGCGCCTACCTCCCCACCCGCCCGATGCATCCGCCATTTAACCTCGCCCTCCCCGTTGCCGCCGCCGCCCCCCCCCCCCCCGGACCCCGTCGCGCCTGCGGTCGCCGTGATTGACCTCACCACGGACGACGAAGACCAGGGCGGAGAAGCGCAACCCCCTCCCAACGACAACGACAGCGAGCCCTCGCTGCTCAAGGGCGTGGATGAGTAGACCGTCGACATCAACCTCGGCCGTACCTGCGAGCTATATGGCCTTGACCGCGCCGCCGTCTAGGAGCCCGGGCCCGCCGGGCATGAAGAAGGCCCTCCGCCTCCACTAGCTGTGGGCGGTGACCTGGGTGCTGTCCAGCAAGCTGGACCGTGGCATCTCCACGGCCCTGCTCGCGAACGAGATGGGTCTCGGCAAGACAGCCACGGCCCTCGGCGTCGCGGTCGTGTCGCACCGCCTCCTCCGTCAGTGGGACGAGGTCTGGCGGCACCCCGGGTTGCACCTAACCGCCGGGGACGCCCGCGTTAAGTGCCCGTTGGGACAAGAAAATGCTCGTGCTGGCGTCCAGGCCCTTCGTCGCCAACGTAGTGTTCGTCTGGATCGCACACGAGTTCCCCGACGTTGGCGTCAGCATCGTGAACAGCGGCATGTCCAGGCCGAATCGCGACGCCGCACACGCCCCCGTCAAGATGGTCACGCTCGACCAGCTGCGGCAGGAGTGTTGGCTGCGGGCCTTTCTGTCGCCGATGGGCTCTTTGCACGCCGCTCTTGGCCGGTGTTGGTGGCTTTTACGGTTTCGGCTATTTTTGGCTTTGAGCAGGTCAAATGTGGCGCTATCAAACGCGGAGCGATGATGTCACTCTTGTCAGCCGGGAACCGAGATGGGCACACAGGTGCCGCCTGTTTCAGAGATGCCAGTTTCAAAAGCGCCAAGAAAAGTGAGGCGGCACGGCGCCAGTCCACCGAAATCCCAGTCCACCGAAGTCCCAGTCCACCGAAATCCCAGTCCACCGAAGTCCCAGTCCACCGAAATCCCAGTCCACCGAAGTCCCAGTCCACCGAAGTCCCAGTCCACCGAAGTCCAAGTCCACCGAAGTCCAAGTCCACCGAAGTCCAAGTCCACTGAAGTCCAGTCCACCGAAGTCCCAGTCCACCAAAGTCCAGGTCATCGTTCAGGTCCATCCGGTCCACCGATCTAAGATGTCCATGCTTGGCTGGGCCAACTCTCGCCAGGCCAAGCATCCGGCTGGCCCCATTCAAACCTCAAAGTTCCACACCAGACATCAGCCAGAAGCCCGCATACCTCCCTGATCATATTTTCATCCGCTAAAAAGTTCCTGTCTAACTTTTTGAAGGACGCCCGCATCAACAGACCGATGTGACCTGATTGCACACTCCGCGATTGTTGCAAGATGCTGGGAGGCTTTGACAATCCCAGCAGGTACGCTTTGCGTAACAACGGAGGCAAGCAGTTCTAGGTCCGGTTCAGTGAGTTTTATCGACGATCTATTGCTTTAAGATAGTTAGTATAACGCTGTAACTATGACCAGGAGTAGTACATACGCGAGCCCCTCCGCTACTTCTGAGTATATAATAATAAAGATTGGCGAGGGTCCTGCGAGTGTTCTCCAGCGCCGGGCGACTCGATTACGTTGCTTGACCTCATCTCTAGAAGTGCCAGCTTGTTCCTGAGCTTCGATATATATATCAATGGCGATAGAAGCGTTACGGTAGCCGGACCTTTGAGCTGGGAGCTGTCCGTTTCGCCGATCAGAGGCGACGATCTGTTTGAGTGACTCGAACACGTCTGCCAACCGAATATAGGCGAGTCTAGACAGTATCCTATCACCTCCAGTTCTAGCTATATCTAGAAACTTGAAGGTATTGATAATACAGGGATCCGAGCTTCCTATGTTATCAGGTATCGTAGTCTGTATCAGGATCGATACCCAGCTGTCTACGGCCCTCTCAAAATGATTGGCGAAAACGGTAATTGCGTCGTGCCAGACAAGGTCGGGAATAATCTCGAGCGTCCTGTTCTTGGTATAGAGTCGCCGCTCTGGATTCTGGCGTGGAATGTGTAGTCTCAGCTTTCGCTTTCGTCTTCTCGCTGTAGCTTCCGCTCCTTTGTAGGATTTCGAATGTCTTCTGTTGTCACTCGAAGGCGGCGTGTTCTCTCCGAGATGGATTCGTCGGAGTGATGTTGTTATTGAAGATACGGGAGAACAAATCAAATCGGGGACCAAGTTCATTTTGGTACGTTCGTCTCGATCACTATAGGGTCGTATATCAATGCTCGATTTTAAAAGACGATGGGAGGAGGGCTTATAAGACAATCCTTGGGATTATATCTAAGCATTTGGCCAATCCGAGATTGCGGTGTCAACGCAGGCTGGCGGACAATGATCCATGAACCTGGAATGCGGGCGGCGCATCACCGTGCTACGGGAACCTGAAATCTCACGTTTGACTGGAGTATTATTTTTATGTCATTTTGCTATAATTTGGTCATGCTACGGGTCGAAACCAGCGGTCGCTGTGCCATCGGCCGCCGTGCCACAGGTCGTAGTGCCGCCGCCCGTTTCAACGAGTCATCATTCCGTGTAGCGGCCTGTATCTGTACTATCAACAGCGCCAAAATACCGCCTTGTGGATCTGTCGACTCTTGTGACCATTAGCGGGTTCAATTTCTTTATAAGCCGTGCTAATAATGTGAAAGTTCTATAATCGAGCACTAGGAATAGACCCGGCCTTCCTCTTTCCTAGAAGATGGATATCGGCACTGATCCCAAGGTTGAGGATGAGAGGGTAGTCAGAGCACAACAAATTTCACATAAGCTCGCTCAACATACGACAATAGAGCTCTTCGCTTTGGACTGTGCTAGTATCTGGGATAACTGGGTATCCTTACTTTCTCAAACTACATTTCCCCTTGAGACTTCAAGCCGAGATTCACACTTCACTCTCGCATTCCAAGCTGTCGAAAAGGCCATTTCCACAACACATGGCGTCCTTCAGTGGCTTGCATATATACAGCTAATACGACTCTTCGATACCCTGAGAGAGACGATCAGAAAGGAGAGAGCATATGAGATACATAATCGGAAGCGAGGCATTAGCGACAACAGTATCGCTATTACCATTTACCAGAACGCTCTAGAAGGCAAGTTACAACGATGCACGATACTAGAGCGCCGGCGAATCGGCAAACGGTGGATACTACTCTCGAAGCCGTCACCACTCCTTCTCCTCCTTTATTCAACCGATGCCGAGACTATTGTAAAATATTATATTTAACTATAAAGATCCGTAAATACACTTATTAACGTACCTTTTAATTATCTATTATCTTATTTATATCTATATATAAAGCCGGCTCGGCTTATTTAATTATTAACGATATAATATACTTTAATAAGGCGATCCTTTATTATAAATTAAATCTTTTAGCTAATTAAACTCGTAAATAATTTAAGCTTTTATTATAAACGTTATTATTTAGAATATTCGTTAATATACTATAGGAGATCTATCGAATTTAAAATATAATTATAAACGGCCGACTAATCGAACTTTATATTAAAGGAGGTAATTTTATTATATATTATTTAATTTTCGCTTTAATTCTAAACTATAATCTCGTTACTATAGTTATAATTATAGGTATATTCGAAGTAAACAAAGCTCGTGGTATTAATACTATTATATTTCTTTCTAAGTTAGTAGAAATAGTGTTATTAAGCGTTAAAGAAGCTAAGAGGAATAAAGTTAATATTATATATAGTAGAATATATTAGAACGAAGTAACTAATTTTAGTTTAATATTTACTTAAGACGACGGGCTTAGCTTTAATATCGAATTATAGATTATAAAAGAAGTAGATATTATCGCTATATAATTAGGTTTTAGTATTCTCTTAAATCCTATTCCTTTAATAAATAGTCCTCTTTAGTTTAGACTCTATTTAATGACTATATAAACTAATAATTAAACTTTATAGCGGTTAATTTCGTAGATTAGTTTTTCTAAAGATATTACGAAGCTAAAAGACCTATTATTATTACTTTAAGCTATATATATTATATAGGGGTAGTTAGACCGTACTATTTATATATTATAAGCTTAAGATTATCTAGTATTTATATTTAACGAGTAAAGTAGAGTAATAAAGGTAAAGTTAGTAGAATATATAGTAACTTTATTACGTTAGTAAACCCCGGCTTAAGAAATAAGGTGTTAACGTATGGCACATAATAGGTGCTAAGTAAGGCTCAAGTATTGAGGTGCCGGGTAGGTCTTCCAACCTCTTCCCCGTAAACCTACCCAGGAAGATATCAAGGGAAGATTTGTCAGCTGTGGAAGGATACCGAAGCCTGTAGAACTAAGCTATACCTTATATAGCTTAGTTGTCCCACAGAGTACCTTGCCACTCTACAGGGGCCCAGTGCCCCACAGAACCTGCTGGAAGACCAGCATACTTGTATAAGTAGACCTCTCCTCTCCTCTCAATCCTGTATGTAGTTAAGCAAGCACAAGCAAGCAAATACAAGTCAATAATATACATGCACTAAAAGCCTCTGTATTAGACTAAGTACAAGCACTAAAAGCCTCTGTACTGTGACGTCTTGCCCACTGTAATAACAGTGGTCTTGCTTCCTTCAGCACTACTGTCGTACCCCTTTCTTCCGCTTCCGCTATGCACTGCTACAGCGCATAGTTCACTGTAGCTCCCTTGTAGGCACTGTATTACAGGCCTATAGGGCAACGCAGCAAACATAAGGTAATAATAAACCTAATATATTTATTTAGTAAAGAGATAGTAGAATATTAACTATACTCTATATATTAGGCTAAATAATTCTCGACTCCGTTTTTAATAGCCTCTAATCTAATATTTTAAAGTTCTTTCTACCTCCTTTAGCCACTCGATATTAGTTGTTTTAAACCACTAAAATAAATATATAGTTACTAAATCGAGAATTTAATACATATATATATTAACTACGTTAATAAAATTAAATTCCTCGGTATCTTTCGTAAGGCCTTTTTTTTTTAATTATAAAAAAGAATATTAAGATATATCACCGGTAGGCCAGTTAGTTAAGCCCTACCGTATAGGTAGAAGTAATTACTATATAGATTTTGGGGTTTTTGGACTGCGAGGTATAACAATATAAGGTAGCGTTAAAGGAAGGTAAGTATAGGGAACTATATCCTATAAGTAGATAAGGTATAATAATAGGAGAGTTTCCTCTGAGTTCTTTAATAATAATGTAAGATAAGAACGGAGGGGGGATAGAAAAGAGTAAAAGGAATAAGGGAAAGAGAGATATAAAAGAAATATTAGCTATTTATAAATAAGATAAAGGGTTAAAAATAAACTTATAAATTACTCCGATACTCCTCCTATACCGGTATTATAGAGTATAATATTAATAGTTAAAGTAGTATAAAGTTATTTATATACTATTAAGTTTAAAGCCTTAATTCTTAAAGTATAATTGTATAGCGCTAGGTTAGTTATATCTATATAGTCCTTAGGGTATAAAGTTCTTTAAATATAGGGTATTTAAGTATTGTTAAACTAATATTTATAAATTAATTAGGTTATATTATATGTATTTCAAATATATATATTACTTGTTTAGAGAAGCCTAGGACTAATTGAACAGTAATATTAGGAAATACTTAAATACTTTATATTTATTAAGAACTTTATACTCTAGGAACTATATAGATATAGCTAATCTAACGCTATATAATTATACCTTAGGAATTAAGGCCTTAAATTTAATAGATTATATATAGATATATTATTTATAGATCTTAATTAAATTAAATAAATATAATTAAAGCGTTTTTATTTTATTATTTTATTTACTAAAACCCTAAAGGCGACCTTTAGAATAATAATAGTGGAAATTATCTAATACCCTATAATTCGCTAAGACCTTTTTACTATAGCCGCTTCGCAATTATAGCGTTTACTGGCCTAGCGCACTATAGTACCGCCTTAGGAATTAAGGCTTAAATCCTAATATTATAGCCGGCGAGCTAGGTAATCTAAACGAACTATAATCTATATACGGAGGAATTTACTAGTTTAAAGAGTTCTGTAGTATATAATCCCAGTATATATTCTCGGTATTTTATATTTATATTATAATTACTTATTATATACAATTTAGCTATACCGAATAATTATTTAAAAGTTATTTTTAATTATATATCCCTTTTAGAAGTTCTAAATATAGTCCGTTATATTAGTCTTCTTTAAAATATATCTATATATAACGAAGATAATATATTTAGTACGATAAATCTATATATATATTATTTATATTAATGGGTAATATAGATATATACTCTTTTTACGAATCCTAAATTAATCTAAAAGCCGGAATTCCTCTCGTCTTTAACTAATATATTACTTTCTTCGTAATCTTCGTATTACTAATAATATAGATATACTCGGCTTTACTTTCCTAATATAACTCCTATACCAGCTAGACCAAATCTAGTCTTCCTATATTATTAGTATCTTACACAACGGCCATTTTATCGTATCTTTTTACTTTATTAATTATCCTCTAATTATAAGTTTTTAGTAGATTTTTAATACTTTATAAAATCTGGTAAAGAACTTTACGTTTTATAATAACCGGAAAATAAGGTCTAATCTTAGATCCTATTATAATTAAAATAATTTTCTTAAAAAGGAGTATAATAGCTAATACTCTTAACGTTAGTTCGCTCCGTATCTAAAAATATATAGGCGGGTTTTCGATAATACATTTAGTTTAGTTATTAGTACGGGAAACGAGAAGAGATAATCCTAGTTTCCTATACGGCTCGGAAATAACCGTAAAAGTGTACTATTCTACTAAAGGGCGATCGATAATACAGATTTTTAATAATAAATATTACTGTAAAATCTTAAAATTAAAATATAAACGGACTACGTACTTCGATAAAAGCTTAATAATAACCTTAACGCAACGAAAGTGGAGCTATAGAATAATAATTAAAAGGATTATTAAAACTAAAAGGTATAAAGCTGGTATTTAAGATAAAACTATTATTAAGGGTTAGGTATTTAATAAAGCTGTTATAACGATAATAAAATAGGCCTATACCAAAGCTAATACCGTTTATCTAGCAAAATAATACATTTATTTAAATTAGTTATATAACTTAATATAGATAGAAGGGTAAACTATAATCAGGATTACTAAAAGTAGGAAAAATATTAAGTAAATTACTACCAGGATCCCAATTCGTTAAGGAAGCTAAGTTAAGTTAACTAATGTAAAGCGGATATTCGTTAAAACGGTAAATACTACCTACTATAAAAAAGCGGTAATAGAAGTTCCCAAATATATATTATTATAGTAATAGATGCGAATTAAGTATCGGCGAATAGAGAGTAGTATAGAAGTTAATATACGCGTAGCGAGCTAAAAAAGAATATTAATAATATAATTTTAACAGAGTAAAATAAATATTAAGAGGTTTACGTTAATAACCGTAGCGAGGTTATTAAAAGGAAGTTAATTACTAGACTCTCGGCTTTACTATAGAATAAGGATAAAAGTAATAATATTAACGATAAAAATAATACTAAATAGCTTACGGTAAGTTAATAAACCTATATAGTATAGCTAGCGCTAACTTTAAAACCCCTTTTTATATAGTAACTTAAGAACCTCGGATTTATTATTATTAATAGAGTTACTATTGTTCGGTAAGGATGCTTTTTTGAGATCCGTGGCGCTCGGAGTCGAAATATGTTTGATAATAGCGATACCCGATCGAGGGGTATAAACCTCTAAGTTATTACCGTAGGCAATAGTAGCGGTAATATCCTATAGTATACGCTTATCGATCTTACTATTTATTATAAGTAGGATCGTTAGGCTAAGATAATACTATATTATAGGAACCTTATAAAAAGGTTATTATAAACTAATACTAGTATATAATTTAGCCTTATTAATAGATTTAGCCGCGGAGTAAAAACCTCAAAGTGTATTATCGATCTTAAGTGCGTATTTTTTAATAACGGTTACGTAAAACTCGATAGCGCGAGAGATACCGTCTAGCTTAATACAGAAGCTATTAATTTTTACCTAATCGTTTCGGCGACCTAAAGTCTCGAGATATCCGTCCGTATTCCATTATATTAGGTTGCCTATATTAAATATTATACTTCTATCTCTAGTAAACTTATCGAGCTTATATTTAGCCGTATTTAATTCGGGTAAGTTAATATAGCCCTTAAATACATTAACTCCTTTAACCTATATAATTCCAGGGTTACCGATTTTAATAGGATTCTAATTATTATCTAGGATATAGAGCGTTATATTAGGATTAGGCTTACCGATAGTTAACGGTTTATTAAATTTATAGATATAGGTAATATTAAGAATAGTAATTTCGGTTAGGCTATAAATATTAATGAATTTAGTTTCTGTATACTATACTTAATAATTTATAAGAGGTTTCGGGCAGGGTGGGCAGTGAGATGAGCCACGTTTCGTTTTATAGGGTGAGATAAGCGAGTGAGCCGAGCCGAGACGGCCTTATTTTTGCCCGAGTTGAGCAGAGATGATAAATTAGCTCGTTTTATTGGCTTAGTAGGATAGTAGGTTCGTGATAGTGGGTCTATGGTGTTGAAGGTGCCTCCTTAGCATGTCCCATGGAGGCACTGGCATAACCTAGCGAGGCACTGGCATGACCTAGCGAGGCACTGGCATGGCTCTCAAAAGTAACCTAGGACCGTAATAACCGTTGATCCGTGAGGATTTTTCCTATCTCTGACTTGTTTAATATTGTTATACGGTAATGTGGTTATAAAGACCCGGCCGAGTATTGGACTAAAGATGAAGGGTATCTATACGTTATAGCCTAATGGATTGAAAGTAAAGTGACGAGAGTTAAGAGTAATACGGTTATTAGCTTTAGTAAAGTACTAATAAAGAAAGGATATCTTATAATAGTCCGAGTATAGGCTAGCTATAGGATAGTTAAGTAATTACGAAGTCTATAGATATAACTAGGACCTGATTTTAATAAGGACCTTAAGGTTATAGAAGATTATTATGAATTTAATACTCTTCTACGCCCTAAACTATCAGCCCGTGTTACAAATATTGGCTAATTCGTCGTTTTCCGCTATTTTAATCGCCTACGCTACCTAGCCTTGATTACTTACCCTACCTTACCCGGCCTTCTGCTCTTACTACCGTTATATTCTTCGCTTCTAGCGATGACGATAATACCGTCACCGTATCTTTTACTACTAAAAGTTCCGAAAGTTCCCTTCGTACTACCGCCGCTATCGTTAGCTTCCTTAAACCTGCTTACTATCCCTTAAATATCGTTAGAGTATAAGAGACTATTTAGCTAGGACAAGTGTATATATAGCCTTTAAAAATATAGAATTATAAGAATACTATTAATATAGTAGAGTATTTAAAATAGTAGAAGAATTAGTAAGATCCTTAATACTATAGGTAAACTATAAATAGTTTAAAAATATATCCCTACTTTATTAAGAAATTAGACGGAAAAACCGTTTCCGGCTCGTTTCTATAAGATTATAAGATTAAGCTGAACTAGCGATACCTTCGAGCGAGCTAGGCTATTATTTTAGTAATATAAGCCGAGAAGGACCCCTAGCTCAGCCCATCTTATCTTACTACCCACCTTAGTTTCGGGTATAGCTTACCGCTTACAATAATTATCCTGAGGTTAGGGAAGTCCTTATGAAGAGGGAAACGTTTAATGGTTATTAACGGGGTAGAGATAATAACGTTAACTTGCTTTAGATATATAGTCTAGAGTTCGTTTTTACTACCTCTTAGATATAAAGTTCCGCTATTTATAAGTATTACTAATATCTCTTAAGCGCTTAATATTATTAATAGCGAACTTCTGGCGGCGAGTAAGATTATATAGATAGACTTATATATATCGAACGCTACGTTCAACTATTAGGCTATATTTCTGCCAATAATAATATTTAACTTTATAAATTTAATTAATAAAGTATAATAAATATTATTATATATAACCTTAACCCCCTTTAGGCGTCCAGTAGTACTTAAAGTATAGATAATATAGGCTCTATCCTGGGGCTAAATATATATATTTAGACTACTAATAATTCCAAATGTCTATATATCACTTGCGAGGTCAAGATTAATAATACAGCTTCGTAACGATATACTTTAGTGGCCTTATCGGTATATTTAGGTAAGTAAAAGACAAATTCTGCTAACGAGTCCGAAACTATATAGTTAAAAGTCTCTACCGGAATGATGCCGCTGTCGATGGGAATATACTATTTACCTACTTTAAGTATAGTAAAAATAAAGATAAGTATCTCGATAGACCGTAAGTAGATTAAAACCGTTTGTACTCCGCTCTTAAATCTAAACCGAGTTTATAATTCGTTGGCTAAGATATTAGTATAATAGTTAAAATCTCTATAGGTTATTATAGTGCTATCGAAATAACGAGCTGTAATAACGTTAGGGTTTTTTAATACTATTGACTTAAATATATAGTGGACGATAGTAAAAGGAGGGGGAATAATCTCTCCGCGGTTAAAGCGGTTAAATAAAGCTCGGTCCTCGATTGGTAGAAACTTAAGAGAGTAAAAGAAAGATAGCGAAAGAGAGTTTATAGTAATTAGAAAATACTAGAATTTATATTTAATTCTACTTTATAATGGGGAAGGAATTAATTAGTTATTATAAAATAGGTTAATATTATACTTCTTAAGTAAAGTAAACTAATAAGTATAAATCTAATTAAGTATTCTATATTAATCGAGATAGGGTTTTACGCTAATTAATTACTATCTAAGTATTTCCACTTAAAGTCTAAGTATTAGTTATATATTAATATAAAACTTAAGGTATTAGTAAATAATACCCTCGTATATATAATTTTATATACCTACCATTTATCTTTTTTAAGTACTTCGCGTATTTCCTTAAAGTTTTATATTTTTAAAAAAGCTTATATTATTTCTTAGAAAAACGGTCTCCTACTTTACGGATAATTTTATAATTATTCTCGATAATATTACGAAACCTCTATTTAGAAAAAGAAGGTTTATTATTAATTAAGCTATAATATCTAGTTTAGTATTTTTTTTTATATTAATATTCTTTAAGAGCCTACCTTATCTTTAATAACTTTTACGAATAGAAATAATATTATACTGTTAGTTTAATTCGCGATAACTTAATACCTGCCTATTTAGCTAAGTAATATTAAAAGCTAAAATTCGGTTTAGTATTTAAAGATACGGAGATCTAGAAATATTATTAACTATAGTTTTAACTCGAAAGTAAATGTAGATTTAATCCGCTTATAATATTCTACTTCCTTTGGCTGAGCCGTTAACTAATATTATATAATTTTAAGTTAAATTTAGATTTAGTAGTTTAATTATATATAAGGAGATCTATTAAAAACCATATCCCTAAGATATACGATTAATAATATTGAATGTAACGCGTTAGTGTTTAGTCCAGGGAAACTTAGGAGTTAAGCTGTTTAATAATGTAAGGATAGTATCGCCAATATAGATTCGGCACTTTAGTATCCTTTATTATATTAATATAAATATATTTTAATAGTAACTTTATTTATAATTAAATTCCCGGCCGGCGGATAAACTAAACGGTGTTATAATAGACGGCTTTATTACCTAAGTAGGTTGTTTTTTAAGGTAACTGCTAATAATATTCGTATTATAAATATTATTTTATATAGATTAATAGATTAGATTTTTTAGTAAGTTGTATCGTAGATTAGGAGAGGTTAGTTCTATATTAAAGTACTGGTTATAGATCTGGTCGATATAACCCTTTAGTCTATATACGTTATTATATAAAGATAAATTAAAGATATAATAATTTAGAATTTAAACTATAAGTATATAAAACGTTTAAGATAAAAACTAATAAGTGGTCGAAATTCCCTATTTAGAGTAGTAGGATGTTATATAATTAATGTAGTATTTATACTATTACTCGAATTTCTAAGTTTAGGTAGTTTAGGCTGTAAAGTATATTTATAAGTATTATAAGATGGAATTATTATAAAATATAAAGCTTAGTATTAATAACGTTATTATTATTATTATTATCCGTTTTAATCGGCTAATAAAGCGTAACGCTTTTTCGTAGTCGATAATTAATTAACTTATTTCTATTCCTCGCTATATTAATAGTTTAGATTCTATTTAAGCTATTATTTTAGTTAAGAACCTAAAGGGACCATTTTATAATAGGGTAATATAAAATCGAGGAATTCTTAGTAGTATTAATATAACTATTATAATAGCGGGTATAAATATAAAGGAACTATTTTAACTTTTTACTATAAAGGTAAATCGACGGCTTTTCCTTAAGGATTTTATAGATATATTTATAAAGTTTTTAAAACCGATTATAATTACTATAATCGAAGCTATAGTAAGTGAATTTTAACCGGTATTTTTTAATAAATATAAGGGTAATATTTTACGGAAGTTAAGTTTAGTAAAGGTTTCGAATTAGTATTAGCGGTATATTATTACCCTTATTTTAATATTATTAAAGTTAATTACAAATTTAAGTTAATTTACTTCGAAGTAGATATTATTTATACGGTAGATAATATAATCTTCAGTCTTTTAAAAGTTAATATCGGTACGATCCTAGGTATTAGGGGTATTTAAAGGTTAATTAAAGTATTAGGAAAACGTAAGGTATAAATATATTATAGGTTACGATTTTATTTTTAATTAGTTAATTTAAGTTAATAATAGGTAATAAAACTTATTTTGATAAGGAGTTCGGCTATAGTACCGGATTTTGAACGGCTTAAATTTATAAATAAAGTTTTTTTACGTTAAAAAGTTAAAAGTAAAGTTATTAAACTCGCTTAAAAGATTATAATAAAGTTAATAGCTGTGACGAACCCCTGTACAGAACCTCTGAAAGGGATACTCGGTTAAAGGCAACTTCTGATAATTGGTTCGGTGCAGCTAAACAGTGCACAATAAGATATCTCAATGTAAATATAAGATACCGTAAATACAAGCTATGATTATATATTGCGGAACTATTTATAAGTTATTTAATTCCTCTGTATATATAGACCTAGTGCTAAGACCTAGATTACTCTTATTCTTCGAGGATTATGATTGTCTATTAAGAATTATAATGATTCCTAGGAATTATTTATGATTCTTCGTATCCCGGATAATCCTCCTTTTATTAGTTTATCCTCCTTTCCTTTAATTAGCTATCGTACTTCCTCTCTCCTATTGGTTATTCTCCTCGGGTGTCCACATTATATTTGTAATACGATACCCCTCCTCTTAGGTCGACGTTTCGGCGGCCTTATTTTAAAACCTTTTACTAATAACTATCTTTACCCATTATAAATCCTCCTCTTTATTTTTTCTCGCTATAATATTTAACCGCGTAAGTAAACTTAAGCGTTTAATAACGTTAATTTGTATCGATCTTACGACGAAAATATTATATCGTCCTTTCGCTATACTAACCCCCTATTCTACTTATTTTACTCGTAATCTCCCTTATATTATATCGCCTTCCGAGTCCTCCCGTTACCTTAAGTATGTCCGTTATACTTTTTCGCTTTATAACGTTCTTAGAGTAATTCCTCGCTAATTATTCTATATTATTTTTTAATACGATACTATAGAGGCGGAGTTTAAGTTCGCTGAGGAGTAAGTGGAGGCTACTGCTATAAATATCCGTTGTATTTAGGAAGAGGCCGAAGTTACGAACGAAAAAGTTCGGCGTTTACGTAAATAGAAGAAAATATAGCGCGAAAAGATATCGCGGATTATATTCCGGGGTTTTAATACTATAAAGGAATTAGAAGAGCTAGAGCGCTAAGAGGCCGCTAGTAAGGTCGCTTCCCTACCTCCGTTAGACCCCTCCTTCGATTAAGCTTCTATATTGTTAGACTGGCTGGGCTAAGACTTCTCCGGCGGGTTCGTCGATCCCGTAAATAACTCGGTTTTTAGTCTACTACCGGGCTCACCTCGCTACTCTCCTCCTTTGGCCTCCTAAGGTTCCTCCGATAAAATCTTTTTAACCTCTCCGGGCAATTAAGGTTCGTGGTGCTAGTTATGGGTAGGTTCTTAGGTCTCTATTAATTTTGTAGTGTAGTGTATAGCACGTCGATTACTGCGTTAGAGGTGTGGGTTCGATTCCCGTTAAGGTTATCTATACTTTAGGTTTAGGAAGACCTTTCCTGACCCTGGGGTACGCTCTTTTTATTTAGGTCGGTCTAGGTATTGTTAGTGGAATTTTTTTAATTTATCAGGGTAGTTTAAATTTTCTGCCGGTTCTTATAAATTATTTATAGCTAGGTAATTTAATTAGCTAATTAAATATTCCAATTGTTTTTAATTAATCCATAAATTTAGTACTTTTTTTATATTATATTTTCTTTTTTATTTTCTACTACTTTTAGAGTATTGGTTTTATTTGCTAGTGGTGTAGGTTTTAAAAATGAGATGTAAAAGGTTCGTAACCGTAGGTATATTATACTAGGTAGTTCTAGTTTATACGCTATCTTCGATATTTTCTTTTTGACCTTAAATGGTCCTACTCGTTTGTGGTCTAATTTCTTACTTAGTCTCTTTATATGTAGGTTACGTATTGATAAAAATACTTTATCCCCCCTCTTTAAGCGAGGTCCTTTAAGCCGTTTAATATTATAGTACTTACGTATACGTTCTCGAACGAACTTAAGTTCTTCTTTAAGTTTGGCGTGTAATATATGTAATTTTCCTGCTTTTATTGCTGCTTTAGGTACTTTTGCCTTTAGTTTTTACCGTAGATTTACCTTAAAACTATAGTTCGCGAAGAATGGTATGACTTTTGTTATCTCCGTAAGTGCTATATTATATACGAGTTGTGCCGTTAGTAAAAGTTCGACCTAGTTATTTTGTTCGAAATTAATGTAGTTTCGAAGATATTATTTAATAATCTAGTTAAGTTTCTCCGTTTAGCCGTCCGTTTGCGGGTGGTATACTGACGACGCTTTGCTTTTTACTTTTACTTACTTTATTAAGGTTTTTTAAAACTTCGATACGAACTTGGTATTACGATCCGTAATAAACTTTCTTGGCTATATGTATATTGTTGTAACGTTCCGAAATACTATATCCGTTAATTACTCCGCTATTTAGGTTTTTTTATAGGGTAGGAAATACATTTACTTAGTAAGCTTATTAACTACCGTTAAGATATTGTTGTACTTAACGTCCGTAGTTGTATTCTTGGATTCTAGTAGTTTAGTAATAAAGTCTATAGATACCGAACTCTAAGGTTGCTCTATTACTAATAATAGCTTTAAGAATCCGTACGGCTTATACCTCTTTACTTTCGTTCTTTTATAGAGGTTATATTTCCGTAGTATTTCCTTTATATCTTTTTTTAATTTTAACTAATTAAAGTGTTATTTAATTTTCTCCGTTGTTTTAGCTATTCCTATATATCCTCCGAGCTTCGATTCGTAGATCTCCTAAATCAGGGTCTTCCGTAGGTCTGGATCGATATAGGCCCTGTTATTATATTAGAGCCGGTAGCGATTATCTTTCTAAATCCCTAATAGTTTTAATTCGGCCTATTACTTTTAATTGTTACTATCGATGTGGCTTTAGTATTTGTAGGTAGTGGATTCTTCTCGGTATATTACGCAATACTCGGCCCACTATTAAAGTGGGTATTTAAATATACCTTTTACTGTTTTCTGTAGTAAAGGTGGTGACTCTTCTTCTACCTTCTTTTTATAGTGGTCCGCCCTTTTATTTAGAGCGTCCGCTTTTACGTTCTTAAACCCTTTTTTATAGTAGATCTAAAAGTTGAATTTTAATAAAAATTCTGATTACCTGTTTTACTTAGCGTTAAGGACTTTAGTAGTAGTGAAATACTTTAAGTTTTTATAATCCGTATAGACCTGGACTTCGTAGTTAGTACCGCTAAGGTATGGTCTTTACTCTTCGAAGGCTTTAATGATAGTAAGTAGCTTTTTATCGTAGATAGGGTAATTCTTACGTGGTCCTTTTAATTTCTTTAAAAAAATACTACTAGGTGTAATTTTCTATTTTCGTCTTATTGTTCTAGCTGCCCTCCGATAGTGTAGTCGGAGGTATCTATTTCGATTTTAAAAGGTCGTCCTAGGTTAAGGAGTTTAAGTATTAGATCTACCGTAATAGTGTTCTTAATAGTTTGAAAAGTCTCCTTTTATTCCTTTTTCTACTTAAATTTAGCGTTTTTTTTAGTAAGGTCGTTTAATAGCTTTATTATAACACTATAGTTCCGTATAAATATTCGATAGAAGTTTATAAATCTTAAAAACTTTCGAACCTTTATTTTTAATTAATCGGCCGTTTTTACTTATAATTTCAGTTAGTTTTTAACTACCGTAATTTTCCTTAATTTTATTTATACTTCTCTTAGCGAAATAAAATACCCTAGGTAAACCGTCTTTTATATATAGAATTTACTTTTATCTTTATTAACCGATAATCCGGCTCTATATAGCGCGTTTAAAATCTCTTTAACGTGCTATTTGTGCTCCTCTAAAGTGCGTAAGTAGATAAGAATATCGTCGAGGTAGTAAATTATTGTTTTATCGAGGTATTAGCGAATCGTATAATTAATAAGGGCTTAGAAAATCGCTAATATATTTGTAAGCCCGAATAGTATAACGAGGTATTTGAAATGCCTATAAAGCGTACGAAAAGCCGTCTTCTATTCGTCTCCCTCTTTGATTTGTATATGCGCGTACCCGATTAGTATATTAAGTTTAGTAAATTATTATACCTTTAATAGTTAACGTACTTTATAAGCGAGTCGGTCATATAAGTGGGTCGGTCACTTTTCGACCGCGACGCGTCCTCCTACACTCAACATCAACTTTCTCTACAACCTAACATGCCTCCTACTTTAAATGAAGCTAGGATAGCCTTGGCCCTTGAGGCTATTCAAAATACTCCGAAATTAAGCCTCCGAGCCGCAGCAAAGCTATATAATATACCATTCTCAACCCTCCGTGACCGACGCGCCGGCCGGCCTGTACGACGCAATACCACGCCCAAATCGAAGAAGCTTACTTAACCCGAAGAGGATGCTATTGTTTAATACGTTATTGAGCTATGTGCGCGAGCTTTTCCACCAAGATTACGTGGTGTGGAAGATATGGCTAACCAATTGCTACGCGTACGCGACGCGCCCCTTGTTGGTAAGCTTTGGGTATATAACTTCGTTAAACGTTAGCTATAGCTCCGTATATGTTTTACGCGTAGATACGATTATTAGAGGGCTAAGTGCGAGGATCTAAAGGTTATTAGCGAGTGGTTTATATTTATGCGGAATACTAAGGCTAAGTACGGTATCGTGGATAACGATGTTTATAACTTCGATGAGATTGGGTTTATAATAGGTATTATCTTCGCGGGTATAGTGGTTATAACCTCGGACGGCCTTAGTAAAGCAAAACTGGCCTAGCCTAGCAACCGCGAATAGGTAACGGTAATCTAGGGAGTTAATGCCCTCGGCTGGGCTATCCCTCCTTTTATTATCTTAACTACGTAATACTACCTTATTAATTGGTATACCGAGTATAATCTACCGTTTATTTAGCGCATCGTAATTACCGATAATAGCTAGATTACTAATATAGTAGGCTTAGATTAGATTAAATACTTCGACTATTATACAGCGCCCTATATAAAGGGCAAATACCGGTTGTTAATCCTCGACGGCTACGAAAGCCACTACTCGACCGAATTCGAGCGCTACTGCTAATAGAATAACATCATTACGCTCTGTATACCTCTGCATTCCTCCCACCTCCTTTAGCTACTCGATGTCGGCTGCTTTGGACCATTAAAGCAGGCGTACGGCCGCCAGATCGAAGATTTGATGCGCATGTATATCAACTATATAAGTAAGCTCGAGTTCCTCTGTGCCTTCCGCGAGGCCTTCTTCACCTTTATAACGGAGAAGAATATACAGGGTGGCTTTGCAGGTGCTAGCCTTATACCGTACGATCCAAAGAGGGTGCTTTCTAAGCTGGATATGAAGTTTCGTACGCCAATACCTCTAAACTTACGGCCCGGCACTGCACAACCTTGGGTCTCCCAAACACTACATAACCCTCGAGAAGCTAATTTATAGTCAACGCTTATTAAGACTCGCATTGCCAACCATCAAAATAGCTCCCCGACTTCAATGTTAGCTGCGGTAGACTAGTTTACTAAAGGTATAACGGCTATAATGTACCAGGTGGCTCTCCTTCGTGCAGAGGTCTCGTCGCTCCGTAAGGCTAATAAGGTATTAAGCAAGCGCCGGAGAGCCAAAAAAACACGCGTAAGGCTTAGAGGGTCACTTACTGTATAAGAGGCACAGGATCTACTGGATTAGAAAGCTGTAGATGGGGAGGGAGTGTAAGAAACGTAGCCGGATAGTAGTAATGTAGGGGGGGCTTGTACGAAGGTTCGGTGCTGTGGTGTGTGCGGTAAGCCTGGCTATAATGCCCGCACTTGCTAGGAGGCTGCAGAAGGGTCTGATTCAGCTGTTTCTGATGTAATTATAGTTGGTTGATAGTTTCGTTGTATTGCAATGGAGGATGGTATTCGAAGGGTGGTCAAAAGTGACCGGCCCACTTATATGACCGACTCACTTATAAAGTACGTTAACTCCGTAGCCGCGAAATTAATAGTAATAGGTAACCGTTTTTTACTGTTTTCTGATTTAGTTGTCGATAATCTATATATAGTTACGGGCTCCCGTCTTTCTTCGGTACGAAGAAAATAGGGTACCCGGCTGGCGATATAGATGCTTTAATATGCCCTCTCTTGATATTTTCGTCTAAATACTTCCGTAATTCTTTACTCTGTTTATTATTGGTGTAGTAGACTTAGAAAAGCTTAAGCTTTATTCCTTTTTTAAGTTTAATTTTGTGGTCCTATAGTCCCTTCTTTGGTAGACTTTGAAGGTGTTTTGCCGTGAATACCGGGTGCCTTTAATATTCGACCGGTACCTTCTTCTTCTTACTTTTCTTTATATTATTATAATAGGCGTATTTGTCCTTTATTATTACTATAATTTCCACTAATGTAACTGTTTTTACTAACCTTATTTTTTCGATTTTACTACCTTTATTGATTAAGTATATTAATATTTCTCGTATTTTTTATAGTGGTGCTGTGGAGGGTGCTTATCCTACACTTTATTTCTACCGTGCCCTTAATCTTCTATCGTTGGTTAGATATTCCCGATATTCCCTCGGTCGTAGATGGCTACTATCCTTTTAATCGATGTTTAGGTTATAGTTTTTGTACTATAATTGCCTTAGGATTATATCCTTCTCTGGCCTTATATTTACGATGTTGAAAATCACTTTTATTGTTTTTCTTAATATAGTAATATCCAGTAGTACCGTTTTTCTAGTTACTAATTATATAGGGAAGGGTCCCTTTATAATAACTTCTTCCTTCTTTTTCTTTTATAGAATTCGGGTTTATTATATAAATTTAGGTAAAATTAAATCCGCTTTTATTCTACTATTTATAAGTACTTATATTTAAAAACCCTTTTAATGCGTTATTATCCGTAGTTTTTTATCTTTTATACCCCTTCTTTATACCGTAGCGACCTTATTAACGTATTATTCGTAGTCCTTTAGAAATTTTTAGCCTCCGTAAAAGGCCGTAGTCCTTTTCCTGATTATTATTATACCTTTAGAGCGTTCTTTTCGATTAAATTATCTAATAGCTCGAAATCGGCTAACTATCGTTATTAGGCTTCCTTTTACTTCTTATATCTAGTACTATTCTGGGCTTTTTTTTTATTATATGCCTTTTGTATTTTAGGGCTAGTTTCGTAGTATTTCCGGGCTTTCGTTCGTAGGTAAAAAGCGTAATCCGCACTCTTATACTACATTAAGCCGAATTCTTTTTTATCGGTGGTATTCTCTCTTTAATTTACTATTTAATCGAGGTAGTACTTCACGTGCCTAAGTGTGATATATATGACTTAGAGTCCCTTTTATTCGACTGGGTCTTCTATCTTCTATAGAAAATAATTATTTAATTCTTCTTCCGGTATTCCCTATCTCGCAAATATATTCCGTACTAGTATTAATTCGCCTGTTAAGGCGAACTCTTTAATCGGCTAATACCGGTTAAAAGCCTTTAATTAGTAGTGTTTTTTATATACGTAAACGATATACTAGAACTATAGTATCCTTCTATATTCCGGGTATTGTAGGTAGATTTACGGAGTATCTCTCTCGTAACGGATATACTACCCGAAGGTTAGGTATTCTTTTAATATTATTATAAGTCCGGTGTTAACCGTCGGTCGTAATACCTAATATTTACCTTAAGTCTTTTCGCTAATAATAATTATTATAAATTTATTATTAAACTCTTCCCTTAAAATAATTTAATATTCGTTTCTTTATTATAATTATATAGTCGGCTAATTATTATTAGTAGTTTATATTACTTTATTTTCGAAATTGTAATATTATCGTTTAATAATTTCTTGCTATTCTTAAAACTCTACTATTATTTTTTTAAATTTTAGAATTTATTTCTCCGCTTACTTTATTGTTCTTTCTATATCTTAGTCCGAGGTATTAATTAAGGTAAAAACCTGCCTTAATTATCGTATAGTTTTTTTAAAGGGCCCTAAAGTAGTGCTTTTTTTTAATTTTATAGCCCTTTTAATTAGTAGTTTTTATTTTATTACGTAGTTTTTTCCTTCGGAATCGACCGTTAACTCTCCTTTCTAAGTTTTGTATTTATAATTACTATCAGTATAATCGTCTGCTAAGTCCTGTAAATCCTTATAAGTATATTCGGTATTAAAGATCTTGATAACCAGTATAACGTGCGTGATAAGCGAGCGCAACAGACAAGCGAGCGCAACACTTTTTAACACCCTACCACAACTATCCTCAATTACACAACCACAACACTAGGAAACTACAATAACTCAATTAGAAACAGATGAATCAGATGATTCTGCAGCCTCCTGGCACGTACGTGCATTATGGCCAGGCTTGCCGCACACACCACAGCACCGAATCTTCGTACGAGACCCCCCTGCACCACCACCACTTTATCGTATTTCCTGGGCTACCTGCTCACCCACAGCCTTCTGATCCAGTAGATCCTGTGCCTCTTGTACAGTAAGTGACCCTCCAAGCCGCACACGTGTTTTTTTGGCTCTCCGTCTCTTACTAAGCTCCTCATTGGCCTTGCCCAGCCAAGATGATGAATGGTGGGATAGCCCAACCTAAAGCATTTACGCCCTGAATAACCGTAGCCCACTCACGATTGCCAGGCTGGATCTGTTTGGCCTTACTACGGCCGTCAGAAGTTATAACGACTATAATAGCGACGATAATGCCCATTATAAACCCAGTCTCGTCGAAGTTGTAGATATCGTTATCCACGATACCGTATTTGGCCTTGGTGTTCCGTACGAGGGTAAACCACTCGCTAATAACCTTTGGATCCTTGCATTTGGCCCTTTGGTAGTTATATTTACGCGTAAAATGCGTCCGAAGTTTTGGCTGGCGTTTGACGAAGTTGTGAGCCTATCGTACGCTAATAGGAGGCGCGTCGCGTTCGCGTAACAATCGGTTGGCCATATCTTCTACGTAATAAAGCCGAGGATGAAATGTACGCGTACAGAGCTCAATTATATATTGAACAATCGTTTGCTCCTCTAGATCGGTAAGCTTATGTGAGTTGGCTGGAATATCGTATCGTGCAGGCCGGCCGGCGCGTCGGTGGAAGAGAGTTGTATGGTCAACGTTATAGATCTTAGCTGTAGCTCGCAAGCTTAGCTTTTTATTGTTTTGAAGAGCCTGGAGAGCCAGATTTAATCGTGCTTCATTTGACGGTGATACCATATTAGATTGTGGAGGAAATGAGTGTTGAAGGCGGAGGTGGTACGACGCGTGGAAAGTGTTGCGCTCGCTTATCTGTTGCGCTCGCTTATCTGTTGCGCTCGCTTATCACGCACGTTAGTTTTAGTTATTACCGTTATTTCTTTTTCTTTTTAACCGAGTTATTTAAATAACTGGTAGTTTCTTTTAAAGTAGCTTATTTTTCTATAATTAAAGTATTTAACGTTATTCTTTCCTTTAAACCGCTTTTATATTGCGTTTATTTTTATAGGCCTTACGTAGGTAGTCCCTAAGACGTGAGTCCCGTAAAGTTATCTCTTTCTTTTGTCGTTGGGCCGGTAGGGTCTTGGTACGCGTGTGCCTTTGCGCTCTTTACGGCGCTGATATTACCGATTATTAATACGGACCGTTATTATAATATACTCGTCGATTATTTTTAGTCGTTCCTATCGGTATAACTCGTCCTTAATTTCTTTTTTAAGCCCGTTATAAAATAACTATATTAATCCTTCGTTATTAATCTCGCTATAAAGTATATCTGTTTTAAATACTATAGTATAGTCGGTAGTAGATCTAGTTTATTTAAGGTTAACTAATTACTCTTAGGTACGCTTACCTTTATCGTACTCTCTAAATACTTTTTTAATCTTTTCCTTAAATTTTTTATACGTTTTAAAATATTTTTTAGTAATATCTTTCCTCTCGTTATATTTATTATTAAAGTAGTCTTCTAAGATAAGTTCGAACTAGGTAAGCGCTTTGTTTTTAAGCCTAAACGCGGCGTATACTACTTTAGACTCTTCGTCCAGAAAACGGAAAGGGTAATATCGAAAGTATACTTTAAATTAGATTAAAAATCCCTTTAATTCTCCTTTTACTCCTTTATAGTAATTAGGAGTTTCGAGTTTAGCGCGGTCTTTTTCCTTATATAAAGTACCGATCTTCCGATAGAGTACGCCGTTCTCTTATATAAGGGTATTATAAGAGAGGTGCGATTTATCTTCGAGCTTTTAGATACGAGTAAGAAGTTGGTCGATAGTGGGTTAGATATTGGTATTTCCGGCTATAACGTTTAATTTAGCGCTTTTAATTTATCCGATAATAGAGTTAAAGTGAGTATATAACGTATAACGAATCCCTATATAGAACCTCTAAAAGGGATATTCGGTTAAAAGTAATTTCTAATAATTAGTTCGGTATAGCTAAATAGTATATAATAAGATATTTTAATGTAAATATAAGATACCGTAAATATAAGTTATAATTATATACTACGGAATTATTTATAAGTTATTTAGTTCCTCTATATATATAGACCTAGTACTAAGATCTAAATTACTCTTATTCTTCGAGGATTATAATTGCCTATTAAGAATTATAATGATTTCCAGGAATCATTTATAATTCCTCGTATTCCGGATAATCCTCCTTTTATTAGTCTATCCTCCTTTCCTTTGATTGGCTATCGTGCTTCCTCTCTCCTATTGGTTGTTCTCTTCGGGTGTCTATATTATATTCGTAACAATAGCCGGGCTTAAACTCGTAAAAAAGGCTATTTTTATAAGTAAACTGCCTTTATAACCTTTAATAATTTTTAATATTTAACTATATAATTAGTTAAGAATTTATATTTTAAAGTTAATATATTATTAAAGAGGTCTTTATATTATACGACCTTTGATTTAGAGGATTTCCGTGAAAGGTATACCGTTTTTTTAGAGAAGAAAACTTTACATTTTAATTATATATAGAGTAATAGTATTATTTTTGGAATTTTACTATAGTTTAAATATAAAAACGCTTTATCGTTTGCTAATTATATTACTCTTAATATCGATAAATAGTTAATAACGGCTTCATTTTAATTACTTTTCTTTTATCCCTCTTTTTAAATACCTATATAAGTTTATATTAGTATCCGGTTATTAGCTAAATAGGCGAATCCTAAAGCTAAAAAAAATAAAAAGCCCTTAGAAATATATTAATTACTAAAACTTTTCGATAATTTTATTATCGAATAATTTTTTAATTACTAGGTATTTCCTAAGAATATATCATAAATATAGACGTAATAGTCTTACTATTACCCTATTATAGGTACTTTAACCTAAAGATATAAAATTATATTATTTAATAAAAGGATATTTAAGAGGTTATAAAAGTTAAAAACTAACCCCGGAATAGAAGGCCTACTAATAAAGAAGAGGGCGTAAGGTTTAGGGTAGGTTTACGAGGTTTATAAGTTTTAATAATAAACTTTATATTTTACTTACCTTTGTTATTTTAGCCTTTTAAATTAGTTTTAAACGTCGTTTATAAATAAATAAGCTTATATATAAACGATATAATTATTAAAAGGTAAAATCTATAGTCGACTATTAAAGATAAAGGGTTTATAAACGTTATATATTATTATTAAATTTAAAAAAATAAAAAGATTTAACTATACTATCTTTAATATATATATACTATCTTTCGACCCTTATAAGTTACCTTATTTAATATTTTTTATTTATATATTTTTTTAGAAATTTAAATCCCTCTTTAACTACTTTATTACCTTATAAGTATTTTCTTTCCTACCCTTTTCTAATATTAAATAGGTATTTTACTTTTTTTTTAATAATCCTAAGTTTAGTATTAATACTTTATTCTATAAAAGCCCTATATATTCGCTAGGTTTATTATTATAGTATTAAATTATCTTAACGGAGGTAAATAATAAAGGTTAGCGTCCTATACCGTTTTCGTTATACTTAAGTTAACGGCGAAACCGCTAAAGCTTTTTATTTAAAGACTTTTCTATCTCTATTAATTACAGAAATATTATATAAAAGAACTTTAAGTATTTTACCTTAGTAATTTATATATAACGTTAGCCGGGAGTATAGATCTAGTATTAACATCTACCTACCTACTACTTTAACTAAGGTTAACGGATTATATATTATAATTAATTAATTAAAGATTATAATATCTAAGTTAATTATAATATTATTTAGCTTAGTATTTCTAGGGGCATAAAGTATTATAATTAAATTAAAAGGGCGGAGGGAGGGGCCGGATGGAGGGGCGGAGAGGGGCTGGATAGAGAGGCGGAGGGAGGGGCCGGATAGAGGGGTAGAAAGAAGAGAAGTGGATAAAAAGCGGAGGGAGGGGCGGATAAAGGGGCGGAGAGGGGCTAGATAGAAGGGCCGGATAAAAGGGCGGAGGCCGGATAGAGAAGTAGATAGAAGGGCGGAGCGAGGGGCCGGATAGAAAGGCGGATAAAAAGGCGGAAAGGGGCGGAGGGAGGGGCAGATTACGTAATTAAAATATAGTTCTTTAAGCTACTATATTAAACTTTCCGGTTATTAACTAAATACGCGAAGTATTACTAAGTTTTTACGGTAAAAAGTAATATATAGGGTATAGTTAAAGAGGAATTGGAGCTATTTAAGAGCTTAAGCCGATAAAGCTATAGAAGCTGAATTACGAGTACTACGGTTAAGTTAGTAGCGGCTAAAATAAATAGATATAAACGAAAGTATAGAACTTTATTTATTTACTTATTCAGTCTTTTTTTTAACTTTTCTTACTTTTACCCTAACCCTATCTTACCTTTACTTACTTAAATACTATATTACATTTACTACATTTATTCAGTAACTTAAGGCACTATAGAAAAAAATTAAGTCCGCGGTATACTCCTAAATATTTAGGATAATTAACTTTTATAATATTAACTAAATATGCTTAGGTCCGTAGTTTAATACCGTAGACCTTCTATATATAATTCTTGAAATAATTTAAGTCCTTAAACTCCAGTATTTCCCCCCCCCTATACTTAGGGTAGTTATACGACATCTACTTTACGCCGCCTAACTATTACGTATACTCCCTATCGAAATAGTCGTATATTACCGCCGCTCGATACTATATAAACATCCTTTCCTTATAAGATAAGGTTATATCTCTAAAGTAATATAGATATTACTTTCTATCTAGGAGAAGCGGAAAGGGGTCCGATCCGAGAGCCGTAACATTAGCCTTCCCCCCTACCAGATGTAACTCCGCTTTACAGTCTCCCGTTTACCGCATAAGCTGACTATTAGCTCGGCCATTTAGATGCAGAGCTTAAGTAGTTCTCCGGAGCTTAAGTTATTTAGTTAGTTATAGAGAATCTAGGTAAGCTGGGTATACTTAGGTATATATAAGTCGATAGCCGGCTTAACGTATTTATCCTTTTCTTACCTATCGGTATTAATATCCTAGGTCGGGCGGTTATAAAAGTAGTTTTTCCAGTAAGTTTGCCGGATAGCCTTTTTCCGCTATACCTCCTTAGCCGCGATTAACTTAGTAAATTCTCGAATCCGGTCCTCCTTTTCAGAACCTTTAATCCGGTATTAACCGCCCTTAAGCTATACTCTCTCCGCCTTTAGTACGGTAATTTATTAATCGGGCGGTATTAGCTCCTAAACCTTATCGGGGACTATGTCTTTATTTACGCGGGGATTACGTATAATACCTATATACGAAAGTATTATAAGTAGTCCGTCCTCAGTCGGCTCGTCCAGGAATACGTTCTAAAGGTAAAACCCAACTTTCTTGTTAATATATATACTGTTAAACGTAGCCTACTTCAGGTCGTAGCGCATTATCTAATCATAGACGGTATCGGAGGCGTTGCTTATATATTATTAGAATAAGGCTACTATTAGTATAGAAAGAATATACTATTTATTACGTTGGCCACTCCTCTACGCTAGGCCTTTAGTTTAATTGCATTTTCTTCTCCAGCGTCGAGCGATTGCCGTTCTATATCGTTATATAGCTTCTGGTATGGAAGAGATCGGTACTTCCGCTCGCTGTATTCCTCCTCTATAACAGAGTCGTTATAGCGGCGGAAAACAGGCCGTTTAAGCTATTCCTCCTTCCAGTATAATAGAGTACACTTAATTAGTCCTCGATTCCTTACTTAAAAGACTACTCTAACGCTAGTAAACTTTAATACGGCGAACGCGCCGTTGTATACTGCTAAGTTAATAATAACGCTAATAAAATAAAAGATCAACCTCCTGGTAAGGATGAAGAAGAAGATGGTCCTAGAGGAAATCGTTAGGTCTAAGATATTAAAGAGAAGTAGATAATCATTTACGGCTTTAGCTTATTATCTGCTCCTTTATGGTGTATAAACTTAATAAATATAGCTAAGGCGTCCTCGTCGGTTTTCGGATAGCGTACAACTATTAATAGAATATCCTCGTAATAGAGCGCCTTTAGGCGTTTACGACTCTTACACTCTTGTAAGATTATCCCCTCTAGTAGCTTAGAATACTTATTAAATACTTTATCCTCGTTGTAAGAGGGACTCTTAGTAGCGTGTCGGGGGAAGAGCTCTTGAAAATACCCGTCCTTGCCGCTTTTTCTCTCGCTATCCACAAACTCGGTTAACTACGCCCCCGTAAAGGTAAGGCCGAGGTAGTACCCCGATAGTTGGATACGGTGCCTTTCCTAAGAAAAGATACTAGTATCGTATTTAATATTAAAGGTCTGTAGGACCAGTAAAGTGTCTATATTCGCAACGTTCTTTCTATAGTTATATGGCGGTTGTAGGTGGTATATATGAACTAAGACGATGTTATGTTACTTCGAGGTGCGTTAATAACTGTATTAGTAGACAGAGTTTGGAAGATATACTTTTTTAACTTCTAAACTATTGTTCCTATCTATATTATAACCTGTAATATTAGCGTATAACTATTTATATTATCGGAAATACTTTTACGAAGCGCCCTACGATTTAATTCGGTATATTTAATATAAATATTCGAGGAAATCTATCGTTATTACTTAGTCTGCGGTTTTAATTACGTTTTGTTAGGGTTTCTCTAACGTAATAAATTTATAGTATTTGCAAATTCATTAGTAAATATATTAATAAAAAGCGAGGTATATAAATTATTTACCTTTTTTATTTTCGTAATATACCGGTAATATTAATTTTGGTTTTATCGGTATAGTTAGGTTAAAGGAACTTAGTATCTTCGAACTACTTACGGAGCGCTGTACACTACTTAGGCGTAAGGGCTTTTAACCATTTTATAATCTGCCTCTTAGCCTTTTACTTCTTTATAGTAAAGCGCCGGATAAAATCCGCATTACGGTTTACGAGTGGCTGCGACGGGCGATATGCTGGTATAGCGATAGCGTTAAGCGTCGATAGCTACCTACTCTGCTGATGACTGTCGATGAGCCGGGGGCGACAAAAAGTGTGAGGGACGCCATTTTATGTCTTGTTGCGTAACTACGCCGCCTTACCGTGGAGCCTAAAATGGATGCGAGGTTGAAGAAAACGGTTTCTTGGATTGCGGCGGCGACTGCTCGAACCAACTGCTGTCCCAGGGCCGCACATCTATCTGCACATGAATTGATTGGAGGGGTGGTGAGGTACCAAGTACCTGGCTGTGACCAAGCCCCCCGCACTGTCAAGGCTCCCGAAAATGGCGGCCTTGGTCAGCCAAATTCGGCAGCCAGAACAGCAAGTTCTGTACTTAATCTGTAAGCTGTCAGGCTGGAATTCTGGGAGCCCTGGGAGCTGCAAGCACTGGACTGGCGATGCCTGCCGGCCAGTCTTCGCCGGCCAATCAAGCCTTCCAGCCGCAGCGTAAGCGCTGTGGCTGCGATAGTTCAGCGCCCGCATATCGACCTCAACCGACTACCGGCCAGGGGCAACACCTCACCCAACGACTGGCTCAGGGAGAGCCGTGGGATTCAATAGCGTAAGGAAGGATTCGGAGGAGGGAGGGTAGCCATTTGGGTATATAAGGCCTGGGGGAAGGACCGGATTCTTGGGAAGGCCAGAGTTCAGTGTGGTTGTAGCAATATACCTACCTTGAACCAATATCGCCTTCCTGTCGTGACACGATCGCTTGCGCCTCGCCTACCATTTGCCCTGCCTTACACTCTAACGTGAGGATACCCCCTGACATAAGCCTTGTAGGTTACAGGGTTAGATACACTGTAAAGTCTACAAATAAGTGCTGTACTTTAACAGATTCTTTACTTAAAAATAGTATAATCCATTAAGTAAATAGTCCTTATACTAAGGAGGCTCATGGCCTAGCTGAACGTATAAATAGGACCTTATTATATAAGGTTAGAGCCTTATTAGTTTAAGTAGCGGCACTTACTTACTTATAGGGAGAGGCTTTACAAGCTTCAGTATATTTATATAACTGAACCCCCTATAGTAGCCTTCATTTTAAAACACCTTACGAACTAATATACGGCGAAAAGCCTAATATAACCAATATTAAGGTACGGAGATCAATAGCTTATTTATCACAAGTTAACCAAGTGCAGGTCGTACAATATATGGGGCGCGGGGCGTCCCGAGCCAACTATTAAGGAGCTAGGAGGCAACTAGTGGGAGCAGGCTCGAAGTACTAAGGCGTTAAAACCTACGAGTATATTATAGGATGTAAGATGCTCGGGGTGATCGAAGGTATAGTACGGCGAGTATATCGCAGGATGTAAAGTGCTAAGAGCGATCGGGGCTATAGTAGGACGAGTATTTAAATAGAAAGAAGTCTATATATACAGAGGAACTAAATAGCTTATAAATAGTTCCGTACTATATAATTATAGCTTATATTTACGGTATTTTATATTTATATTAAAATATCTTATTATATATTATTTAACTATACTAAACTAATTATCAAAAGTAGCCTTCAACCGAGTATCCCTTTTAGAGGTTCTATATAAGGGTTCGTTACACTTATCTCTTAAGGTTAGTATACGCTTATTAAATTAATCTACTAGGTACCTTTACTGTTTCTTAGTATATATTCCTCTATTAAAGAGATGGCAAAATGAAAACTCGGGTAACGGATAGGTAATCTACTATATACATTCTCGCCATTTTTACGTAATCTTTAAATTATAGTAATTAAAGCTATATAACTAGATATTTATAAATATGCAATTTATAAGTATCTTCTTCTATTAAAAAAATAAACAAGTTCGTCTATATTTAAAGTTGCAATTTTAATATAAATAGTGGTTCTAGTGGGTTTAATAACGGGCTATTAGCACGCGCAAAGAGAAAACGGAAGTTATAATTAGTTTTTATTGCGGCAAGTATAGCCGAATGGTCCTTAGACCCACTTCAGCTTTTGCTCACTTTGTAAGACCAATACGGACTGAGCCAAAAATTTTGTCGGGTGTGACTATATAAGTAGTAGTTAGAGAAACCTGCAGGCCCTTAACTACTTTAAGCATTGCTATTACCTCTTTGTTTTGGTGTTTAACTTTAACCCCACATCTATTTGTATCGACCGATAGTTTTAGGACCCCCCGATTTATCTTTTAAGACCCTCGAGCTATATTGTGACGAACCCCTGTATAGAACCTCTGAAAGGGATACTCGGTTGAAGGCAACTTCTGACAATTGGTTCGGTATAGCTAAACAGTACACAATAAGATATCTTAATGTAAATACAAGATACCGTGAATATAAGTTGTAATTATATACTGCGGAACTATCTATAAGTTATTTAGTTCCTCCGTATATATAGATCTAGTGCTAAAACCTGGATCACTTTTATTCTTCGAGGATTATAACTGCCTATTAAGAATTATAATGATTCCCAGGAATTATTTATAATTCCTCGTGTCCCGGATAATCCTCCTTTTATTAGTTTATCCTCCTTTCCTTTAATTAGCTATCGTACTTCTTCTCTCCCATTGGTTATTCTCCTCGGGTATCTATATTATATTCGTAACACGATACTCCTCCTCTTAGGTCGACGTTTCAGCGGCCTTATTTTAAAACCTTTTACTAATAATTATCCTTACCCACTATAAGTCCTCCTCTTTATTTTTTCCCGCTACAATATCTAACTACGTAAATAAACCTAAGCGTTTAATAATATTAATTTATATCAATTTCGCAACGAAAATACTACGTTATCCCTTCGCTATACTAACCCCTTATTCTATTTACTCTACTTATAATCTTCCCTACATCGTTTCGCCCTCCGAGTCCTCCCGTTACCTCGAGTATATCCGTCGTACTCTCTCGCTTTATGACGTTTTTAAAGTAACTCCTCGTTAATTATCTTATATTATTTCTTAATATAACGCTATAAAAGTAGAGTTCGAGTTTATTAAGGAATAAGCGGAGGTTACTACTATAAATGCCCGTTGTATTTAGGAAGAGGTTAAAATTGCGAATAAAAAGGTTCGGCGTTTGCGTAAATAGAAGAAAATGTAGCGCGAAAAGATATTACGGGTTATATTCCGGGGTTTTAATATTATAAAGGAATTGGAAGAGTTAAAGTATTAGGAGGCCGTTAGTAAGGTCGCTTCCTTACCTTTATTAGACCCCTCCTTCGACTAGACCTTTATACCATTGGATTAACTAGGTTAAGACTTCTCCGGCGGGTTCGTCGATCCTATAAGTGACTCGGTTTTTAGTCTATTATTGGGTTTACTTCGCTGCTCTCCTCCTTTAGCTTTCTATAGTTTTTCCGATAAAATCCTCCTAACCTTTCCGGGTAATTAAGGTTTGTGGTATTAGTTATAGGTAGGTTCTTAGGTCCCTATTAACTTTATAGTGTAGTATATAGTATGTCGATTATTATGTCGGAGGCGCGGATTTGATTTCCGTCGAGGTTTTCCGTATCTAGGTTTATAGGTACTTTCCGTAACTTAGGTACGTTTTTTAGTTGTTTACTCCGGCTTAGGTCGATCTAGGTACTACCGATGGAATTCTTTTAGTTTATCAGAGTAGTTTAAATTCTTTACCGGTTCTTACGAATTATTTATAACTGGGTAATCTAATTAGTTAATTAAATATTCTAATTACCTTTAGTTAATCTATAAATCTAGTACTTCTTTTATATTGTACTTTTCTTCTTCGTTTTTCGCTACTTTTAAAGTATTAGTTTTACTTACTAGTAGTACGGGTTTTAAAAGTAAGATGTAAAAAGTATATAACCGTAGGCGTATTATATTAGGTAGCTTTAGCTTGTACATTATCTCTAATATCTTCTTTTTAACTTTAAATAGTCCTACTTACCTATAGTCTAATTTTTTACTCGGTTTCTTTATACGTAAATTACGTATCGATAAAAATACTTTATCCTCCCTATTTAAGTAAAATTCTTTAAACTATTTAATATTATAGTACTTACATATACGTTTTCGAACGAATTTAAGTTTTTCTTTAAGTTTAGCGTATAGTATATATAATTTCCTTACCTTTACTGCCGCCTTAAGTACCTTTACCTCTGGTTTTTACCGTAGATTTACTTTAAAATTATAGTTTACGAAAAATAGTATAACTTTTATTATCTCCGTAAGTGTTATATTATATATAAGCTGTGCCGTTAATAAAAGTTCGACCTAATTATTTTATTTAAAATTAATATAGTTTCGAAAATATTATTTAATAATTTAGTTAAATCTTTCCGTTTAGCCGTCCGTTTACGGGTAGTATACTAACGACGCTTTACTTTTTACTTTTACTTACTTTATTAAAGCTTTTTAAAACTTCGATATAAACTTAGTATCGCGATCCGTAATAAATTCCTTTAGCTATATATATATCGCTATAATATTTTAAAATACTATATCCGCTAATTACTTTGCCGTTTAGGTCTCTTTATAAGGTAGGAAATATATTTACTTAGTAAGCTTATCGATTATTGTTAAGATATTATTATATTTAATACCTGTAGTTATATCCTTAGATTTTAATAGTTTAATAATAAAGTTTATAGATACTGAACTTTAGGATTACTTTATTACTAATAATAGTTTTAAAAATCCGTATAATTTATACCTCTCTACTTTCGTTCTTTTATAAAGGTTATACTTCCGTAGCGTTTCCTTTACGTTCTTTCTTAATCTTAGTTAATTAAAGTATTATTTAATCTTCTCCATTATTTTAGCTACTCCTATATATCCTCTGAACTTCGACTTATGGATCTCCTAAATTAAGGTCTTCCGTAGGCCTGGATCGACGTAGGCTTTATTGTTGTACTAGAGCCGGTAGCGATTGTCCTTTTGAATCTCTAATAGTTTTAATTCGGCCTATTGCTTTTGATCGTTGTTATCGATATAGCCTTGGTATTTGTGGGTGGTGGATTCTTTTCGGTATACTGCGTAATATTCGGCCTACTATTAGAGCGGGTGTTTAAGTGTACCTTCTACTATTTCCTATAGTAAAGGTGGTAACTCTTCTCCCACCTTCTCTTTATAGTGGTCCGCCTTTTTATTTAGAGCGTTTACTTTTACGTTTTTAGACCCTTTCTTATAGTGGATCTAGAAATTAAATTTTAATAAGAATTCTAATTACCTACTTTACTTAACGTTAAGGACCTTAATAATAGTGAAATATTTTAAGTTCTTATAATCCGTATAGACCTAGACCTCGTAATTAATACCGCTGAGGTACAATCTCTACTCCTCGAAGGCTTTCATAATAGTAAGTAGCTTTTTGTTATAAATGGGGTAATTTTTACGTAGTTCCTCTAATTTCTTTAAAAAAAATATTATTAGGTGTAATTTCCTATCTTCGTTTTATTATCTTAACTATCCTCCGATAGTATAGTCGGAGGTATTTATTTCGACTTTAAAAGGTTATTTTAGGTTAAGGAGCTTAAATATTAGATCCGCTGTAATAGCGTTTTTAATAGTTTAAAAAGCCTCTTTTTACTCCTTTTCCTATTTAAATTCGGCGTTCTTTTTAATAAAGTCGTTTAATAGTTTCGTTATAACATTATAGTTCCGTATAAATATCCGATAAAAGTTTATAAATCTTAAAAACTTTTAAACTTTTATTTTTAATTATTCGGCCGTTTCTACTTATAATCTCGGTTAATTTTTAATTACTGTAATTTTCCCTAATTCTATTTATACTTCTCTTAGCGAAATAAGATATTTTAAGTAGACCGTCTTTTATATATAGAACTCGCTTTTATCTTTATTAATCGATAATCCGGCTTTATATAACGCGTTTAAAATCTCTTTAACGTACTATTTATACTCTTTTAAAGTACGTAAGTAGATAAGAATATCATCGAGGTAGTAAATTATTATTTTATCGAGGTACTGGTGAATTATATAATTAATAAGGGCTTAGAAAATCGCTAGTATATTTATAAGCCTGAATAGTATAACGAAGTACTTAAAATGCCTATAAGGCGTACGAAAAGCTATCTTCTATTTATCTTCCTCCTTAATTCGTATATACGCGTATCCGACTAGTATATTAAGTTTAGTAAACTATTATACCCTTAATAGTTAACTCCGTAACCGCGAAATTAATAGTAGTAGGTAACTATTCTTTACTGTCTCTTAATTTAGTTGTCGATAATCTATATATAGTCGCGGGCTTCCGTTCTTCTTCGGTACGAAGAAAATAAGGTACCCGGCTAGCGATATGGATGTTTTGATATACTTTTTTTTGATATTTTCGTCCAAATACTTTCGTAACTTTTTACTTTACTTATCGTTAGTATAGTAGACTTAGAAAAGTTTAAATTTTGCTCCTTTTTTAAGCTTAATTTCGTAATCTTATAGTCCCCTCTCTGGTAGACTTTGAAGGTGTTTTGCTGTAAATACCGGATACCCCCGGTACTTTACCGGTATTTCCTTTTTTTCGCCTTTCTTTATATTATTATAATAGGTGTATTTGTCTTTTATTACTGCTGTAATTTCCACTAATATAATTGTTCCTACTAACCCTACTTCTTCGACTTTACCGCCCTTATCGATTAAGTATACTAATACCTCTCGTATCTCTTATAGTGGTACCGTAAAGGGTACTTATCCCGCACTTTGCTCTTGCCGTGCCTCTAATCTCTTATCGTTAATTAGATATTTCTGATGTTTCTTCGGTTATAGGTGGCTACCGTCCTTCTAATCGATATTTAGGTTATAGTCCTTGTACTATAGTTACCTTAGGATTATATCCTTTTTTAGCTTTATATTTACGATATTGAAAATTACTTTTATTATTTTTCCTAATATAGTGATATCTAGTAGTACCGTCTCTTTAATTATTAACTATGTAAGGAAGGGTCCTTTTATAATAACCTTTTTTTTTTTTTTCCTTTATAGAACTCGGGTTTATTATATAAACTTAGGTAAAATTAAATCCGTTTCTACTTTATTATTTACGAGTATTTATATTTAAAAACCCTTTTAACGTACTACTACCCGTAGGCTCTTATTTTTTATACTCCTTTTTTATACCACAGCGACTTCGCTAACGTATCGTTCGTAGTCCTTTAGAGGTTTTCGGCTTTTACGAAAGGCCGTAGCCCTTTTCCCGATTATTATTATACTTTTAAAGCGTTTTCTTCGATTAAACTATCTAGTAGTTCGAAATCGGTTAACTATTATCGTTAGGCTTCCTTTTACTTCTTATATTTAGTACTATTTTGGGCCCTTTTTTTATTGCGTACTTTTCGTACTTTGGGGCTAGTTTCGTAGTATTTTCGGGCTTTCGTTTATAGGTAAAAAGCGTAATCCGCATTCTTATACTATATTAAGCCGAATTCCTCCCTATCGGCGGTATTTTCTCCTTAATTTACTATTTAATCGAGGTAGCACTTTATATACTTAGGTATAATATGTATAACCTGGAGTCTTTTTTGTTCGATTAGGTCTCCTATTTTCCATAGAAAATAGTCGTTTAATTCTTCTTCCAGTGCTCCTTATCTCGCAAGTATATTCCGTACTAATACCGGTTTGCCCGTTAAAGCGAACTCTTTAATCGGCTAATATCGGTTAAGAGCTTTTAATTAATAGTGCTTTTTATATACGTAAGCGATATACTAGAACTATAGCATCCTTTTATATTCCGGGTATTATAGGTGGACTTACGGAGTATCTCCTTCGTAACGGGTATATTACTCGAAAGTTAAGTATTCTCTTAATACTATCGTAAGTCCGGTATTAACCGTCGGTTATAATACCTAATATTTACTTTAAGTCTTTTTATTAATAATAGTTATTATAAACTTATTATTAAACTCTTCCTTTAGGATAATCTAATATTCGTTTCTTTACTATAGCTATATAGTTAGCTAATTATTATTAGTAGTTTATGTTACCTTATTTTCGAGGTCGCGGTATTATTATTTAATAGTTTTTTGCTATTTTTAAAGTTCTGCTATTGTTTCCTCGAGTTTTAAAACTCGTTTCTCCGTTTACTTTATTGTTCCTTCTGTATCTTAGTCCGAGGTATTAGTTAAAGTAAAAACCTGCTTTAATCGTTGTATAGTCTCCTTAAAGGGCCCTAGAGTAGTGCTTTCTTTTAGTTTTATAGCCTCTTTAATTGGTAGTTTTTATTCTATTATACGGTTTTCTCCTTCGGAATCGACCGTTAATTTTCTTTTCTAGGCTTCGTACTTATAGTTACTATCGGTGTAGTTATTCGCTAAGTCCTGTAAATCTTTATAAGCGTACTCGGTACTAGAGATCTCGATAATTTATATAGTTTTAACTACTATCGCCGTTTCTTTTTCTTTTTAACCGAACTATTTAGGTAACCGGTAATCTTTTTTAAAGTAGTTTATTTTCCTATAATTAAAGTATTTAACATCGTTCTTTCTTTTAAACCACTTCTATATTACGTCTACTTTTATAGGCCCTATATAGGTAGTCTTTAAGACGTAAGTCCCGTAAAGCCGTCTTTTTCTTTTATCGTTAGGCCGGTAGGGTCTTAGTATGCGTGTGCCTTTATGCTCTTTGCGGCGTTAGTATTACCGATCGTCGATACGGACCGTTATCGCAATATACTCGTTGATTATCTTTAGTCGCTCTTATCGGTATAGTTCGTCTTTAACTTTTTCTTTAAACTTATTATAAAATAATTATATTAATCCTTCGTCGTTAATTTCGCTACGGAGTATATTCGTTTTAAATACTATAATATAATCGGTAGTAGATTTAATTTATTTAAAGTTAATTAGTTATTCTTAAGTACGCTTACTTTTATTATACTCTCTAAATATCTTTTTGATTTTTTCTTTAAATCCTTTATACGTTTTAAAATACTTTTTAATAATATCCTCCCTCTCGTCGTATTTATTATTAAAGTAGTCTTTTAGGATAGGTTTAAATTAGGTGAGTGCTTTATCTTTGAGCTTAGATGTAGTATATACTATTTTGGACTTTTCGTTTGGAAAACGGGAAGGGTAGTACCGAAAGTATACCTTAAGTTAGATTAAAAATCCCCTTAGTTTTCCTTTTGTTCCTTTATAACGGTCGGGAGCTTTAAGCTTAGCGCAGTCCCCTTCTTTATATAAGGTACCGATCTCCCGATAGAGTACGCCGTTCTTTTACGTGAGGGTATTATAAGAGAAGCGCGACTTATCCTCGAGCTTTTAAATATAAGTAAAAAGTTAGTCGATAGTGGGTTAGGTATTAGTATTTCCGGCTATAGCGTTTAATTTAGCGCCTTTAATTTATCCGATAATAGAGTTAAAGTAAGTATATAATATATAACGAACCCCTATATAGAACCTTTAAAAGGGATATTTAGTTAAAGGTAATTTCTGATAATTGGTTCGGTGCAGCTAAATAGTATATAATAAGATATTTTAATGTAAATATAAGATACCGTGAATATAAGCTGTAATTATATATTACGGAACTATCTATAAGTTATCTAGTTCCTCCGTATATATAAACCTAGTACTAAAACCTAGATTACTCTTATTCTTCGAAGATTATAACTACCTATTAAAAATCATAATGATTCCCAGGAATCATTTATGATTCCTCGTGTCCCGGATGATCCTCCTCTTATTGGTCTATCCTCCTTTCCTTTAATTGGCTATCGTGCTTCCTCTCTCCCATTGGTTGTTCTCCTCGGGTGTCCACATTATATTCGTGATATATATATATCTAAAATAAAATAATTAGCACTATAAAGTAGGTATATAATATTAAAGGATAGTTAAAAGGCTTTAAAAGATAGTAAAAGGCTTTAAAAGATAGTAAAAGGCCTTAAAAGATAGTAAAAGGTATTAAAAGATAGGTGAAAGGCCTTGAAAGATAATTTAGGAGGGGGTCCTAAAAGATAAATCGGGGGGTCCTAAAACTATCGCTCTATTCATCTGCTCTTTTAATACGTGACCTTCAATTGCACGACAGATCACCCACTTTCCGACTTCCCCAGCTACACCTATCGTAGAAACGTCGGAACCCTTATCGCCTAGCGAATCTGGAACGCGATTATCAGTTACGTTCTTTAGACCTATCTCTAGCTCCACGAAAACCCCATTATACAGCTCGACCTCGGGCAAGCCTTAAAGGCCGTCGAGGCTATCATGGACATCACCGGCACACCTGGAGTTGGTATTGGGGTTATTTCTGACGGGAAGATTACTAGCATATATCACCTAGTCTATCGCGACGTTTAGAATAGAGTGGCAGCAAACGATGACACGCGCTACAATATCAACTCCTTAAGCAAGGCCGTGTTCTCCTCTCTCGTTGGAATAGAGGCGCACCGAGAAGCACTGGATTGGTTCAAGCCTATCAAGATCCGGTTGCCCGACTTTTCCAGCGCCGGTAAGCAGATTGAGGACAATTGCACGGTTGTCGATTTGCTGTCCCACCGAACCGGCCTCTCGAGTCTTGACGATTTCTGGATGGGCGCTGATAATGTTGTTTACCTGCATAAATCGCAGGTCCTTCCGACGTTCCGGACCTTGCCCGTTTCAGAGCCCTTCAGACAGAGTTTGGAGTACAACAACTGGGGCTATGAGATCGTGGCCCAAATCTTGGAAAGAACCACAAACCAAAGCGTTTCCAACCTTTTATACGACCAGTTATTCGCGCCCCTTGGCATGTCGAGGACATCAACAGCATGGGAGTCGGGCGATGACAATGAGGCCAAGTCCTACGGCATTCTTGAAGATCTCTCGACAGAGGAGATCGCAAGGCCGGCTCTTGGAAATGGCACAACCATGGAGGCGGCTGGTGGAGTCAAATCCACGCTCCGCGATATGTTGACTTTCTACAAGAGCTTTATGCAGGAGACCAACTTCCAGTTCTCCTCTGGTTCGGACTCCTCTGAGTCTTCGCCTTTCAAGAACTGCCGCATGCTCACGACCAATCACGCTCGTCTTCCGGGTGTATCGTGGAGAGAGCAAGGATATGCATTGGGTTGGGGCAGATCTCAGCTACCAGGCAGGCTAGGCTTATTGTCGGGAAATGCCATGTATGGTGGCAGCCCCATAGTGGGCAAGGAAAACTCCTCGCTGATACTTTGGCATCACGGCTGTATGCCAGGTAGTACTTCAATCGTATACTTAGCCCCGGATATCGAATCCGGTGTGGTGGTACTCCAAAACTCAATGCCTATGGTCGACACGGCCGACCTCATTGGACAGCTCGTCCTCGAGACAATCTTACGTGTCCGAGAGCCGAATGACTATGTTGAGATCGCTAGGAAGTTTTACGGCAAGGGAGTCAACCACTTGAGACATCTTCGCAGATACCTGGATGATAGGAGAACACTGGGGACCAAGGCCAGACCCCTCAGTGCATACACGGGCACGTACTGGAACCAACCCAAGACCTTCTTCATCACTGTGTATGAGAAAGCTGGTCGCCTGTTCATGGCCACCCAAGCCTAAGGTCCCAAGAATATACACTGAAGCACTACCAGGACGACTATTTCACCTGTATTATGCCATTCGAAGAGACTATTCAAAGGGCCCGCGCAGTTTCATTTTACACCCTGGAGTACTACATTGTAGACTTTGTTGTAGACAAAAAAGGCAACATCGATGGACTCGCTTGGGTGATGGAGTCCAGACTGCCTAGTAATGGCGGCAAAAAAGTGTTCAAGAAGAGCCCAGACACTCGAGCTTCTTCAGGTGCATGGTCGGTAAGTCAGCTACTGCCTCCATGAACGTGAACCTTGACTTCAAGCTAACCTCTTAACAGTTCAGGAAACAGCCGTCCGATCTGAAACTGTAGGTAGGCGCGCATATTGCCAACACAGCTCAAAGGCGCAGCTGCACCGGGTTTGAGTATGTCGAGTATTTGGCACTGTTGTCAGCGAGTTGCATGGAAGAAAGGCCAAGTTGGAAGCAGCCCCTCGGCTTGAGCTATGCCGAGACCAGTTCAAGATGGGAAGTGCCCGCGGGGATATCACAGTGAATCCGAGCAGTACCCCGCATACAGCAAGACAAACATCATATTTTGCATCCCAATTCTCTCAAACTAGAATCACAGTGAACCCAAGCTTTGTTGTTCAAGCAGAACCAAATCATCACCTTGTAGATAACCCTACCTGTATTTTCTGCATCAATATGGCCATTATACCGTGGACATTCACCCCCTTCCCACCACTCCCACCAACCTTTCTCCCCAACATGCTCTTCTACAACGCCACATCCCCCTCTTCAAACGTGACCTACCAAATCTCCCTCTCTTACCCCTTTGAATGGGGGCCGTCGTCACTTCCCACGACAGAAATCACCAACAAAACAGCACTTACAATCTATGTCACAGATGGCAACGCCCTAGCCATGACCGCCGCCGAGCACCTGAAGCGCAGCAAACCAGTCGACGCTACCCAACCTGACGCCCTCGTCGTCGGAATCGGCTACCCCCTGACCGACAACGTCTACGCTCTCACCCAGCGCAGCATCGACTTTAACGCGCCTATCCCCGGAGCCCCCGTGCCCTCGGGCGCGGACATTTTCATCAACTTCATCGACTTTACCCTGCGGCCATGGGTCCAAAACACCATCTTCCCCGGCGTAAACTTCACCCGTGACGCTGTATACGGCCACTCAAGCGGCGGAATATTCGTCACATACGCTCTCATCACAAGGCCAGATCTCTTTGACACGTTCATCGCTGCCAGCCCGTCGTTGACGCTGAACAACGGGACGATAATGGGGAATGTGACCCGGCGGCTGGGGGATGGGATGGAGATTCCCGGCGAGGTCGAGTTTGGGCAAAACCAGACGAGACCGGCGGTGTTTATCGGGTATGGCGAGCTGGAGGATTATCCATTGCGCAAGAGGACGCAGACGGAGGAGCAGTTCCAGGGGAGGAGGGGGCGGCTGCAGCGGTTTAGTCCGGGTAAGGGGAGTCATGAGCTGTTTGATAGGCTTGTTGGGAGTGGGAAGATGAGGGATGTGGTGGTGAAGGAGTATGCGGGGATGGATCATGCTCGTGTTGGTGGGAGCGCGCTGCTGGATGGGATTGCGTACTTTTTGGATTGGTGAGGGGGTCAGGCTTTTGCCAGTGGAAAAGAGACAACCATGTTCTCTCCTTGGTAGACTCGGGTCATGCTCTAATATGCCTGGACAACCTATGGTGGCTCCACGCTATTCAAGCCACACCAACGTGAAGAAACTGATAGGCGCACGCCAATCCCATGGGCTTCCAAGAATGCTTTCTGACGTGATTTTCCGTTTGAGTTTTCCTGCTCTAATTTACTCTAATATTCGCCTCTAATACCTATTTAAGCCACGTTCAAGTCTCACTCACGGAATTTCTTTTCCCAACTCTCAAGGAAAAGTCACCAAAATGCAGCTTAACACGGTAATCACCACCCTCGTCACCTTCACGGCCATCTCAACCGCTGCGCCTAGCCCCCTCCGGCTTCACGCGGCCACAAACAACACCATCCCCCAGCTCACAAACCCACGAGCTTCCAACCCCAACCATGTGACCACCATTCCCACCGACCTCCACAAACGCGCCAACCTCTGCAGCCAGCCCTCTTTCGAAGACCGCGGCTCGGAGGTGTCGCCTCTCATCTCGGATTGCATGCAAATGCACGACAACTTTGTGCGAACGGGGGAGTGGACGTACAGCAGTTCCGAGCTTCACAGAACGATTGGTAGTTATGGGTCTTGGTGGGTCCTGTCTTGGAAGAACATGAGACGGTCGTCTTGGGCTGCCATTTGCTAACGTTCTTACCTGTAGCCGTTTCGGAATCGAATCCATATCTGCACGGGGTCGCCTCACTCAGATTGGGACAGAGGATGTGAGGACTTTGATCAGGGAGTCGGTGAGCAGGTTTGGGAGGCATGATGGGAGGGTTGGGGCGAGGGGGTTGTTGAGGTGCCATGGTGATGTTGAGCTTCAATGGGGTATTTTCTAGATGGGGTTCTTCAATGAGGGGGGTTATCGTCTTCTAGGTTGTCATTTTTCACCGAGGATTGAAGATAGGGAATAGGTAGCCGTGTATTGCTGTTAGTATTTACGCGACTGCAAATCCTATTTACTCGACCCCATGTCCATATGCTTTGTCATTTGTACGCCTCCACCCCTGTCCTCCACTGACTTATTTACCAGCCAGCGAATCTCTAATGTACTTGAGAAGAGGAGGTCCGATCTTGGTGGCGAGGAACTGGTCGCCAGCAATGCTAGGGTGGACACCGTCTCTGAGATCGGAGGTCTTGTAACCAGTGTTGCAGTCAGCAACGACGATGGGGCTCTCGGTCGTGTTGAGACCAGCAGCCCAGGCGGGGATGCGAGCGTTGAGGGCCTGAATGGCGGCGTTGTTGCCGGTGCCGAGAGGGATGACGAGGTCGACCTGTTTCACGTCAGCTTGTCCCTGAAGTAATGCCCAACAGAGAACCATACAATGATCTTCATCTTGGGGTTCGCCGCTCTCATGATCTGCACCATCTTGGTGTACGCAGCGATGATGTCGTTTGTGCTCCTCCCTCGGAAAACATCGTTAGTGCCGAGCATAAACTGGACAATATCGGCCGGTGTGCTCTTGAGCCAGTTGGTGAGGTAGTTGTTGGCGATGTCAATGGCGAGCCAGCCGGAGTGGCCCTCGTGGTGCTGATCCCAGCCGGTGGTCGTGGGACGGCAGTTTTGAGGGTTGGAGTTTTGGGAGCCGACGTATTGGACCTGGTTGGCGAGGCCGGCTGCGGCGATTTGGTCCCAGACGAAAGCACGCCAGCAAGCGATTTCCGTGATGGAGTCACCGAGGGGCACTTTTTACTTTGTTAGCGAAAGACGAGACAAGGTCAAGACGAGTTCCTTACTGATGCGGAGCTTTTGCTGACGCTCAGCGAGCTCAACCGGAGAGGCGACAGCCAAACCCGCGAGGGTGATGGCGAGAAGATTGGAAAGCTGCATCTTGTTTGCGAGTATTGTCGACCTGCTTGTAAAGATGATGGTAATCAATGTCAGTGTCAGCAAACCCAGGATGCCAGCCTTTTTATCACCAGTCCAAGCCCCATGCCCAGAGTCTTGCGCGGCATAATGCAACCGAACAGAGCTGTCAATCTGCGTGGAAGGTTCTCTTGCACAGGCCTCTCATCAACCACCGGGATTCCGCTTAAAACGGTTCATTATGGTCCTGGGTTTCGGCACACTCCGAATAACCGGTAGTTCGTCGCGTGGCACAGGGCGATGGTGCATTCCAATCGCCCGGACGCTACGCTGTCGACAAGGACGCCAACCAGAGCAGCTGATCGATATACGCTCCTCATCTATCTCTTGTATGGATGAAGGGATGGATTTATAGATCTGAGGCCCTCTGAGCAAGCACCAAAACTTGTTGCAAGCGTCAGGTCAAGATTGGGGCGCTTGACATCCCGCGCAACAAGAGGCTGAGAACTTTTTACACTTGGGTCGTCCAATCCCCCCTGTTTGGTTTTTACCTTCTGATTGGGATGGTGTTTGGTATACCCGGGAATGATAGATTGCACGTGCGGAGACGGAAGGGCGGTTTCATCTACGGTTAATTTACCCCGTGCTTCGGGTCTGAGAGGCAGGCTATCCAACGAGCAGTGGATCAGGGCGATGCGGAGGAGTCGAGTTTCGACGTTTTGGTGCTTGAAAACCGGATGATTAAGAGAGGGTATTCTCATCTAAGAGCGGAGGTGGTGTCCGCTGCTGGTGACAGCTCTACTGCGGATATGGTGACTCGATCTCGCTAATTGGGTGACGGAGAATCGGACATTTTGCACGTGTGATGGTATGATGACAGCCTAAAGTCTGTGTTGGTATCAATTGATTCATTATTGTAGCAGGAACGAGAAGTGGATCTTTCGTATCGAGTTCCTCGGATATCCGATCCATCCCTTACATTGTTAAAGCTTAGGCAATAAGATCAAGAGGACTAACATAGGTAGCTAGATGAGCCAAGGACTGATCTCGACCTAAAGACTGCCTAGTCAGCTATACAATTTGACAGTTGCAACAGGACATCTTGACATCCACGGTACGTAGTACGCTGCTGTCGTAATAATTCACGGTACCTCAAGATGTGTTGGTTGCTTGCTAAAGGCTTCGATGCGTCTGTTTCTGGATAGAAACTTGAAATGACACTTCCTGTCGTCGGGGCCCACAGTGACGGGCCCCCTGGACGCCGCTGTAGGCGAGCGAACCAGCCAAGCACCACAGGTCGATGTTGAGTTGAGCTTCATCTTGCACCGAGAGCTCTGCAGATTATACGAGTGTAGAAGCGTGCAAATGACAGACCTCAGTTTGGATTCGCCATGCTTCCTTTGATAGTCAATAGAGTCTGAGTGACGTGGACAAGAAAGCCCAAGTCGGCGTGAATCTGTTTTGAAGCGTCTAATCATATCGTCAGATTGTTTGCATTGAGTCCCATCACCGATTTCGGCCGCTGGACAGAACGCTCGGATTTCTAGAATCCACTCGCCCGAGATCCGCATACAACCAACCTGTATAGTGAATTCTGGGTCAACTATAAGAGCTTTAGGCGGCATCTCAACCGACATGGGGCCGAGCACCTAGCAGAAAGTGCTTGTGCATTGAGTTTAACTCTGTCGAGTCAACTTTTATTTGTATTTAATGGGTGTGGCAGCACGCGTACCAGATCAAGGCTAGAGGTTCTGCTGTTTGCCAGTTGGACGCGTACATTGTCAGAAACGCGTCGATGATGGTGTCCGAAGCTGATAAGAACTCCAAGACACTTTGGGTCTCTCCTTGGGAAGGAGTGATTAGGTAGACTTCAGACTGCTCATCCACAGCCACAAAGAGCCCCTAAAAGTCTCCACTTTTTCCTGGTGAAAGCCAAAAATTGTCTGGAAGTCAACAAACCCCTTGACACACCCTCGACACCCAAAAACATGTTTCTGGTCAACAAAAGAGCACCCCAACCACCTTCAGATGGATGGCAGGATAAAGAGCCCCTGAAAGTCCCCACTTTTTCTTGCGGAAAACCAAAAATTGTCCGAGAGTCGACAAACTCCTTCCACCGCCCAAAAAAGTCATCTCCAACAACAAAACAACATTCCAACGATCATGAGACGGCTGGCAGGCGTGACCCACTCCGGTACGGGGAATCGAACCCCGAGCTTCGCGGTGAAAACGCGATATGTTAACCGTTACACTATACCGGACTACTTGTTGGAGGTTCTGGCTGGAATCGGGCTTTCTGATGTGTCAGAGCGGCGTGTGTGTGTGGAGAGAGAGGGTTTCAGTTTGGTTGGGCGTTGGTTGGGCTGACGCGAGTCATTAACATATGCAGAAGAAGGTCACTAATGACGAGTTAAGTGGGGCTTGGGTGTGGAGGGTAAAAGTCTGAGAGCAGTGGCTTGGCATTAGATAGAGACCGGTCAAGCCACAAAGGATTCAGATTTCTTCAAAATTTGCAACGGGTATTGAGTGAAAAGGGTCCGTACGCTCTAGCTGCCCTGACCAGGATATCAGCCATGTTCTTCTCTGCTCTTATACACTAAGATTGATATCGACTTTGTGATAGCCCTCGTCTATGAGAGTTTTGCCAAGGGTACAGCCAATTTCAGGGGTTCAGGGTTGGGGTTAAGTAGGTACCTAGGTTCGTGGGCTCATGTCCTATCCAGCTATCTCAACAGACTGCAACCTCTTTTTATTCCTAGACTGACCCGTTGTTTCAAAACCAACAGGCTTGAGTGTTTCTCTCCATCGGTCTACATAAGGAGATATCCAGTTTCTTCCTTTTTGCGGGCTCGTAACGAACCTACCTGTAGTTACCTTAACTCGACATTTCCGATGTATTTGACTCTATCCTGCTGACGAATAGGGTTGTATCCCAGCGAGAGCTCTGTGATGGTACCTGGGTCTCATGGGCAATCAAGGGTGTCAGGAGGTCACTGAGCACCTAGGTATTATTCAGCCATCATCCTATCCGTGTCAAGTACTCTAATTAGTCAACCAAGTCCTCATACCCACATCTTTTAGAACATCCCAAGATGATCAAGTTTCCGTTACGGAACTCGCCGTCTCAACCTGAAAGCGAATAGGGCTGGCAGCTGAGTGAAGTTTGTGCTTGACTCTACTCTCTTGTCGTCAAAATCCCCTTTGTTAAAGGCCGGCTCCTCAATTGCATCCAGAACCATATCCCCATCCTTCAAAAAGATGGACAACAGCTCATGAATAGGACGATGATAATAGGTCTGCTTGACAGGTTGGTTCGGGCAAGCAATACCTTGCGCTGGAGCTACGTCCAGATACTCGGTAATAACCTTGGAGCGTTTTATAACTTGCTCGCCAGTTGCCGGGTCGAAAGATATGGAGATGGATTTGGAAGGGTTGCAGGTAAAGAAAACAGGGTGAAGAACCGTCGCGACAAATCTGTTGTTGACATCAGCTTGAACAAGAAAATAAAACAAGTCACTCTAACTGAAAACTTACACTCCGTTGCTGTTGAGAAGACGAGGCAAGGCCTCCGCGAGGACGTCCAGGCGTTCAATATCCATGAGCGCCATGTTAATCACAATGATATCAAAGAGCTGTCTTTTCCCACCATATTCCTGAAGGTCGCTCATGTCATACAAGACAGTGACATCCGTTTGCAGGCACAGATATTGGCTGTCGTCGTATCCACCGGCGCTGAAGTTTCGTTCTGCAATCTCCATCATTTGGGTGCTCGCGTCGGTGGCCAACACCCAACCGACCCCTTTGTCGAGCAGCCAGCGGGCGACAAGTCCGTTGCCCGTTGCCAGATCTAGACACCGCGCGCCATGATGAAGGTGCTTGCCGAGAAGCCGGTCCAGGCAGGGAGCTTGCAGGCGGTGAAAGTATTTGTTTCCTCCGGGTGTGATGGATTCATCCCAGAAGGATGCAATGTCGTCCCAGACTTTTACCGGGTTGGGAGGCGTCTGTTTAGCAGGCCGTCGATGGCGAGACATGATTGAGAGCTAGCAGCCTATGTTTCTCAGATCTGATTGAAAGAGGAAGTCCTGACATCAAGAATGAGCACGCGGATGCGAGTTTTATGTAGAAGTACTCTATCAAAGGCGTTGCGGAAAGACTTCAGTGACTCATCGTCCCAAGTTCCACGGCTGTACTTATGCATGCAAGCTGCATAAGAAGCTGCATCTTGATTGGTCATTTTTACTCACAAGATCCTTACCCAAGAATGGACCAACGAAGCGCCGATGGATAACGTGACAAGATATGTGCTGAAAGGCATTCTATCATGGATAGTACGAGTCAAGAAATAAATATTGGTAGAATCAACGAGATATCTAACGACAACAACACACAAGTGCATCCTGTGGTATGCATTCGACACTGTGTGTATCACAGTATGGCTCTCGAGGGACTGGGAAATTGAACCCTGTACTTCGGAAGTAAACAAAGACCGTTGGATTGTCACGGAACTACCTACCTAGGTACGTTGCTATTCATCCACGCGGGGTTTGGTATTATAGGTACCTTATCCAGTACGCCGTTGCTTAGGTACTCGTGATTAACAGTTACTTGGTGATTAAATGCCTCCTCCTTTCGGACTGTAAGAACAAGTGGGGCAAGTGGTAGATCATAAGGGGGTGGGTGCCTTACGGCCTTTGCTCATCCGGGGGCTGATTGGCTGGCTTGACCTCGGAGGGACCAACATACCTCAGGTACCTTAAAAGGCCTGCCCCCGCCCCCTCCTGCAGGCTTCCCTTCCTTCCTCGTTCTTCTCTACCCTCATCTTCCCAGGATTGATAAACAGCTCGGTTATCCCGCCACAATCATGATGCTCAACCATCTGCCGGCAGAGCTCCTGCACGACATAACATCGAGGCTATTGCTCAAAGACCTGAAGTCATTGTCCCTCGCTTCGAAACAATTCCACTCAGTATGCGCACCTACGCTCTGGAAGACGGTCTGTGTCGATATACCTTGGGCCAAAGGCAAGCGGAGCCTTGTCGACATCAACCGGGTAGCTCACTGCGCCTCGGCTCTTCAAAACGCCACGCCTGCTCTACGCAATGCAACTAAACTGGTCTTCCGTCGAGAATTACGGTGGGCCTCTCGATATGAACTGGATTTGGTGGATACGGATGCCGAGCCTGAAGACGGTGCCGACGAGGAGGATGAACCGCTACGTCGAGTAGCTTGCTTTCATCCTCAGGATCAAAAAGAATACTACCCCGTTTTGGATGTTGTGGATCTTATCGACGTCAACGCCAAACCTCAAGATCGCAAGAACCAGCTTCCTATTGACAATATGAATTATCTTGCTCGTCTCGCTTGCTCGGTGATCGAAGCTATTCCGGTTGGTCAGTTACGAAGCTTCCGCTGGGATCTTGCCACGTGCGTTCCAGGCAATGTTCTGGACACCCTTTCTACCAAACAGCCACAGCTGAGCTCACTGCGGATAGCCAATGACGTCGAGTGTTGCACCCCGAGTGGGCAATTCTCAGTGCCCTTTCAAAATCTTACGCACGTCAGTTGGCATGGGCCCAGTGACGCCGTGCTGGGTTCATTACAAGAAACCTTGGAGTTGAACCAGCATCATCTTACAGAGCTCGAGATAAGCTTGGGAAATCCAATACTCACGAGAGATGATATGGATGGTGAGCATTCCGAAGATTATGATGGCAATGATTACTGGGAAGATCCAAGCCTTGACGCTCGCAAGCCATTCAGCCAACTCCTGCCAAAAGGACGCCCGGTGTTCCCATTCTTGACAGTTCTATCACTTAGCAGAGTCTCGGTGGGTGGGAAAATGCGGCAGGCTATTGATCTCAGCGCCCTCAAGTCGCTTACAATACGCCGGTGCCCGGGGTGGGCTCTGTTTCTGAAAAGAAACGCAGACAGGAAGTCGCCGATTTCCCTTGAACATTTCGAAATCAAGTCTCAAGAGGGGGACCTCTTTAACGATCACATCATCGCTCGCTTTTTGCTATCATTCAAAGGCTTGAAGGACCTGTTTATCGGTTATCACAAATCCATAGGAAGTTGTCGCCTCGGACCGCCATCGCCTACTCCACCAGCAATCAGCGAGCTATGGTCCGCCATCGCCCACCATCATGCCACGTTAAGGAAAATGGTTGTTCATCGACGAGGTCACGAAGCTGGATTGGCTTGTCGTAAAGTAATAATGGATTATGTCCACGATGGTTACGATCTGGATATCCCACAGCCATTTTTGGACAGATGGAAACTGTATCCCAACTCTCATCCAATGTCACCGCTAGAGCTGGAATGTGTCGGGTTTCCATACGATACAAGGAGGCGCCTCGACTCGCTGGTAAGTAACCCACAACCATATTTTGTCATGATCCACAACTAACTTGTTTCACCACCAATGCAGAGAGAGGTGTTGGAAGTTTTCGCCACAAAGTCTACGCTCAAGCTACTTCATCTCAGACAGACAGGATCCGATTTTAGATTCAGAGGCTCGCGGGCCATTCTTTGCTCTATGAAAGGCCCCAACTACAAATTCAGTCGTGGGCACTATATAGCTGGGACTCTCGATGACCTTGATACGAGACTCTTGCCTCAATTCGTCGAACTTCTAGACTGGATCTTCGGACCAACCGGCATCACATCATTGGAGGTTGTGGCATTCGGAGACTTTGCGCACGGCCGAAATGGCTGGTCCTTGCACAACCTGTTCATCTGTCGCAGCTCATCGGGCAAGGGCTACAGGGTCTTCGATGCTCGTGACAACGTCAACAGACATGAGTGGATCGACACGGCGGACAAGTACAGGAGCTTTCTGGAATGCCTGCCTGTTGCGCCTCTGGTTGACAGTTGGTTGTGGGGTGATACCGCACAGGTGTACGGATTCTAAATCATCTTTTTGTAGCTGAAGGAGGGCGATTCATTGATGGTCAGGGGTCAGGGGTGTCAACATACAAGAGCACATCCAAGCTATCTAGAATCCACAACCCGTGGATCCAACACCCAAGAGATTGATATACACTCGTGCCTTCCAAAATTCCATCAACAGCCTATAGCAGGTGTCAACATGTGCAAAGTCTTCCATAGTATAGTAGTCAGTATGCGAGCTTGTCATCCAACAACGCTCGAGACCCGGGTTCAATTCCCGGTGAGAGAGAACAATGACCTTCTTTTTGTTATTTTTGTTCACATGTTCATCTGGCTGCATAATCTTGCTATCTGCTCGATGCAACCAACCAGCGTTGTTCATAACTTCATAACATCGTGCTCGGCCCGAGAAAATGTTTATCTATAGCCGGGCCTTTTCTCCTGCTTTTTCCTCTTGCTTATAATAGTTCCCGATCCACCGCGTCATGTTGCCCACGACGTCTTCCACCAGCTTTTCCAGTTCGTCATTCAGCTCCCAGTTTCCCCCATATAAGTCACTACAATGAGTACCCCCCTTCACAAGCCTGACTTGGAGACCATCTTCCTCTACTTTTGTCACTGGACCTCCAGGGCGAAATTTGCTGCTCAATGTTGCGTCTCTCCACGGATCATGCTCCCCATTCGTGTGCATTGTCCTCGTCACATTGATCGTCGAATCCCACCCACCCAACCTGAAATTCACATCTTTCGCTGTCTTGCCTTCTGCCAAGTTAAACGTTGTATTCGGAAAGAATCGAGTGCACATTGCCTTGTCGTATTTGGATGTGACACGCTTCGAGACAATCTTGGGGTAGGGGAATGGAAGTGTGTCCTGCCACCACTCAAAAGGTTCGTTGCAGAGCAGCCACCACCACTGTCTATTGCCCCAGTTTTCGACTTCCAAGTCGGTAAAGAGGAGGGATGAGGCGTTGGAGTTCTGGAGGCAGAGGGTGCTGTTTGGGTGTTTCCATTCTGCGTAGCCGGAGATATTGCAGACTGTGGCGTTGTTAGCATTTTCTGACATCGCGTAACGCAGGTTATTAAACTCACAACCCGGAATGGCTTGCTCCTTGACCCATCTTGCATATCCTTCCACGGCTCTCTCAACCCCAATCCCCTCCTCACCTGGAACCGTCATGTTCACAGTGGCCGGGTAGGTCCCCTCAACGTAATCGCAAAACTGATAGAACTGCGATTTACCGTATGCCTCCTCCGAGAAAAACTGCGTCATCTGCAATTGGGACATACCGAACGACAATTCCCTGCATCTCGTTAGCACTCACCACCACACCAACCGACACAAAAACCGCTAAACTCACTGAGCAAAATCATCATCAGCCAAATCCTCCAACCCAAACTCCTGCTTCAGCGCGTCTTTTTCTTCGGGCGTCCCATCATCCAACACGCCATCAACAAACTCCACCACCCTTTCTACATCCTTCGTGCAATTCATCGGCATAGCCTCCAAAACCGGGACAAAATACTGCCAAAAATCCGATATCCCCTCCACAACGGCACTACTCCCGTAATACGCCCAAAACGCCCTTTCTTTCCCTTCTTCTTGTTCCTCTTGCTGTTCCAAACGAGACAACCACCCCGCCAAAGCACCAGCATAACTCCCACCAGTAAACACCCACGGCCCCCTCTTCTTCTTCCCACCATCATCTAAACCAGTCGCATTGCCAGCAGCAGTCCCATTCTGCCGAAACGGAACCTCAAACTTTCTCGCGAAATACTGCATATCCCTCAGCGCGTTCTCCACTGTTAGATGCTGCAGGTTTTCCTCTGTTAACGGCTCAAGAGGTACGGAGTCCCCGTAGTATCTATGCTCCACGACCACGATTGCGCCCCCGACGGCTTTGGCTATTCTGCCTGGTAACTTCTCGGCAGTGAGATATTGTTCTGCGTACGGAGCGGCTGCTAACTCGCCGGGGGAGAAGACGATGACGGGGGCGCCGGGGCCGGTGTAGAACTCGGTTGAGTACCAGTATTTTTGGGCGAAGATGCCTTGTTTGGGGGAGGAGTGGGATATGAGCTGGGGGAAGAAGCTTTCCCCGGTGAAGGAGGCAGTGCTGCGGCGGAGGAGGAAGGGGTCATCGGGGCCGAGCTGGATTTTTGGGAGGAGGAGGAGGTGGGCTTGGGATAGGGGCGTGAGAGAAAGGAGGGATAAAAGAGTGGAGGTAGTTGGGAGTTTCATTTTGTGTGCCTGTGAAGGTGGAAGGAGTGGAAAGACAGGTGAGGGAATGAAGAGGGAGGGTGGTGAGGATCGAGGGCACGGTTGCAATATGTAGGATGCACTATGATCTCTATGGGCCTTCCATTCACCATGAATAAGCATGCACACTCCTGATCTTCAACTGGATTTTTTTTTTTTGGCGAGGATACACAATGGGATCGACAGGTCCTGCCAGGGCGGATCTACGTGAGGGGGTGAGATGTGGGCTCCCCGGACTCGCTGGCAACGCCCGGATCCGTCGAGACAACGCTTACGCAGGTTGAAGCCCCACAAAGGGAACCACTGATATGCAGCTCGCCATCGTCATGGACATCTGCCGCCGCTAAAGCAACGACAGAACGCAGCGCACTGACGGCTGTCATTGGTGGTTGGGTGCCTGCATGCAGAAGAGCTCCAGCAGTGCCACCACCTTCAAGAGGATCATCCCAGCTCGTTTTCCGAACCACCAGCCTTTTGCCAGCGGACAGGTGCCTGACGTTGTGCAGAAAGTGCCGGGTAGGCGCAGTGTGGAGGAAGCCACTGCGTTTCAAGCTTGCAGCTTGCGTGTTGATGTTATCGATATCGGATCCAGAATGTCTTGTAAAGTTGGTTCCGACGAAAATTTCTTCCTAATTGGGACACGCGGTTGGTGACGGAGCTGGGACGTCGCGGGAAATGCCGCTCTCGACCGAAACTTGAATTGAAGCTAACCATTATGAGCCTAGTCGAATTATCGGGATGTTCCAGGTTGCTTTCATCCCTCACCCTCGGACACGTTACCGAACAGTCGTATTGTATTTTCATATTGGTACTCCGATCCTCCGTTCTTATCAGATGGCAAGCACCGAGGGCGAATTAGGGGAGGCCTACCCCCAGACGACCAGCCACCTGGAGCGTTCCGCCAGGAAAACCAGAAAGCCTCACAAGAAGTCACGCCAAGGTTGCCACACCTGCAAAAGGAGAAAAGTCAAGGCAAGCACGACCCTAGGACACCCTAAGAAGATCAAACTGGCTAATCATTTCTTCCAGTGCGACGAATCCAAACCGGAATGCGAAAAATGCAAGAAATTCGGCGTTCCTTGCGACTTTCTTCCCCGCGAAGAGCGAGAGATTCGAGGGTTGACAGCCAATTCGGCGTCTCAACCTCCTAGCGAACGACGGAGGCCGGGCCGACCACGTGGTGACTGGGTTCGCCAGCTCATAGACCCCCCCAGGGACGCATCACAGCCTCCAGGGACATTCATCCGGTCTTCTCAACACCAAGTCGACAGTCTACAACCCAGATCACAACTATCACTACCTACAACTTTGGATATTGATGAGTTATTGACGTTTCATCACTATCTCACGGTCACAGCTCCCACGATAGGACAACCCTACGTCTGGCGTGATGGCGCTCCTCAGCTTGGGAAGGTCTACCCGGGCATTCTAGATGCGATGCTGTCAATATCAGCTTATCATCTAGCAAGGACCAATATCCTCCACGCCCCCAAGCACCTCAGTGTTGCTGAGAGGCACTATGCCGCTGCAGCCAAAGCGGCTACCGCCATGGTGGCCGACGTAACTATCGAGAACTCCCAAGCGGTCTACGTAATAGCGGCGCTGATCTGCTTCACGGCCTTTGCGAAGGGACCCAAGCCAGGAGATCTCGTGCTGATTGCTAAAGACGGGAGTGTCGCATGGCTCTACCTCCTTCGTGGCGTTCGCATGGTCCTTGAAAAGTTCGGAACTTCTGTGGTCCTCTCCGGAATCCTCGAACCCAACGCCACACGTCAAGATGCGCGCCCAAGTGGATGCAGCTGCCCTTCAACCGACTTGCAGCCTCGCGATCAGCGCTTTGAGCTCAGTCATCCCGGATGGGACTGGCATGAGACTCTTGATAAGCTTCGGAGGCAAGCGGCAGCAGAATCCCACGAGCCGCACGACGCCGCCATGTTTCAACGCCAGACTGCATCGATTGCCCGTTGCTTTCAAGCTCTTACACAGCCGAGAGAAGGATCATCTGATGAGAATAGAGGCCTGGATTTCATTTCGGTCATGACCTGGGTTTGGGCACTGGATGATTCATTCATCAACGCATTGAAAGAACGACACCAAGTGGCACTAATTATTCTCGGTTGTTTTGGCGTCCTGTTGAAGTCCCTGCAGGGTTACTGGTGGCTGGATGGATGGGGCGATCATGTTCTCAAGGAGCTGCGAACTCTGCTGGGTTCGGTATATCAGGAATGGCTCCCGTAATATAGCCGAGTTACAATAAGCTCACACCCACATCACAACCTCAATCAGGTCGTGATGTCAGTGTCGTAGATAACGAGAGGAGACTTCTGGGCTGGATAACTCTCAACAGAGTGATGATACGGTCGAACAGACAATTGGCCCCATCTCGTCAGATTCGGCAGAGCCGCGCCATCGCGCGGAATGAAAAGATTGAGTGCAGAAAAGTAACGATTGAATTGCTTGATACCTAGTTGGTTGCATGCCGAGGCCCCGGAGTGTGGGCGCCAGCGGCTGTCTATAAACATGATCCACATGTAGTGTAAGAAGGGCCTTAAAATCAGGTCGGGAACAAAGAGAAAGGGAAGACTACCTAGCCACCTGGTCAGACCCCTGCCGTGGCAAATGCCCTAGTTCCGTGGCTGCCAGGTGGCTGCAATGATTAAATGTAAGGAAACCCGCTCCGAGCATCTATCCCGCCGCGTCGCACTGAGTTCGTCTGCACGCCGAGTGATCACTCAACAATGACCCGCATACGAGCAAGGTTCCATACCCGTGCGAAAGGTGTCTCAGGGTCGCTGTCTCTCTGAGAAGAAACGCGGACTCCAGCGAAGAAGGTCCCCGGCTTCTCGTAAGTGTGTGTGACATTGGTTTCAACCATTGGACCGATACGACCAAAGTCCAGTGCCGTGTAAACGCCCGTACCTTCAAAGTCCCATTCTGTTGATACCACGCCACCAGTTCCTGGAGGAGCCTCAACGTGAAGCTGGAAGGTTACCGCTTCTCCAACGACGGCGTGAGTCCGATTGGCTCCACCAACTGTGAGGGTAGCGAGAGGCTGGATGCCACCACGTCGAGTGACGTCGGGAGTCAAGTGGACCTGAGATAGTTCGTCGATGGTGTACTCGCTCCCCTTTGGCGGCTCGATCCCCCTTTCAACCCAATCGCTCAGATCCAGGAGATGCTGTTCGATGTGACCTCCCGATGGAACGACGCGCCCAGACGCTGGGGGTTCGAGCTGAGGTGATTCGATGTAGTGAAAGCCGTTCTCCATGTAATAAAGCCGATAGTTGTTGTCGAATTGGTCACCGAGCTGAGTCTTCACCCGCCTCTTGTACCAATCAGCGTGCCAGGGCCACGCATCATAGTCCAGAAGGGTCTGCAAAACCATGACCTTGGCAGTGATATTGCCCGAATGCAGAACCCCACCACTCGCCCCCTGGGAGATCAAAGGCGCCATAAGAGTGTCGCGTTGAGGGTACAGCGGCGTACCGTCCGGATGGCGAAGGATGTCGTAGCCGTAGTAGCCGTCCTGAACCGGAGGTACCTGGTGGCGGTAAAGAGCGAAGCCAGAAAGGAAAAGACGGTTGTCCACCTGGACGATGATGCCCTCTTTGAGAGTGGCAAGGACAGTTTCATCAGATGTCGGGTCGATTGTGAGGGTGTTGTTCTCAGGTTGAAGCTGTCCTTTGACGGGAGCGCTGAAGTTTGCTCCATGGATCGTGAACACCAAACCCAGCGTGCTGGTACTGTCGGGGACGTTGCTTAGAACAGCCGACACGGGAAGACCTCCGTCCCCGAGAACGACATTGCGAACCGTAGAATTGAACGACACCAATGCATTCCGGAAGGCATCTCCCAAACTGGAGTCCTCGGTGCCGATGTACCCAGGCTTGCTCCAAAAGTCGTGTGGGTATGACGGATCTCGGGCCTGAATGGCGCCGGAAACCAGAGGCGTAAAGAAGCCGAGCATGTTCATCCCATTGCGACCAACGTCGTCAAAAGCCTCCCAGGAGGACAACGGGATCCCCAACGCGGTGGCTTCCTTGAGAATGGCTTGTTCGTCCTCGCTCAGAACCGAGAATGGGTCGCCACTGCCACCAGGCGCGAGCGCATCGATGATATTCTTCTTCTGATGCTCGAGAAACAGTCCAGCAAGGGCTCGAACCGGCCAATTGTTTGGGTTGCTCATCGGGATGCCCTGAATCAGAAGCATGCCTCCATCCCAGACTCCAAATGTGCTCTCCATGGCACCGGCGGTCACGTAAGAACCACCGCTTCCGCCATAGATGTAGCCATAGATGCGGCCGGAGTGCCCGAGATAGTACTCGGCCGCCACCTTGCGAGAAAGCTTTGCAGCTGCGGCATCGGCACGGTAGCCCCCCACCCCGGCAACATTGACGGTATAGGCTCCGGATTCGGCACCAAACGCAACTCTTTCTGGACGGGCATTTGAGTCTTGGATGGGGTAGACGTGCTGGAAGAATCTGCCTTTGAAAAGCTCCGGAGGGGGTAGGTAGAAGTTAAAGTCGGCCTTCGTGCCATTGAAGTAACCGGACACCCTTCGATGAGGCACTGGCGATGTTTCGTCCGTCTCGCTTGTGAAGACCGGCACATTGTAGGTAGGGTCGACGCAGTCCTCGGTCACCCGAAACGGACCACCTTCGAAGGCAGGCTGGCATAGTAGAGCTTGTGTCTCGATGATGGGTTTTGGATCGGCAGAGACAGCACCAAACACTGCCAGCCACGCCATAGAAGTTACGGCAAAAGCCCTGTAGACATGTCAGTCCATCTGCAATTAAATGTTTGGTGGAGCCAGATTTGAGAGAAAATGGCAGGAGTTGATATATCGGAGAGAATGACTTACGATGCGCTTGCCATAGATGGTTTCATGACGAGTTAGTATGAACCTCGAGCTTGCTTCAATACACCAAATGTTGACAAAAGAAGGAATGGCGGTTGGAGGCTTGAATTCAAGTATACAACATCATTGACAGGCGGATGTTTGGCTCTTTTATCCGCCGCAGAGCACAGAACGATCTAACATTGATGCCGACCCGAGGTTGATGTCGACCCGAGCATGAAGTCTTCCCCGCATTTAGACCACTGTAATCAAAGCAGAGTAAATCTCTGGGCCTACGAATCCCTGCTCTCCGCAACTTTATCCAACCTTGATGCCATCTTCAACACGTCAGTGCCGCCTGTCGTGGTGGGGCTTAGCCATACGTCTTACCCTTTTTCGTATATTTCGTATTGAACCCTTGCCACCCATCTGTTGATGACCCACTCAGAGGTTTTCGTATAGTTTTCGTATAGTTTCCATAAATGCTGAGCGGCTCGTACCTAACCACGCGAGCCACGGCTTCGCTCGGAATGATCATGTGCTAAGGATATTCGAGTCGGTTGGAATCCCCATGCTCCGCTCGGGGTAGATCAACCTGATGGTGCTGCAGAACCCTCACGAGAATGATTGGCTTCGCCACTCTTTTCTCCGGTGGAAGACGAAGATGAACTCCAAGGTGTCAGATGAACAGCCTCTGGCATGCATAGACAGAGACAGAAAAATATCTGGTCTCGTTGAAAGAAGATCAGCCTGCAGCAAGGTCGATGAAACATGAGGTTGGCAGTGGTTGGTGGGGATGGTCCGATCATTGTTCTCGACCGCAAATATTGGATGGCTTCTTCGAGACCGAGAGACAGTTCTGCAGGAACCAAACCACAGGGACCACATATCAGTTTGCTTCAAAAAACCTACTATCGCCACCGATCAGACCAGCCAGCCTTTAGAGATGATATTTTCAAGGTTTGTGCCACCGCGGAACAATGACTTTGAAGCACAGACCACCTTGCCGTCAACCTGGAAAGCCTTTCGATCTTTCGGCCCGAATCTCCGGCTCAAGCCAATGACGAATAATTCCCGCACCTCTCCACACAGTCAGGGCACACAAACTCGGAACCTGAACCTTCCTTCATCAAATAACAATCCCCTTGTGGTGTAGTTGGCTATCACGTTCGGCTGTAAAGGAATTTATTGATACCGAAAGGTCACCGGCTCGATTCCGGTCGAGGGGACACATCAAATCTTTTGCATGTTTCTTATGCCACCGTCTTCAACTCTTTTTGCAATTGTCAATCAGGCACAAAATATCCCCGTGAGACTCAAAAACAATCTGGTATCATTTAAACATTACTCTGCGCCTGCTCTCACATCCATTGAACACCCCCTGACTCCGTAAACAAACCCCCTCAAAGATCCCCCAAGCCATGTAAACAATCCACACTGGCATCTGTCTTCCTCGCATCCGTAACATTATACCCGCTCACACTAATCCTCACATACAACCCCCTCTCAATCCCCGCATTCGCCACCCTCACCGTCGGCGTCTCACTCCCGCTCAACGTATCGACCATCTTAAACCCACACTGCGTCACCAGCGGAACCGCAGCATCGACAAACATCTTTGGCTCCTTCTCCGTCCGGTCTTCCATGTGGCATTCTTTCGTGCATTTGTTTCCGCAGGAGCTGCCGGAGCAGGAGTAGCGGCACTTTTGCTTGCATTTCTGGACTTGGTAGCACTCGGAGAACCAGCCGTGGATGGTGCCGGTGATGGTCTTTTGGGAGGGGGAGGGGGAGGAGGTGATGAAGTGCTGGGTCCAGGGCTGGTCGCGGACGCAGATGGAGGCGGAGGCGCCGGAGGTGGTGAGGGTGAGGGCTGCGCCGATGAGGGTGGAGAGACGGGGGCTGTTGGAGGAGCGACGGGGGATGTCGAAGGTTGGAGGGGAGGAGGGGGTTGGGATTTGATGGATGCTGTGGGTTGATGAGGCTCGGGATGAAGAGCGGGAGGATGATCGTGATGAGGAGCGGGAGTGGGAGACGGCTGGGACTGCTGCGATGCCGCCGTGTGGAGTTGTTGTCGTCTTCTCAGACTTGATCTTGTGCTTCTTTTCTGACTTGGGCAGCTTCCATGTCGCTGGCCGCTTGATAGAGAATGGAGCAGGATCTGCCTGGCTTTGTGGTGACCAAGAGTTGGCGGGCTGCTTTGGTTTCGTGAACTTGCGCCAGAGAAAGTAGACCAGCGCTCCAACACCCAGTCCGCCAAGAATCGTAACCGTCACGATGGCAAAACGCTTTCGATAGTGGTTCTTGAGATCTTCCAACGCGTCGCCCATGATGATCTTGCTGACAGCCTTCAGACACTCTCGTGGATATCGGTCCTCAACTGCCCAATTCCACATCTTGTTCGCGTCGCAAATAACGCCCTTGACGTCCACTCGGGTGGTGAGCTGGCACGCGTTGTACGCAAAGTTGGGATCATCACAACTGGTGCAGCCCAAGTAACAACCATCGTAGGCCTCGGTCCTTGCCAGACGGATCCATTTCGCCTCATCATCATCCACCGCAGCGTTGGCGACCAGATTTTGCACATACGCGACAACGGCATATGTCCCTCCTCCCATTATGGCGGCGCCGACCAGAAGCGCAACTGGCAGTGCCAGCTTGGGCAACATTGACTCCTTTCCCTCCTCGGCATTGTTGTTGAAGTCCGGGTCGCCGGCCTGTGTATCTTCGTCGCGGTCCGAGTCTGATGATGAGCGCGTCGTGCGGTTGCCGATAATAAACGGATTTCCGGGGTGGGGCTCCTGCTCGTCGGTGGAGCCTCTCACTTTCTGCTCGATGATGTCCATTGTGGTGTTTTCGGCCGAGCGCGTCTCCACAGCACCAAATGATGCCAAATTGACGGGTCGTGAACAGAACAAGCCGCCTTGACTGCACCAAATTCGAGCAGACAGACGATAGATATACGGAGAGTGAAGGGAGAAAACGGTGAGGCAGCCCCGAAACCTCACATGCGGCTGCTGACGGTAAAATGGTCTCGACCGCTCTGGGGTACTTTTCAGCTCAGGTGAGCTAGAGCAACGCCACTAATCTTGTGTGGATTTGGCATGGTCTTGGTCACAAGCTTGACCAATGATAACTCTTACCAATGCTTTTCAGGGCAAGTCCCGGCAATTTGCTTGGCTCTTTTCTGCTTTGGGGAACCAGGATGCAGCGACCAGATCGTAGGGACGGAATAAGCCGTGGATTTGCCAACATCATGTTTTGTCGTGGTGATATATCAGCTTACGGCCGGCAGTGTCGACTTTATATGGTCTTTTGATTGTAACGGAATTTTCGAGGCAGGGGATTTGATAATTGTCTTTTGGGATAGGTCGTTTATCGATATAGAAACCCACCTTCTTTGGTGACATGAGATGGATCACAACAGCGAGAACATATTTTGGGACGCTGCTTAATGGGCGTCCTCACTCGAGGCCGCGAGACAATGTAGTGTCCAAAGCCGTAGGATATTCGACAGTTACCTCAGCCCCAGCCCTGCACCGGGCCACGTCCCGGACAGAAAAGCTGGCACTGCAAAGTTGGAATACGGCATGCCCAATTAATCAACTGGCCGTAAAAGATACCTAGTTACCTAATAGGCCTTGAAAGATAATTAATAGGCCTTGGAAGATATCGAGAACAAATCAACGATATGTTCAACGTGTTGAAACATATTGATAAGCCCTTTTCTACTATTCTCAAGCTCTGATCCTGACTTGCAGCACCAATTACTTGGTCCACGGCGTGCGGGGCCCCTCCAATAGGCAGGTCGTGATATAAACAGACCCGGCAGCAGTCATCCATCGGATTAAGGGACGCACAGGCTCTTGGTCGGTTACCTACCTGTAGGTACCTATGTAGGTCGTCGGAAGTCTTGCTCTGGTGGTACGAATCCTGAGTAGAAAGAAGCAGGCGTAACGCAGGGCAGGGATATCGGAGCATGACGTGGGCTGCTTGACTGGAGCTGTTCTCAGGGTTCATTTTGCTTTCAAGACTGTCCAGCACTAGAGAAGTTGGGTCCTGTCGTCCTCCACAGAGGCAAATGCTACGTTAAGGGCGCCCACCTAACTTACTCATGCATCCCAATCACCGCATATATGCCGTGTCCCGTGCATTGCCTTTCGGCATGCTGCAGTTTTCAGTGGGTCTTATCTGAGTGTTTATGTTGTTGATAGGTGGCTATCAAGGCGAAATCATGTCTTGGCAGTAGGCCTCTGTGCAGACTTTCACGTTCTACAAAGATGCGATGTACGCCTTGCCCTCGTCGGGATTTGGCATAAAATGATCGGATTTCTTCACTTCTCTGGAGTCATGTTGCTCCCGATTCCCATCTTTTTATTACCACATACTTTACACCTCCAACCAAACTACCTTATTAGGTAGGTAGGTACCTTACCTTACCCACCCAACAAACGTGAACATGGCCCCAAAGAAGTGGTATACTGTTGCCATTGGACGCCATCCAGGTGTATATGAGACATGGGAGTATGTTGTCACTTCCCTCTGAATCTTCTTGCCTTTTGCACTTCGATTATTGCTTCTCAGATACTGAAACCAATGCGATCATAGGCAAACGAGCGCGCAGGTTCAAGGATTTCCCAACAACCGTCACGAATCCTTTGCAACGAGAGAAGAGGCCGAGAAGTTTGTAGAGGAGAACAGAGATACCGAGGCTGATACGCCTTGGGATGCTGGAACTCAGGACGCATCGACGCAGCCATCGACAGCAGGCGGTTCGTCTCCTTCGCCGCCACCATCACCCTGCTCCTGTTCCTCGTCCACTAGCCCCTGCCCTACATCGGTAGTGTTTGGAGCTAACACTGTGCCTGTGAAGAATGAAGAGGATCACAAGCCTTCAGCACCAGGCAGGGGCAAGAAGGGTTACTGGCAACTTCAAAGGAACAAAGGCCAAGTGAACAAGGGCAGGTTGGATATCAGAGTAAATGTTTCACGCGTGTGAAGTGTCGAAGGCCAAGTTCCATTGGATTTCACTTGAGACGACAGACTGCAAGAGGTGGGGTTGACTTCATGAGAATATATAGTGTTGAAATCGATGTGTTTTACTATGTACCTAGGGGAAGCATTTAGTTTTGGAGTAACCTCTCTCAAAGATAGGTATCGGAATGGTGCGGAAGGTTGTGCGAGAGTGAGGAGCCCGCAAGCTCAAAAAGACTTTAATCACATCACTCAGGCTGTGTGCCTTGAGAATGGGACACGCTGGTGGCGGCCAATGGGATACCATCGATCCAATCTTCTCCGACAGCTGTGTCTGAACTGGTGCGGGGATTCGAGCGCCCCACACTCACCCTCTCCATCATACCTAGGCATCAGGGTAGGTACCCAACCTATCACTAGTTGCCCGCCATCAACTTTTCCAGTTTCTGTCTGGTGCTTCTCCTCCACCACCTACCTGAAAGCACAGCACTTCTCGTGAACTCGTAAATCAGCGACGCCGCTACCAACCCATCACTCTTTCAACTCAACTACCTTACACCAAATCAAACGGCCTGATGTGGCTGGCAGAACGGGTAGCCCGCGCGGTAACGGGTTGCGACGCCTTTAGCCAACATGACTCTGCGGTTGCTGAGGTGTCCCGCCTGCCACCAGTCTCAACCGCTGACGCTGAGCAGCACATATTGAGAATAAGAGACTCTAAAGGCGTGGGCCACCCTACCGGACATCCAAAGGACCAACAGGGAATCGTGAACCTGTAAGGCAAACCCCTGCCCACCCCACCATCATCACAGCTACGTTCTAATTCATCGCAGGCTTGCAAATAACATGTACCGGCGGCCCTCCCATTTCTTATGGGAGCTGATACAGAATGTCGATGACAACAACTACGTCGTTCATGAACCCACACTAACCATCACGTACAAAAACCGGGTTCTTTGTTTTGATTCCAACGAGACTGGATTCACGATGGAAGACGTGGAAGCCATCTGTAGCATGGGCAACAGCTCCAAAATCCGCAACCCGAGCAGTCGCATAGGCCGGAAAGGGATTGGCTTCAAGTCTGTCTTCAAGGTTGCTGAATCAGTGCATATCGCGTCTGGGTTCTATTCTTTCCAGTTCGATGCCAGGCGGAGTCTGGGCATGATGATACCGGTGTGGTCACCGTTTCCGGAAGAGCGCATGCCTGGGTGGACTTCGCTCCTCTTCCAGCTTTCTCCGGGGTGCGATGTCAATGAGATTCTTCACGAACTAGAGACATTGGATGCCAGGAGCATACTTTTTCTTCGGAGACTGAGAAGAGTGCATGTCCGTATTGTCTACGAGGGCATAGATGGCAGAGAGTTTAATTCCGATTTTACACGGCCGCACATCACCTGCAAGCCTGGCGAATTGCAGACCCTTCATCTCTCGGACACTGAGCAGTCTCCTCTTGTGCTTTACAGGCATGGGATATCCGGGTTGCCATCGACGGACCCAGGCGTGAGCAACGAGCAGTCAGACATATTCTTGGTCTTCCCGCAACCCTGCTTTCTGAGCTCAAATACTACATGTTTCACGTTTGCTTTTCTCCCCATCCGAGATTATGGATTCAGGGTCCGTCAAGCAGTAATCCCACTCTTTCCAGGCTCTCTGATTAGCTGACGCGGATGCAGTTCGTTTGCCATGCCGACTTTGATCTCGTTGCCAACCGTGAAGATATCGACCTGTCTTCAGCCCGCAATCAAGCGCTCTTGCGCGACCTCCCCAAAGCGTTCCTCGGAGCGGTTGACTCACTTAATAGTGGACAACTTCGCTACACCTGGCCATATTACCTTCCGTCCCCAACATCGGACAGCTTCTTCGAGCCCCTTCCACAAGAGATCATTAACCTGTTGTCTCAAACACCCGTGTTGGAGTCGGGTACGGGGCACCTCATGGCGCCAGAAAAGCTCACTTGGGTTCCCGACCTGTACACTGATCACCATGACAGGCCATTGATCCCCCAAGAATATTCTACGTTATTCTATCTATCCCAACATTATCATTCAGATCTACGGGAGCAAATCATGCAGCTTGGTGTGAATGTTCTCTCAGAAACACAGTTTATCAGCGAGCTGAGTTTCTTGATTACGAACAAAACGAACAACTTTCGGTCAATGCCCGATTCCTGGCACGCGAAGATCTGTAAAGTGCTGTGTGACCTTCTCGAGAACAATGCGGGCGATATACTGAAGCTCGAAATCATCCCGCTACGGGACGGCCGATGGGTCTCCGCACAGTCAGAAGGTTTAGTCTTTCCTCTCAACAATGACGACTTGTTTATACCAAAAGGACTTGGGTTAGCAGAGATTGACCCTCAAGCTGCGAGAAATCCTCACAGAAGGCGGCTAGCAGAGCGGTTAGGTGCAAGGAGGGTTGAAAAGGTAGAGGTCTGCGAGAGGATATTAGAAGTACATCAGGTACGGTCCAGTATCGATGTCAAAGATACTTCACATCTCGTCTTGATAAGCCAAGCTCAGTTTCTCTACCGGGCTGGGTGGATAGCAGGACGGACGAAGCCCGACCTCTGGCTTGTTGCGGAAAATCTCCGCCCCTGCCGAGCTTCGCGAATTTATGTGCGCTCCAACGACCCATTCTCTGCCGGCCAACTTTTGGCCGCGCACAAACACCCATTTGGTTTTCTGCATGAAGAGGATTCACCACCACTTGCCAATTACCCAAACTGGATTGATTGGATGCAGTTAAACCTTGGCGTCTCCGTTTTCCCTCGTCTCGTCGACTTTAGCGGCGACGACGATGTGAGCTTTGTCCTCTCCGCCGATTTTCGATTGCTGGCTGGGCAGTCGGAGCGTAACGAGTGGCTTGAGCTGCTTTGTCGAAGGTGGAAACATTACCGCTATTATTTAGTGGACGACGCAGAGCCCGGGTCGGAAGTGATGCCCCTGGCCGAGTCAGAAGAAGCGGCCTTGAAAGCGTCAAGGCAGCGCCTGAGATCGGAGCTGGCGACCCTGACGGTCCTTTGCATCGATGGTAACATCAGCCGCTCTCTAGATAGGACTTTTCTCCCACGGCAAAGCGTTCTGTCTGGCCTAGACGCATTATGCCCCTCATCGGAAAAGCCTGGGTCCTACATTCTTGCCGGCATTCCAGACCCAGAAGATGTCGTATGGAATGTTTTGAAGTACTTTGGAGTGCGGATTTCACTGAACGCAGACGCTTACATCACACGGCTGCGCCAGTTGCAGCACGAGGACGCAACACGACACGAAGTATCTAGACTCTATCAACATCTCCATGTAAGTCTGGCTGATGAAAATGGGGGCTATGCTAGGTAAGTATGGCGACGCTGTCTAATTCTGTGCTATTGAAGTTAATGAGCCGAAACAGGGAAGCATTTTCAAAGCTTAAGCTCCTGTTCCTCCCAAAAGGAAACTCAGTTTCCGAGCCCGTCTGGCTCAGCACCGATGACTGCGTGTGGGACGGCCCGGACTGCTTGGAACGGACGCCACGCATCATCCAGCACTATCCAGAGCTCGAATTATTCTTTCGTGACGCGCTCCGAATTCCGAATGCTACACTGAAAACCCTCGTCAATGAGGCTCGCAGGATAATTCCCTCAGATTCGCTGGTGCACATCCAACAAGTTCTCATAGCCACCAGCGGACTGATCCAACCAAAAGCGTGGAAGGAGAATCGAGAAGCTGGCGTCTTGGGGTTGAAATCATTGAACATATTCCCAATATGGTTGGGGGAATCCGGTGGACGGTTCGACCAGCTCAGATCCGCCATACCCAGCCTTGTCAAGGACGATTGGTATATTGCGGACCGCCCACATCTGCTTGCAAGTTTCGAGGGGAGAGTCCCCCTCCTAGCCCTCAGCTTGCCAAATCTGCAAGCACTTTCGAACTTAATCCAACTCCTTCAACTGGAGGAGCGCATGTTGTCCAAACTGGCAATCAAGGTGTCGACCATCCAAACCGACAGTGCACATAGCGTCGTCCACACCACGAACCTTCGTGCAAAAGCACACCACATTGCCCGGTATGCTATACGTTCCGCGTTTCTCCATCGGTCTCACACCCCTTCTCAGGCTTCACCTTCGTCCATGTCACTACCTTATCATGGGTAGAGTTGGGAGTATTAAATGTGACTGACGACTTCTGCAGGCTGCTTCCTAATAACACCACCATCCCAGAGAGGCAAGCACTCTTGTCGCAGCTCAATCACATTCATGTATCCGAGCTGGAAGGATTTGAGTTCGGTTGGGAGATAAAAGGTACTGGGCAGCGGGGCCGCACCGAGGCTGGTGCCGTGGCCCTGCACCTGCACCCAGACATGCTCGAGGTATACATGTCTTCGGAGGAAGCGGCCATAGGGTTCTCCTCTCTCGAATTGCTAGAGGAGCTTCGGCTTTGGCTCAAAATCGCCGACGGTGAACGCACGTCGCTGCTACACCATGTTCTTACCGAGAAGAACGTAGAGAGAATTGAGGCGAGCCTTCGGAGGAGAGGCGTGCCGGAAGACGTCCCGGGATGGGAGGACATAGCAAATGCCATGAAGCAAGGTAAGTCATCTTGGACAGTAATGGTATCTGGCGAACCTGTTATCTGACATGCTCAGCTATCTCGATGTGCCCACGGTGCGCCAGCATTACGCTCTCCTCCGCCACTACTGCGGGAGAAATGTCAGGAGACGATTACGAATTCCAGAAATCGTACGCACAGCAGAATACCTCAAAGGCTGCCAGGCACCACAAGAGTCCAGAGGATCCCAAACATAGGGGCGGTGTAAGGCCGGTGGCAGAGCTCTACAAGGAGTATCTTGAGTCCCGTGAATCCGCCGGCAATCACACTTTCCACGTCATTAAAGACGGTATTGTTCCGCTGAGATCATCGCCTCTTACCTTTGGTGGAAAGAAGGACGGCGACCTGCAATTTGTGGGAGAACACTTGGTGAGATACGATGACCTTTCGTGCTGTACACATAACTGATCGGGAAATGTGCTAGGTCTCGGAATACCTGTCACGATCTCTTGGTAAGGATTATGTACCTACGCAGCACTGGAAGAGCCCATTGCGGGTCGGTGCCGGGCATGCCCCTCCTGATAAGGACGCAAAGGCTGCTGCCACTTTTGTGATCAAAGATGTGGGCGACAAGTTGCGGGGGAGGCTTTTTGAACCGGATGATGAGCGTCTGAAGATGCTGGTGGGGGAGGTGACATTTCACATGTGTGTCTGTGTAACGGAGGGATCTCTAAACACACCGTTTCGGCTTCAAAGTCCCCATGCTCAGCTGGTAAGTTGGTAACATCTTTTGGATTAAAGAAAATGAAAAACCATCAAATGGTGCTTTACTAACAATTCTCTCTCCCAAGGCCCAAGATTTGGCACTGACCAACAGAAAGCCAGTGGACGAGGCTTTTGTGTTGCTCCGTGTTTACAATGCCGCGACGCATTGTCGTGTGGCTATCTTTATCGATCCTTGGGCCCTACGCACAAAAGGACTGCTAACGATTGTCCCGTATGGTGGGTGGCAGTGTACGCTGGACACTTTGGGTGCTCCCGGCCCTTCCCACCTCAAATTGGATGCAACTCACACGCACCTGGAGCCGTACAACTGTTACAAGTACCTCTCGTTGCAGCCCAATTGCATCCGGGTGTTGTACCTTCACCCACACAAGGGCCGAAGAGAGGCACCGCTTGAGGCGTCTATACATCACGTTGCCCTTTCCTCTGAGCCGAACTTTTCCGCCCTCTCCTACGTCTGGGGAAGCGCCGAAACGGTCGAGGTTTTACAGACTTCCGAAGGCAGTATCCCAATGACGCGGTCCCTAGCCACAGCTCTGCGACGAATCCGACACGGGAAGTCGCACGTGTCGATCTGGGCGGATGCCGTTTGCATAGATCAGCACAATGCCGTCGAGAAGAGCGCGCAGATTCGTCTCATGCAACGAATTTACCAGCAGGCAGACATGGTCTTGGCTTGGATCGGCGAGCTCGATAGCCATAGCAGCAGTGCCTTCCAATTTCTCAGGCAACTTCGAGATGGTGGCGGGGTCAAAGCAAAACTACCGGAAAACGACGATCCGGTCTGGGACTCCCTAAACATGTTGCTGTCGCGGGAGTGGTTCTCTCGCATCTGGATCGTCCAGGAGCTTGTCATGGGCTCCAAAGTTGAGATGGTTTGCGGCAACGAAAGCATCCGGTGGGAGGACTTCTTCGAATCCACCGTAATAGCATGGGAGCACCGTTCCGACGCGCTACCCAATGCCGAGGCAGCGCTTTCGATGGGGTTTGCCCGGCGGCACTTGAAGCTCACCCGACATAAGCTCGGCTTCTTCCAGTTACTCGAGTCCTTCTCACACACCAAGGCAACGAAATGCGAGGATAAGATGTTTGCCCTACTAGGAATCGCCTCAGACGTCCTGGAGGAGGAATTCGATCCAGACTACGGGTCGGGGGTTCAAGCCGTAGCGCAACGATACGCGGTGAAGTTCGTCGAGAAAGGCATGGTGTTGGATCTGCTGTACCGATCCGGAACCGGAAGGTTGCTAGGGTCAGCTACTCCGTCGTCCGTGGCGTTCACGTCCTCCTCGTGGATCCCCGCATTTACAAGTAGCCCCTTTGCCGAAACAATCGCCAACTGGAACACCGGCACCGACAGGTATTTTGCCGGGCACCGCGCCGTGCCAGAGGCTTCTGTGCACATTACAGATATAGTGACGAGGGGCACGGCGCACCAGCCTGTCCTCGCCGTGAGAGGGGCCATCATCGACAGCCTGGCAGGCACTGCGGCGCTAAGAGTGGCTACTGATAGCTTTGCCTCGTTCACAGCCGCAAACGAAGATCTCGAGAGATTCTTTGCCTTTATGCGCGAGTATCCAACTGGTGAGTCTCTGGAAACCGTTAGGCTCATGCTGGTCGTAGGCGGAGCCACCGGCCCATGCTCCTCCAATTTGACACTACGCCGATCACATTGGACCCTTGCCCAAGTAGGTGATGCTGCCCCCAACATCCCGGACGACTGCATGTGGCCAGAAAATCTGAAGGACGAGATATTTTGTGCGAGACAGGGAGGGAACGTGGCCATCTATACAGACCGTCCACGGTCTTCACTGGAGACCGTCGCGGCATATTGGCGGACGGCCGCGGCTTTCACCAAGCGCATTCCCAAGGCGAAACTGTGCCACACGGCCAAGGGGTATGCGGGACTTGTACCTGGAAACGCCCGCGCCGGCGACAAGATATGCCTGCTGCGAGGCGGCGCAGTACCCTTTGTCCTGAGGGCTGGACGTGTTCCCGGGCAGTACTGGCTCGTGGGGGAGTGTTATATTCACGGCATCATGTACGGAGAAGCTTTGGGATGTGAGGAGGCCAGGGAGCCGGGTATTATCTGTCTCGTGTAGTCTGATGCATGTATTGAACTGTTGATCTTGCCTAAACAAAACAAAGCTTTCAAAAGGTGCATGTAAAGACCATATTGATACCGATAGAGCAACCAACCTATCTACCAAGCTCTGTGTACTCCCTGCACCTTGACTTGCATGTGGCCACACTGAATACCTAACACCTCGATGAACTGCTCTGACGAGCCTTGCCTCTGACCCTGTAATGCCCTCCTGCTCCACACGGTTCGTATCTAGCTATCTCTACCGAGCAGAGTATCAGGTAAGGTAACCTCGGCAGCGGTATGTACATCAGGTTGCACATTAGATGGGAAATCCGACTGCTCCTTGTCTGATGTGGAGCTATATACCAAAGAAGGTGTGATCTTGCCACCGAAGCTGGGGTTCCTCGTGGCTGTACGCCTTTCAGTCAATCCTGCGTCATCTACAACCGGGCGTTGAAACCCCTCGGCCTCAAGTTCTAGCCTCGACCTATCTCTCTTGACCTCCTTGAGTTCCTCTTCCCTTTCCGACAAGAGGGCTTGCAGGTTTCGAACTTCTGCCATCAACGATTTACTAATTTCGGTAGCAAATTCGATATCGTGGATCCGACTGTCAGGTCTGGTCCTGGGAGGTCGGACTATTTTCTGAGCATGGCTCAGCGAAGGCTTCAAGGTCTCGTATTTAAGCGGCAAAGAGCGGTCGCTGAAGGGATCGGAACTGTCGGCGACCTCTTCCATCGAAGGATTGTCGGCGACATCTTCTATCGAAGGCATGTGTTCTCTCGCGGACATAGTTTTGACGAGCTTTGCTAGTTCATCAACCTGTCTTTGCAGGGTTGACCGCTCCGCTCCGAATAGCACGGCATTATGGCGAGTTGCACCCAGCTCCGTCTCCAGACTTTTAATTTGCCCTTGTAACGATTCTCGGAGCCGTTCCGCATCACCGGCCTGCTTTTGCAAATCTTTGCTTGCCATTGCGGCCTGTTCCTGCAAGTCCCCGTTTGCCTTCTCAAGCTCTCTCATCTGAAGCATCCAATCTTGCAGGACTTCCGCGTGGCTCTCCTCCTTCCATCTCGCTTCCTGCAACTTCTCTTCCTTCTCATCCAGCAGGCTTTGCAAGGTTTGGATTTGCGAAGTCAGCTCACGGTCCTGAAACCGCAGGCGTACGCATGTGATTGTCGCGGGGAGCTGCGTCAGACGGGTTGGTGCCCCTGCTACATCGTTGGGCTGCTGCAATGAAGCGGCAAGCTCTGGGTATTTCTCGACTGGGTATTCGATGACGTCTATCTCGACGCTGTTGGGTGGACCAAGGTGCAGGAGTGAAATAGAGCTTTCCATGGCTCTCTCGGGCGTTATCTGTTAACACTCAGTCCGGACTTCAGGCTTCAGGAAGGTATGTGGTATGGAATGTTGGGCAAGACCATATGCGGGGAACTTCAGCCAGCCTTGTCTTTCCATATCAAGTTAGCGGGAATTGGGGGGGGAGGTGGGGGTGCGTAATAGTTACTGTTTTCAGATTGGTCAGGGAGACCCGCTGTTAAAGGAATTAAGGAGCGATAGTTTTGGGACCCCCCGATTTGTCTTTTGGGACCCCCCTCCCCCACCATAAACCCCCAACTGATGCTATGAGCAGGTGAGTTGACTGTTCCAAGCCCTGGAATTACACCGCTTGTCACAATAGCGGTCGCAGAGCTGCTCATCTCATGCTGACCCATTTCCTTGGGGACCAGGGTGAAATTCACCCCATGAATCAAGAATGACACAGGTGTTGACATGAATGATCAAACGCTGGCATACAAACACTGCCAGGGGGCCGAAGGTTGTTTGTGGCGGGAAGAAAGCCGTCTTGGCAAAGACGAAAGAAGGAAGCTGACGGGTGACTGCTTTGCATACGACAACCAGCGTTGGGTTTTGATTACTGAAGAAGACAAGGCATCATGGCATCCCTAGTTATCAATTGAAGAGAATTGCTAGTGTGGAGAATTAAAAGCGCTCAACACTGAGAAGAAACCAGCATGTAGGGGTATCAAAGTTCTAGGCAGCAGAGGTAGAAGTGAAAGTTGGACCGAGGCATACTCCAATCAATGCAGCTACCCATGGCATTGCATGGCATCAGAGAGGAGCCCGTTTGTCAACTGTTTATACGCCACCATCGCATAGGGGCGAAGATTGGCCGGTTGGCCCCAACATAAAAGTTAAGAACCGTGACCCTATCACCCATAGTGCAAAACCAACCTGACTGCCTTGAGTCGCTCACTCACTCAAAAATGGCGGTCCGGCTTGCCTTCACAAAATCGTCACCCTTCTTCTCCCACCATTGCAGCATGCTTCGAAAGCTTTTCTTCCCCTCACTGAGGATCAACCAACCAATCATCCAGCCGCCTCATCAACTCCTCTTCAACCGTGGTCTTCAGACCGATGCTGGCAAGACTTCGCCGCCGCCCGGGGACAAGAAATCAGGCCCCAAGACATCTCCGAAGCCCGCCAAGAAGCCCCCAACTGATGCTGAGAGCATGTACCCCAACCTTCACGAGGACGTCCTGAATGCCCTCTCCGAAGCGGTCAGCCCCAAGCCGTACTTCAACAAATCAGGAGGCGACCACGACGCAATTCAAGTTTACCAAACGAGCATCAGGGGAAAATTCAAATGCTCTAACGAAGTATGCATCGGGGTCGGATGGAGCAGCAACAGAGTCAGCATTTTGATTCGGGGGTACAAAAACAATGGGTATAACGCTTTGGTCTTCAACCAAGAATGCAAAGCGTGTGAGCATTTCAGAACCCTCACCATTGATAAAAAAGCTTACGTGGACCGCGTTCGTTACCGTCTGCTTAAGTTCGCTGGTGTACACGTTGAGCCGCCTCCGTATAGTATGGGAGTTGATACACTGCCTCATCGGAAAGAATTGTGTGAGGGGTGCAGACGGGGTTACTGTAGACACTCGTCAGTGGAAGATTAATGTCTTTATAAGACCGGCAGGTGATGGGAGAGGGAGGGGGAGGGTGCTGCTGGCTAATGGTTTGTCTATCATGATACGGTGTAACTAGATACCGTACCTAGGTATTGTATCTTCATCGCTGCTGCGCTTCGCTCTGACCGCCTGATACTACATTTCGAGACCAAAGAGAAAACACCCGATCAGCTATGAGACTTGCCTCATCATAAGGAAATTCAGGATACAAGCTCGGGCAGTTGCCGGGATTTACCAGAGTCTCAGTTAGCATTCTTCAGAACAGCGACGCTGTTGTTGCCGTGGAGCCGATACCGAAATTACTTCCATTTCTACTTCCGGACTATTCCCTCCGAGATTCTCAAGCATGATCAAGAATACCTAGGTATTCATCCTCATCTCTAGCCAGTTCCAGCAGATCTTTATGAGATTAGAATGTAATGACAGATTCTTAAGGTTGCATTGCAGGTCCGTTGGTTTCAAAAAAGGCAAAGCTTTATGGGTCCATGCAAATAATCGCCAACAGGCACTTACGTGTTCTCACTGTCTATCCTTCACTCGCAAAATTTGAAGTTGGACGCTTTCTTTCTAGAACGCATCTTCTCACCGTTATCTTCTTCGTGTATTTATGCACCGAACAGGTTTCAATATGCCAGCCCGATGCCAGCCATGCACAAAGCTCTCCATACCCCATCTCTTCGACCTTGCGAAGCAACATATCCGATTCCGTGAATTTCCTGTTTCAACGTACTACAAGCACCATGACAGCATCAGTAATCTGGAGAAATCCGCAGCCAACGGGTGTGATTTGTGTGAACTCATTATTAAGGCCTTCAAATCATGTCCTGCCGAAAGAGGCGAGAAAGAGCGGGAGACATGGTATGCAAATGGGTGCAAAATTGAGGGCTCGATATTCTCAGCGGCCAGGAACCTGGAGCACTCCGAGATTAGAATGGCCCTCGACAGCTCATATGCATATGCATTCACCGACGACGGTCTTGAGTTAACCTCAGGAGGCACGGGGGTGTCAGACAGATCCCCGATCCTGGATATACTCTCTGTCCAAGTTGGTGCTCCACGACCAATGGAGTATAACTCGAATACCAGCGATGACGAGCGTCAGGATTATGAGTATGAGTTGCCTGTAGTACCCTTCAGGCTGGTGGTACCTCGTGGTATGTTTCTTGTTATCGAACAGGGAACAAAACAACTTACAAGACACCACTAGATCGGCCGGTCGTGCTGGAGAACATACGAATTGGCACCTTCCAAGTTGATAGTAATCTTCGCTCAGAAGAGAACTTTGACCTTTCAAGGTCCTGGCTGAAGGAATGCCAGCAGCGTCATGAGTGCTGCCGGGAAATCGAAGCCCCAACGCTGCCCACACGAGTACTCGACGTGGGAACAGCAGATACCAAGTTTACAACGCTGCGGGTTATGCATTCATGTGAAGCACGCGGTCAATATGTTGCCTTGAGCCATTGCTGGGGCGGGAAGATTGACACTCTTTTGACCGCCGCAACAATGGACACTTTCATGGCCGCACTTCCCTTCGATATACTACCAGCGAACTTTCGAGACGCGGTAACAATAACACGAAAACTCGGCATTCGTTATCTGTGGATCGACTCACTCTGCATCATACAAGATTCCAGAGAGGACTGGGAGATAGAGTCGAAAAGGATGGCACAAGTGTACGGATCCGCAACTGTCACAATCTCGGCACTTGTGTCCAAGGCCAGTGCTGAAGGCATTCTTAACACGACACCAAACTTGCGTCCAACTCCTACACCGGTACCGCTCCAGATTATGTCGGAACGGGGTGATATCATTACTATGAAGGCGGAGTGGAGGCATCCTGACGAAGAAGAGAATTTGAAAGCCCTCGACATATGGTGTCCTCTCAACTCAAGAGGTTGGACCTTCCAGGAGTTTTTGCTTTCCAAAAGACAGCTCCTTTATGGAAAACAGCAGATATACTGGAGATGTCCTTCGGGTCAAAAGTCTGCTGAAGCCGGTTGTCTTCCCAATGGGACTAAGATGGCTGATACGATCTTCCCAACAATCTCAGCGGCACTTGATGAGGCAGCCCGTGCCTCGGCAGATGCACCTGATGTTAAAAGCCTTTTGCACGAGTATTATTCGGCCGTGGAGACATACTCAACAAGAAGACTTACCTTCGGAAGTGATAAGCTCCCAGCACTTTCTGGTATTGCACAAAGGCTCAAGGCTTATGTGGGTGGTGACTACCTCGCCGGGCTATGGAGCAATGACCTTCGAATCGGTCTGCTCTGGAGAACGGAAGTGAATAATTGTCCCCATTATGTCCCATATCGATCACCGTCATGGTCCTGGGCAATCACAGATGGCATTGTTCGATGGCCAGAGCCCAGAACGGACTACGGAGTCGGGCCACTGGATATGAGAGTAATAGAAACAAAGGTGGTCCCGCAAAGCTTCCGAAATCCATTTGGAGAGGTTCAAGACGGCCATCTTGTCTTGCGCGGCTACACCAAGAAGCTGATTTGCAGCAATCAAGTCCTCTACGAGGATCAATTCGAACAGGCTGACGACGATCCTACGGTTGGAGAAGGCTTTTTCGACGAGCTATACGACGACAAGGCTAGGAAGGATAAAATTTACTCCATGACTAGGTTAGTCCCGACGCACACGCCGAATTCTATGAACCGGGATACCATTGTCTCAGTTCGCACCAGGCGGTGGCCCGGGGGAGGTTTCCCCGGACACCCATTACCCGAAGAATTCGACCGCGCCGAATATGGAAGGAGAGACTATCTGGCCTTCTTAGTCCGCATAAGTGCAGCGGAAAATCCGTTCCAAGAGGATTGCAGTATAGTGTATGATTCGGACGCGAGGGCGTTGTGTTTGGCGGTCCGTCGTGTCGAAGGCCGTGCGGAAGACGTATATGAGCGAGTTGGGATGTTGGAAATTCGGAAATGGGATATTGAGTGGATTCAGGACTGGGAGTTACGGACGGTTGCTTTGATCTGAACCAAGTTTTATAGGCTTGAGCAGTGTGTCCATTCTGCTTTTCTCTGAATTTCCTCACACGGGTCATTTCCTTAACTTCACTGCAACTTGTGCAACTCAGCGCCGTCACAAACAGACGACCTCGACAAACAGAATTGGCCTGAGGTGGTCATGCCTGCACATGCGCATCAAAATTCTTCACCGTGTTCCACCATCGGTCTTTCGGTGCAGCCAAGGTCATTAGGTATCCAAACGGAAGGCTTGTGCTACACTTGCTCAACAGAAAATCAAGATCGAGGAGGTTCACATGCAGAAGACAGAGGTACGCACGGATTCATGATATATTTAACGCAGTTCCAACAAAAAACGTCCTCCCACCACCTCACCCGTCAGTAAACCACCACCATCACTCCAGGTCCCTCACCGCCCTACTCCTACCCCTCCGCAAAGCACCGGCCCAGCCGTCAGCCGTCTCCCTGATAGCCTCGCACACCCCCACCGCCGCATTCAACACCTCCCCAACGCCCACCCAAAACTTTCTTCTCAGCCACCGGTTATTCTCCCCCCTTGCCATCCATTCCAAAATCGCCCTCGCCAGCCAATCCACCGCAAAACGAGCCAATGCGGCTCCCAGCATCGCCACCACGACAATCCACCATTCAGCCTCCCGTGAGACCACCGACACGACCAGAAGAGCAGACACCAGGGGCGAAAGCACGGGCCACTCCCGCATAAACCGAACCACTAGCAGCCCATCCCTGCAGAGAAAGCACAAGAGACTCTCCAGCCCGTGATCAAACAGCCAGGAAACCACGGCCCGCAGCCACCGCCACCCAAACACCCAAGTGATCAACGTCCAGACGAGCACCAACAGCCAAACGACAACGGGGACCGCAAACTGGTAGACGACGCAGGCAATGACGCCTTGAATGATGGCATCGGCTGTGGAAATACACACGTTAGCTATCCGTGAACATGCAAGCTGAAGTATGATGGCCGGGGGAAGGGAAAGGGATCTTACACCAAGACGACATGGCTGTGGATTCGAAGACCACAGACGGGGCGCGGGACTTGGTGAAATAGAGGAACAGATAGCCGGGCACTTGCAGGCGCAGAGGGAGCACTTGGCGGCGAGCGGTGGAAGAGAACAGAGCGTGAGCAGACGAAGAGGTCGTGGGACTTGTCGAAAAAAAGAGAGGCCAGAGATTTGACTTGGTGAAAAAAAAAGACAAGGCAGTCCCGGAATGCTGATGGAGGCCTGACGGAAGAGAAAGGGGGGAGAAAAGAAGTGTGCGAGAGAAGATCTTTTAAGATGTTTGGCTACTCCACTGCTGGAAGGCGTACCTACCTTGCTTCGGCGCCAAAATACATGCGAGCGTCGTCGCCTTCCGCCAGTAGATCGAGAAACTCTTTCCAGCTCGGGCATTCGGCCTTGTCCAAAGCTCACCTCGCTACCAACGCCCTCTTCTACTCCGAGAACGCTGAGATCACCCGCAGCGTCGCCATCTTCGGTCTTGCCGTTGCTTTCTTGAGCACCGGCTTCGGTGAGGCTTTCCTCATGTCAGTATTGTCCATGCTTGTGCCCGTTTGTGGTTCGTGTCTAACAAATTGCAATAGCCACCCCACGGAAAAATGGTTTGATGACGTCCCAACAGGCATATCACCAGCAGGAGACAGTTCCTCAAGGCAGGATGACCGACCACGCACCATGATGGGGAGGACCATCATGTACAGGCAAGACGGGGGTTAGGTTTATGGTGGAAGCTGGCTAAATCCAGGGGCTCAGGGGCAAGTCTCAAGGTGAATCACATGTTTTTCGTGTTGACCGTCTTGTTTCTCACGTTGGGGATGATCGGCCGGTGGATGTACGTCCCCATCTTCTACGTCTGCTCGCTGAGAATGTTATCAACTTTGTTGAAAATACCTGACCAGTATTCTCGTACACACAGTTGTGTAATTCGTCAGTAGCCGGCATCCAAAGTTGTGGTAGGTAGTCAGCTACCTACGATACGCCATGGATGTAGCCCCTCTGGTCAGTTTGGGGGTCAGTTCAGGCGAGCAAACCCCAGACCGTTGTCGCACCGGATAGCAGCAAGACGCATCAGCAGCGATCATGATGACGATGGGTGGGGTTATGCACCTTCTAAGTCTTGCCCTGTATTTGCTCAAAGATGGGAAGCTGTGCCTGCAATGCTCTCATGCTGGTAACCTTATCAGTTCAGTGTTGTTGGAAAGGCACGGTCTTACCAAATGCCTTCCAAAGTACCCTAGGTACATACTCCATACGGAGAAACAACGGCTGCTGTGACCAGCGAAGCTCGCCGCTTCTTTCCATATTGAGGTACCTAATCAGCATAGGGCAAGCGCTCGTTCAACCTGGATGATGCGACTTGTCAGATCTTTCCAATATCTTGTAGCGCTGGTCTCGGTACCGCTTTTTCCTTCTCATCGAAGGTTCACCTGTTGGATGGTGGCTACCTCTTTGATGCCTGCCCATGTCCTCAAACTTTGCAGCGATGTGAAGCCACGGTATGGAATATCCACAATGTCGCCACACTGGTAAAGCTTGAATGTCACCACTTCATGAAATGACCCAACTGTTGGAAAATGAGAGTACATTTGTTCAGCAAAGTGTCGCACAAGCCTTTAGTTTGGACATTGACCTTGGTTGCACCGAAGGACCGATGGCGGGACACGGTGGGGAATTTTGATACCTATGCATGTTCATCAGGCCGTGATTCAGCGCCGCAAGCCACCTTCTTTGCACATGTGACGTGGTATCCCAATTAGTTCGTCAAGGACGCGTTGTGGTGTACGAGAAGGTTAATCCAACGCCACCTGCTTTTAGCTCATTGAGGCTTTTGTGGCTCGCGTGGATAAGTTTGACCGCACAAAATTTCTATTCTGCAGCACATGAATCTGGGCTCACAGTACTTCCGCAACGGCCTACGACCAATGATCAACTCATCTTCACGAGGATGGACCAATCCCAAAGCCCGAAAGGCGGCCGATCGGCAACTCTTCCCCTCAAATATAGCAGTCAGTCGTTATGGGAGCTCACCCAGTTGTGTCTTCATACGCCGCGATACGGCTATGACGGTCAAGACGTTACTGATCGAGCTGTCCGGTCCGGTGTTCCTGAAATACATCCGCTGCGTCTTCCCTACATGACTACAGAGTTCTCCTCAGCAGTAGATTTGGATTGGCGTCATGTCATGTTGGACCTTATGGACGTGATCCGCCAAAAGTATGAGGCACAGTTGGCTCGCAATGGACGGCATCATGATAAAGCGGACATCGGGCTAGAAATCCTTCACAGATTCATACATCCGCTACTTTGGAGGGAGGCCCAGGGAGCGAAAACAACACAGGCAGTGGCGACAATGATGCTCGACCAGGCGTGCGGCAAGATTCCACCATCCATCACACAGATATACCCTGACGAACTGGATTCAACCCCGGGTTGGTTTGCATGGTCTTGGCCCCTGAAGCTGGAGCAGCTTCCAGCCATCGATTCTATATTTGAGCAGCATATTCTTTTAGTTGACTACATGCCTTATCTCCCTGCTGACGCTGCCAAAACCTTTGACATCTGGAAGAATGCAGAAATTGGACTCAATTTCTTCGCGGCAGGCCAGGAGGCGGTTTATGACTGGTTGCGAACGGCCGCTCCCAAGATGGGCGAACTGGCTGCATATCTCACAAAGTTTGTGACGTGCTGTCGTCAGGGCCGGCTTCCTAGCGACAAGGCCTGGCGTTTCTTGAAGAAGATCATGGATTTGTTCTCAGTGCTTTTTGATATTCCAGGGCAGCCCGGGGACTGGGCCCTGTCTCTCTTCTACTACGACCAATACCGCAATAAAAGCCCCAACTTCAGCTGGGATCCGTCTGCGCCATATTCCACAGGCAAGGCCACTCCATACACCGGTGCACTGGAGCCTATGATATCGAAGATTCAAGAGCCGGGGGTCAAGTCGAGGCTGTCGCGGAAGCTTTCGACAGACGTTAATGTCAGGATCCCGGCCAGGATCCATGATCGACTTTTGAGGCAAGACATGACTAAGATTGCCGAACGCCTAGCTGCCGAGAACGAGATTCCGAGTCTCTACAAAGTCGATTCCGGATATTTTTATGCCAAGTCTTCCCGCGGCGAAGCACAGGGCGAAGAGAAAGTGATGACATTCAGCTCCGAGGCTGCGGACAATAGCCCTCACTATGATGCTGGGGGAACGAAGAGGGGGAAATCTTTTGGCTCGCGACCTCTTGACGGAGCATCCTTGGTCACTGATGCAGACATCAAAGCCTGGGAGCTTGAGGGGGTGCCAGGAGAGGGAGAATGAAGGCTTCTTGCAGCTTCAAAAAGCGGGGTTACCTATAAGACTGCACTTTTAGGTCGACCTCGTTCATTACAGACACCGAAGCTATTGGCTCAAATATGAATTCTGGGTTCATAAAGTGCACGTTGGTATTAGCGTCTTTCTTTAGCTAGGTCTCAACTCTTAGACTTTCCGTCTTTAGGTAGATTCTCTCTGACCATAGTGTTGTAGCAACCTAATTTCGTATCGTTGATAGAGGTGATTGCATCCTATTTCACGCTTCGACTTCTTTAAAGGCCCTTGGACTATATTTAGAGCCATTCCTCTCGTCGTGGAGGCCTTCTCGCTATCGTTGATGGCCTATTGACTATCTTGAAAGGCCTTGAATGATGATTGACGATCCTTTGGTTATCTTAGAAGGCTTTGGATCAGATATTTGCTTGATAGCTTCTCGACTATATCCATAATCTGAAGACAAAAACACTCCTGAAAACATATAAACGCAGGCTGCCGGTGTGGCTCCCAATTCTTCTTAAGAAAAAAGGCAATCAACTGGCTCTCGTGAATTAAGAAAACACCATTATAAATCCGTTTCTGAAATCTGGCTGCTTCACCTTTCTTTAACCTTGTTTGCTTCTGACGACCCTATTCATATTCTGACTTCCAGGTACCTATCCTTTAACACTTCGTTAAATTATAGGAGGGACTTGAAATAGGCGTGGGTCTTTTTTAAAGTAGTATAGGTGGCTCCTAGAAGCTTTGGCCTGTTCAATCTAACTACATTTCTTGGTAGCAATTCTTGTTGACATTCCTGGAACTCCGCAAAGTTTAAACTAGGTAGGTACCTATTAGAAAGGAGAGAAGCACCGAGATTGCGCTACTAGCAACAAATTTCAAAGGAAAGTTAAGAGGTCGGAAGGGATAGCAGATATATTTTAAGATACTGAATATATATGTCAGGTTCGTCGATAGGCCAGGGCCTTTTGTCCTTCTTTCGATGCCTGCCCGGTTACCATCTCTTAAAGCTAGTCTTTAACGATCGATAGTCTTTTTATTTTTTCCACGACGTGTCATCCTTATCTCTCGATGGCCCCGCATCTTTGCCTTGGTAAGGTACCGAACCTTCCCTGTTCTGTGAGAAAAGCCAGCTTGGAGATAAAGGCCACTATTATATATAAACCAGCTTTATTACGTTAAATATCCCTTACACGAAGCTATTATAATAAACCAACGTACCTTTCAAGATTAAAGACAAAGCCCCGCATAGTAAAATATAAAGTCTTATAGGGCGTTTAATATACCTTAAAGAGGTAACTGGTTTTTCAATCTTCTATAGAAGTCCGTTATTTAAGTATAGGATCTTAGATTGTTTTCGGTTTGGATGGCTCTATTCGCGAGCAGGCTACGATATTTTAAGGTCCGAGATCGTTCGAGTCCGCAATCTTACGCAGTGAGCCATTGCTAGTAAACACTGGCGCCCTACTCCAAACTCCTAGACCACTATCCATACTTGACTAAGTTACGCATTAATTTATATCAGATCACCTTACTTTCTATGTTAAGTATCCTGGGTCAGCTGAAGTCATACATGGTATATACCTAATTGGCAGACCGTTCTTTCTTCTGTTACTTCTCTTCATGCCTTCCCATGCACAATCTTCTAAACACCTGGCTGTCCCACTTCAACTTCTTTCTCTTCATCCACCTCACCCTCCGGCCTTGTCTCGGCGACCGTCTTCCACTCCCCAGAGCCGTATATCTTCGCCCACCATTCCTTCAGTCTTCTCCACCGCTCCCTAAGTGTTCGAGCTACCCAAGTGCTCGCAATAGCGCTGTTGCTTTTCCTTGTAGCGCCGAACCACCACGTTGCGATGGCTAAGAACGTCACAATTTCAGTCACCACTATCCGGCGACGGAGAATGTTTGAGTCAGCAGTAGATTTAGGCGACGCACACAAGTGCCGATTAAGGTATGTGAGGAGAAACGTACAGCTACCCGCAACGACCTGCCACCATGACCATCCGACGTCATTCCCATCTTCTGTCCGGGGAAAGTCTCTACTAGGGACTGCCAACAGCGTGGACACAAAGGATATCGGCGTCTTTTGTTTTGGAGTATGATCAGGAACAAGGGGTTGCTTTGAGGGTGGGAGGGGGATACGCACAAACACAATGGTGACAACGGTAAACACAAAAAGAAGCTGGTTTTGCTTTTCGCTTGCTCGGCCTCTCCGATCCGCTCCATCTGCTAAGCGGCGACTGTCCCGGGCCTCGTTGAGGTTCCCCTGCTTTTGTTTCAGATCCAGTAGGTGATTGAGCTTCGTGTTGATGTTAGAAGCCGGGTAGTAGAGGAGGGTGTTTTGCCTGGTCTTGTACTTACCGAACTCTCAACTACCTCGGCATCCTTGGTAAGACGCCGCACCTTGGAGAGTCGAAAGTCTAATGACTGCATCAAAGCTGTGAGTCTGTTGAATGCTTCGGTAGGAAGATCCCCTCGCCTCTTGTTGTACTGCGTGATGACGGCCATCTGGTCCTCGAGGACGCGTTCAATTATCTTCAGTTCGTCCCTGATGTTCTTGATCTCACGGAGGTGTTCAATCTCTTGGGTGATGTCGCACATCCTTTCTTCCTCCAACATTCTATTCTGGTTAAGCAGCTGCGCGGTATCCTCAGAAACATCAGTATATCGTATTCTGGCGTCATTTCTTGCTTTATAGAAGGCATTGTAGCATTCCGATTCACTGTGAGCCTACCAATTTGCAATCGTTAGCCTTATACACATTGCTCGCTTTGCGCGGTTATGTTAGCATCTCGTACCCTGTATGCAATACTCTGCTCAAAGATGTCAAACAGGTTCTCATCAAGTCCCGCATTATTTAGCGCGTCGACAAACCCGACTACGAGCTGCAAAAGTTGAATTATCATGGACTCAAGTGAAATGGGATGGTTTTGTCCCATAACTTGGGAAATATAAGCGAGTAGATCAGGTTTGTCGTTGCCGTTGCATCGGTCCGGAAATGCGGTGATGAAGGTGTCTGTGTCAATTTTCCACAGCCAAAGTTGTTTGACCATCACAAGGTTATTTTTCTGATGTCGGTTGTGCTCGAGGCATAATGTGCCGCAGAACTGCCTGTCATCTCAGGGCCTTGACGTTGGAAATGCTTGAGCATAACTTGGGTTTTGTCTCGCTCAGTGGAATCTAGGAGAGACAGGTAGTAGGATTGGTCGAGGGTGTATGGCAAGTGCAAGTCCTTGGTCGTACTTCCACCTTGGTGATATTCTTTTTTAAGTTGCTGCATTCTACGGTGGTTTGCGTTGGGCTTGTCACTTCGGTTCAGGTATTGATGAATATTTTCCGTGTCAAAGTAGGGAAGCTGATAGCCTTAGTGGGAAAAGCAAGCCAAGGGATATGATGCTGAACTGTTCGGGCCGACTTACAACAAATGAAACCTTTTCGGACTGTGAACCGACGGAGCTGGTGAATAGAGGCCTGCGTAGTCTAGCATGGGGAGCTGAGCCCCGAACCTCATGGTAGGATTCATCAATCAATGCCGCTATCTGTGCCATGTCTTCATCGAGCTTAATTCCTGACTTGTTCGTTAGGGCATGAAGAACATTCTAAAATTTATAAGTAGACAAGGTTAGTATCATAGCTACCTAGGTAGATACCTTTCCATCACAGTCGGCGTGGTGAACTTTATTCGGCAAACTTACTCTCGCCCCTGATTTCTGCAGAAGGTGTGTCAGCGATCAAATTTCAATAGCGCCTTGTAAGGTTGCAAGTATAGGCTTGCAAACTGTGGTGTCACAGAGGATGTCTCACATTGTTCGCAGGCAAGTGTATCCATCTCCAGTACTTCGTTGGGAAAGTTCTGGCGTTCGTTGAGGCTCTCTCTTTCGCCCAACTTTCTAGATCTGCAGCTCGTTTCTTCTCCTTAACATCCGACACACGATAGAGGAAATTCCTAACGGCGAATTCTCGTGAGAGAGAAATACTCGGCAGATGATATTAGATGTGAATGTTGAATTCATTGCACAGCTCCTATACGGCCTCTAGTATAGTTGGGGATATATATGTCTTTTCCACTTTCGTTCTCGATTCGGCTGATAGTGGGTTGTTGACGACGTCTAAAATCTTTTGTAGAAACACTTGCGCTGAGTCATCCGCAGATAATTCTGAAAGCTGTTGTGCCAACAGGCCCTGAACGGTAAGACTATCCAATCTCTTCAGCCCCGCAACGGCGCTATATTGCAGAAGTAGCTTCACAACATCAACATGGCTCGAACGCAGCTGTGGGGGTTTCTGTCTGCCTGACTCCTCTTCGTAGAACTGCCGATGTTGTTGGTCTGAAGGTATGGCAATAGTGGCGTGAAGCATAGTGTTCCCACCTAGTGTAGTTTTGGCATTTACGTCAGCTCCACACTTAATGAGCTTCTTCGCCACTTCAAGGTTCCTAAAGTAAGCCGCCTCGTGTAAGGCTGTATATCCGAGTCGATCCTGGCCATTAATACTAGCGCCGTCCGCTAAAAGACGGTTGACAGTATCCGTCTCTCCCTTGGCCGAAGTTGAAAGAAGCGCCAGGCTTTTCCTCTGAAGGTTCAAGACAGGCGATGCACCGCCTTTCAGAAGCAGAGGTGCCATTAATTGCGAAGTCCAGTCTTTATTTAAAAGGGCAAGTTCCAATGCCGACATGTTGTTTTTATCTAAGGCGTTGAAGGCCAAGTCAGAGCAAATCACCTTAAGTGCACGGCGGAAGTTGGCCTGAGGTGGTCATAACTGCACATTCACATGAAAATTCCCCACCGTGAGGCGATGGTTCATGACTTTGCGTGGTCCCTCACACTCTGAAATTACCAGACCACCATGCAGCCGCCGGGCAGGCTTCGCAGCTACACCATTTTTGATCGTCATCAATTCCTGTTAATATCACAGGGCTGGTCTGCGGGTGACTTGCGGAGTAGATTCATAGTGTTCGCACATAATTTTGAACCCGACTGAGATCTGCCCGGTCTGCATAGTCTTGCAGATGACGATGGAAACCCTTCTTACCTACTTGGTGGTACTAGAGCTCTTTCTAGGGCTCGGCTCTATCTTGCCATCACGGCACGTCGTGGACAAAATAATTGGCACTACAAGCTAGGATCACACCTTAAAAATTGTAGAAAAGGCCTATCGACGATCTTCTTTAAGCTTATTACTACCAGGTATCTTTTAAAATGTTCTTAATATCTTCTAAAGCCTATTTACTATCTTTTAAGACCTATTAACTATCTTTTACCGCTTATTATTTATCTGTGAATACTGCATTCCCACCTTGCAATACCAGTCTTTTTGTCCAGGACGTGCACGGGAACGCTTCGCACACCAAGACAACTCCGAGTCGGTTCCGAGGTAACTCGCCTGGTAAATGGCGGCAGGGCTGAAGCTCGTTCCCAATAGCCAGTAGGTAGATACACTACGCTCTTACTACCTACCTACCTCGTCTCAAGAGATCGGTGCCGAAGACCCTGCCTTGTGATTGCCGCAAAAGTAACGGGCCTCGGATGACACCCGTCACCGAAAAGTCCGAAGGCAAATGGCTCTCTCCTGTGACAATGTCTTACCGATCGTGTCCTGCCTTCCACGATAGGTACGGGTGTTTGGAGGAAGGCTGTCCATCGCGCAGTGCGGTCCCCAGAGGTCTTTAAAAGCTCACTTCTAAAACCTCTCTTCTCCCTCGATTCTTCTTCAGCGACAATACAGTCGTTCACCGTCTCCTAATCTCCTTCTAGTTTATTTCCACTACATCTCTCATCCCCAGCTATAGTTGTCTAAGCTACTTCCCATTTTTTCACATTAAGTTCCTAGTACCGCTAGCTCTAGACTTTTGCCTTGCCTGCTCACGCCCCAATGTCATTTCCAAGCGCTGCTGTCGCGTCTGCTGCCGCCCGAATCTCTCGCCTGCGAGCGCTGCTGCCGCCTATTCTTCCTCGGCTTCCAAGTACTTCTATCTTTTAGCTGTTGGCTTTTATGGCGCTCCTGGTTAAGGTGCTGATTGAGTGGGTGGTGGGATGGGGTCAGCGGCTGAACAAGTGTCTGGTCAGGTGTCTGGAGCGGTGGCCCCGTATTCGTGTAGTGTGCTGCGTCTTGAATTGTTTGGTTTGGGGTACTTGGTACGTCCCGTGGTTGTCGGCACCAGTATACGCCGGTTTGGGCTTGGCGGCTGTGCGGGTTGATGGGAATCAGTTTGTCATTTGGCTTGCTTATACTGCGGGTCTAGTTGGTTTTCGGATCTGTATGGGATGGGTGTTGGAGTACTTGCGGGTGTTTTTGGGCGATTTAAAGGAGATGGGATGGTGGAGAGCGATGTGTTGGAGGATCAAACATTGGGTCTTGGTTGCGGCGGCCGATGTTTTGCGGGGGATGGGGAGGAAGATTGATGGGTGGCTTGTCAAGCTGGACAAGGCGACACTCGACTTCAATGGAGAAGGCTAGAGTGGCTGCGAATAATGATTCTATGGTTTGAGACAAACGGGGGTGCTCGCTGATATTTCTTAGTAGATAGTCGAGCCGTTCAAAGAATATTTTTTTCTATCATGCCAATCCCGTCGATTGTTGTGACATCTGTCCTTCGTGGTCGTTTTTTGGTCGCGGTCTGGGTCTTCCGAAGAACTTCGCCAATTCTCGGGCAAAGGCAACAGGAAAGCAGGAAATGAGTAGAAAACGGTGATGGATATGGAAAAAGCTACCAAAACAGAGAAAAACCACTAAAACCAACAAATATCCCACAGAGGGGTGGGCCAAGAGCATCCACCATCTGGCTGTCTGACCCACTCAGGGCCAAAGCTCCCACACTTACAGTTTGGGTTACCGAAGCCGTTTAATGAACTTATACGGAGGTGTTAACAAAGCTGTGTGCCAGGCAAAGGACTAAAGGAAAGAAGGAAGTAAACGAGGGCAAAAGGAAGGCCTGAACAATCAGGCCCGGTGACAGAACAGTAGGTCTCAACAGACGGGATAGAAGGCATATAAATCTAGGTAAGTAGGTATCCGTTATAGAATCATTCGAAATATAAAAGTGGACATAGAATATCCAAAACGTAAGAGCAAGAGCCAAAAACAGGACGCTACACCAACTGCCAGTCATCATCAGCCTCCCCTCCACCAAAGTCATCAATATCATCCACCTGGTCCCAATCCCCTAGATCATCCTCACTCGTCTTGGCACCACCTTCATCTAGGCGCGTCTCAGGCGATGGGTTAGCGTCCCTCTCCTTGTCAAATACCTGCAACGTATCTTTGCTTTCCTTCAAAGGTCCGTAGTGCAATTCCGTATGCATGTAGTTCATGTTCACCAAGAGGTCGTCCTGAAGCCTTAACCGCTTCGCTGAGGATTTCTCTCCTTTGTGTCGCCGCGATGTCGATGGGTCATCAATCCCCAACGACGGTTGCTGCCGGTCTTGTTGTGAGACGGTCTCCTTACCGGGTTGAACTGTGCCAGATTGTGTGGTATCCTTGCTCCCATTCAAAGCCGAGACCTCTGTCTCAATGCCATGACATGCTTCTCCACATGCATCCTCTCCCGATATCTCCTGCGGGTTTTGTTTTTTCCCTTTGTGCTGTTTTTTACATTTTGTCGGATTATCCTTGCGAAACTTCAACGATTTGAGGGCATCCCCCGCCTGGACTGGCTCTTCCTCTCCGTCTGAATCATTCTTGTCAAAGTGGCGGTTCTTCTTGACACTCTTCGGTTTTTCAAGCCCATCATATTGTTCTTTTGCGGTGCCCTCTTCGCTTGTTTATCCTTTTCGATACGATCGTCTTCCCGGATTACCTCATCTTTCTTGGCCACTTTATGTTTACCCGAATCTTCGTCGTCGAATGGTTTTGGCCGTTTACTGGATCTATCAGATTTACTCCGATGAGATCTATGTTTCACCTTTGACCGTTTGTACTGTTGTGCCGGGCGAAGGCCCTTGTCATGTTCCTCCTCGAAACCTTCAACCAATCCGTTCGGTTCGTGTTGTTCTTGGGTTTCGCCGAATAGCATGTCTTCCTCATTCCTCAAAAAGATATCCTCTTCGCGCTCGCGAAGACCAAGCCCCCCTGTATTGACTTCGTTGATGATGGCAATGCCATGTTGCGGTGGCAACGCGCAATCGATCCTCGCCACGGGAGCAGAGACTGTGGTGCTTTCTACCCGCTTCTCAATTTGTTCATCCCACAGCATAACATCCCCTTGACAACGATACCACACCCACTGTTTGGAGTTCTGATCGTATACAACAGATGAGCCAGTGCCAGGGGATACCTGGATGGCGTGCGAGTTGGGGGATTGGTCGTCTTGTAGCAGCTGATCGTCCGGTTCTTCCCAAAATTGAGCTGGTTCTTGTGGCTGTTCATGCTCCCATACTGTAGTGTCTGCAGGCGTTGGGCAGGTAGGGTTCTCGTGAAAGAGTAGCCACTTCCCTACTTGCCAGTAGGGTTTGCGTATGGTAACGCTGAGCTTCTTGATGGCAAATGTTAAACATACCCAGGCAGAGTTGCCAGTGGGCCCATGGGCTCTGTCTACAGCGAGACCGACCCTCAGGGGGGAAAAAAGCCGGTCTTCATCAAGTCGCCCAAGTGTCAAGATGTATGCAGAACCTTTCCGGATGGCGTCTTCAAATCTGCGGATGCTTTCAAGGTCTTCTTCCGGGCTGGCATAAGCTTCAAAGGTCGGAGCTTCAGAAACAAAATGTGAACCCGACTGCCCCGCAGCCGTCATCAGCATCCGACGATTCGCTCCTCCGCCGAAAACATTTTGAATCTTGTAGGCACACCAATAGCCTACCAAACCATCACCAGTCCACAGAACAGGGTTGGCAATCTCGTTGTTTCGCATACCACTCAAGACTGCTGGAGCCCATCCAAGATGCTTCGCTCTTGGCGGTCCATGATAGAAACCAGCTTCATGGCCTCTGCCTTTTGAGACTCATAGATCATTTTCATACCGATTTCAAGCGAGAAATTTAGACGCCATTCAAGGTTGAGAATGGCGAAAAGAGCGCGTGCGTAATCCAGCTTGACACTGACTTCTCGGTCCTTGCATCCCACCACGATGTCTGAAAGCATCACTGGGTGGCAATCGTTCCGTTCAAGACTCTGCATTGTCTGGGCCAGAAAGCGGTATTTCTGGGGGTTCAGGCGAGACTCAAAGATCAGCACGTCAATAATGGTCGAGAAGTTTACAGAGCCAGCGCCGGTAATCACGATGGCGTCGGCTGCAAACTTGATTTCTTGATATGTCCAAAAGCGTGTGATCCACTCTGCAAAAATTGAATAGTGTTAATTATCTCAATAAACCATTTACAGCAAAAAAGGAGGGGCGAGGTAAAGTTGGCAGTGATGCTCACTTCCGCAACATAGAACCACCGCAGTATCGACAGGGTCCACCGACCTCAACCTCAAGACCAACGCATCCATGGCAATGACTTGTTTGGCCTGTCGATATATGGAAGCCATTGCATTGATAAGGTTCGTCTTAATTTGCAATCCCTCCTTCCTGAACAGATCTGCAGGTCCTGGGATGGACAGATTGTCAATCCACAGCCACCGAATACCCAATGGTTGGATCTTGATGAAAATCTGTTCGAGCAAGCTTCGGTGTAGGCCTCTCTCATAGTCATCTGTTCGCAGCCCTTCTTCCCACACATGTGTCAATGCGGCGTAGGAACCAGGTTGCCGAAAGCTGAATTCACCACGGCTGTTGACACACAACGCGCCAAGTGCCCTTCCAGATTCCTGAACCATTTTCCACGCTGGCTTGACAAAGTCCGTTTTATCTCGATCATTACGGTACTTCACGGAGAAGGAGCGAAGCGTTTGGGCCGCGATCTCGCTGCTGGTTGCATCGATGCGTGAAAAGATTCTGTCCAGATCCTGTTCATTCCATGAACGGAGTTCATGTTGGGAAATGGCGCGGGCTGTCTTATTCGAGAACCCTAGCTCCTGAAGATATACCCAGATGTCGTTCATAGCGGCCGATGCTGTGTTCTGATTATCCGCTTCAATTGATCCGATAAGAAATGAGAGTTTTTGGCAGGAGATGGACCAAAAACTTCAATGACGGCTGATGGAGAACATCGATAGTAAAAGAGAGGAGTTCAGGCAGTATAACCGTGCTCAATAAACTTAATTTGGCATTTTTGGAACCCATACACAGCAATGTTGCAGCGGGGTGCGATATATGCAGGTGAGCTGGCAGACATACCTCTGCTGACCGATTGGATGATGTGTGACAAGGGCTGGTAAACAGGGCTTGGAACAGTAGTTCAATTCAGTAATAATCTTCAATGGCCTCGAAGTCCATGATGAAGAAAGAAGAAGAAGACTTAGAATAGTACAGTGATCCTGAACGTATATTTATCCTCCGTCAAGTGGTCCGTACCTTCCTTGCCTCAGGTCTCTGCCAAGTCCTTCAATATATCACTGAGCCAGTAGGATTCCTTTGATACCCGCCATGCCTCTGATTGCCTGCCTCACTTCCATCGGTTGGCTCACAACGTGCAGGTCGGTAGCTGTTGACCCGAGCTGTGGCCTGTTGGTCGTTTGCCGTGTGACATGATGGTTGGGTCGTATCACACACGCTTCCTGATAGGCAGCTTACTCTGGAACGGAGATGGAGTGATATCTGCATGCAAGCCATGCAGATCAAATTTCAATCAAGGCATACTGAAGAGCCTCCAGGTTGGCAGCCCTCTAAACAGTGCAACCACCACCTTCAAAAATCGTGCAACTAAGGTACTTTCCCTGTACCCATAGGTACCCCGCGACGAACATGATTGGAATATTTCGAGGCGTTACAGCGAGCGATAAGCCGTCTGCTTGTTTAGCTATCGGTTCTCCAAGCTAGTATGCCCGACCAACATCGCTGCCGTTGATCGCGGGAACTGAAATCCAAAAGTGCAAAATTCAGGTAGGTAGTGAAGGAGCCCTCGGTTCAAGTCTGCCGTGCCGACAAGGCGATTGGGGAGGTGTGGCATGCATTCCTGACCAGTCAATCAAAACCGGAGAACCGTGTGTAGACATATTGGAGTCGAACACGTTGAAGTGGTTGCGTCTTGGATGCAAGAGCTGGTTTGGCATCGAATCAACGCTCTTCGAAATAATTGCCATGAATGCATGTCTCTTTTTTTGAAAATTCCCGAAGGCCTCCAAAGCTCCGGCGCCTCACGGTCACGCCCTTACCCCTCACTGTCTCACCTTCGCCGCTTTCCAACCAGCCACATTGTGGACAGAAGCACCGAGACTGCGCCACCATCAACAAATTTCAGAACAGAGTCAAGAGGTCGGAAGGGATAGGGGATATATTTGAAGACACTGAATATATTCCTAGGTATGTCAAGTTTGTCGATAGGCCATTGCCAAACTGTCAGGGCCTTTTGACTTTCTTTCGATGCCTGGTGGTTACTAGGTACCTACCTATCTTTTACAGCCGGTCTTTGACGATCAATAGTCTTTTTTCTCCCACGACGTGTCCCCCTTATCTTTCGAGGGCCCCGCATCTTTGCCTTAACACCGAATCTTCCTTGTTCTTCGAGAAAAGCCAGCTCGGAGGTAGAGGCCACCATCACCTGCAAACCTGCTTTGCTGCGTTAAATATCCCTCAGCCTAAGCCATTATCATGAACCAAGGTACCTTTCAAGGTCAAAGATAAGACACCTCACGGCAAAATGCAAATTCCAATAAGACTTTTAATGTGGCGGATTTTCCAATGTGTTTAGCACCCAGATAGCCTGTTAGTTCTCGAGTAGCCAAACACATCATTGAACCCCCATTTCTGCAGAACTCCATTGTTCGAGTATGGGGCCCTAGATTTTTTCGTCTTAGATGGCCGTATTTGCGAGCAGGCTGCGATATCATAAGGTCCAAAATCGCTCGAGTCCGCAATCTCAAGTACGCAGTAAGCCATTCCTGGTAAACACTACCTCCCTACCTACTCAAACTCCTGGACCACTGAACTTGACAAAGTTAGGTACGCAGTGAAACATGGAAGTTGAAAAACCAAGGCCAAATCTTACCTTCTCAGGTGATACTTCATGTGTTGAGGCTCGTCCCAAGCTTCCTGCTTTTGACTCATTGCAGCTTCTGTGATCATGGGGACAACGATGGCCTCGGCTATTGGGTCTTAGGTATGGAAGCAAGAGTAACTAGAACGAGAAGATACAAGTGAAGCAGCTGGGTCGATAGGGACAGGGATCTATGCCTCAATTGATAAGGTAATCTGATCCCATAATAAAAATGGATAAATGCCCGAAGACAACGCAAACGCACCTACCCGACCTTACCTGTCTTAGACGTCTATGCCTGACCTACCTACTGGAAATCAAACCTTTAAACCCAACTTTGCTAACCATGGCAGAAGCTTATAATTCAAGGCGCCCCGCTAAGTTGTCAATAGTCCCGATGACGTTCCTCTTATTGTAGTCCATTTTCTATAAAATGACATGTGCAACACAAGGTCCGTTACTCAAACAACCCGCCATCTACGACCAGAAACTCAATCAACCTTACAATAGCCTCCAGGCTTTCTTTATAAGAAGTTCGCCACCAGAACAGCATTGAGGTGTCCACCTCGGAGGGCTTTACTGGGGTCCTCAACTGCACCTCGGCTGGGAGATGATCCCAGATATTGTCAAACAAAGTACAGATTTCAACCCTTCGCTCATCCTCCTCCAAGCTATCAGTGGGAAACTGCCCCGCCTTCTTCAGTTCGGTTGATAAAATACTGGAGATTGTGAGCAGCGCCTGACAGCATTGTAATGTCTTTGCATGGTCTTGCATGAGCCCATTCAACATCACCCGTACTTTCCTCTTTTTAGAGAGTTGAGAAAGCTGCTCGGCGGGAGAAGTATCTTGATTGTCCTGAATGACTTGCCAATCGAGGTAGCGATCCAGTGCGAACAGATCGTACTGTATAGCTGAATCGCGAAGAAGCGTGGTTAAATCGACCATCCTCTCAATATCCCCGCAAATCTTTCGCAAGCTTTCAAATTCTACTAATTTGTTCAGCAGTTTTTTTTCCTGCGAATGGAGGAGTTCACGTTGCCTCCTATAACAGTAATCTTGAGCTGCAGTGATGGAAAAAACCAACCCGCCCGCCACAGCAACCTTCTTGATATCGGCCATGACACTTTGGACGTTTATTGGGGTACTGGCGACTCTGCCTTCGGTGCAATCGCGTTGGCATTCCAGCAATCCGAGTGTCTTCAATAAGTCGATACTGTGTGATATGGATGCCGCTGCCATTCCCATTACCATGGACAACACTGCCTCTTGACTCTGGACGGAGTAGTGTTGCCGCTTGCCACCCTTGTCACAAGCCTGGCCATCTGCTTTCCCCCCGGGTTTCGAGACAACATTACTCAGGGCCACCTCGCCGTTTGCGACGGGCCACCGGAGATCTTGTAGAGCTTTCTGGGCATCGGGAATTCCACCATCGCTGAACGTGTAGATGGTACGCAAACATTTGTGCAGACTTTTAGCAAGTATGGATAACATGAATGTCGTCGTGTGACTCAGAGACAAGTCGGTAGTTGCGGTTGCCCGGCAGGTCAAAATAATGGCGTTGACATGGGTCACTGTCTGGAAGAACATGTACACGGCATGTATCCTGAACAGACGCTGCCGAAGCCCGATGGAATCCCCAAAACTGGGGATGTCAGCTACGAGCACTGTTTTGCCGTTCAGGCGAGAGGAATGTGGTCGGACTCGATAGCATGTGATAGGCTGCATCTCACTGTCTTGTCCCTGGACAGTTTCATGGCCACCTACGACAATGAGGTGTGCAGCTTTTTGAAGGTCCACCTCAAGCAGATGTCCGACGAATTCATTGATCTGTGAATACTTCCCATGGCCACTGGGTCCTGCAAAGACTACCACAACCGTCTTTTCGAAATCTTGGATAGACGCGGCATGGCACTCGGGCTCAAATCCAGCGGCGACGTCAAGAACACGGACAGCGACATTGTCCATGAAACAAGCTCTCGCGCCAATACGCTCTTCGAGGGTCTTAAGCCCGAGATGCAGTTGATGACCCGTTTCCGATTTGTGCATCTCCCAAGGTCTCTGTCGAGCTTCCAAAAAAAGATCTGCGCGGTTCTCAAAGTAAAAGCTGTTTATCCTAGTAGCCACCGGTGGTAATTTCGGGCCTGGAACAACCGGATCCTCTTGCATATCGTCTGGCGTGGGGTTGACATGGATTGTACGTATAACCGCCGAGGGACTCCAAGGTGAGTATCCGACCATCGTTTTGATCCTGAACGACACTTCGTACTCGCAATCACCAAATAGCCGGGCATCTGCCCCTTCCCCGATGACGAGGCCCAGATGCATATCTTGGCTTTCGAATCCCCTCCACATCTCATTCTCCTCCAACGCCTCTCCTTGTGAACCTCCAATGGTCTCATAATGTCTCCAAGAACCAGACAAAGGTCGATACTTCACTGTGATTCCCGTGGCTGGAATCAATGCTTCCTCCGCTTCAGGGCGCTGGTAGGCCCATGCAACACCAAAGCCTTGGTCCCGTGCAGTTAGAATAGGGGCATCCGGGGCGCCGGGGAGCGCATTGGTTACAATGTGCATCTCTCCTTTAGAGTAAAGCAATATGTCACCCAGGGCGGTCTTCCGCCGCTTTTTAGCGCCCGGAAGATATGCCGAATCGATACTGGCCACACCACACACCACCTCCCGCACTAGTTGTTGGGCTTTGAGGTCTTTTAAATAACTGCAGGATGTCCTCAGGCGACTTTTCTGTTCCCAGTTATTAAACCACTCTTCGGGCCCGGGATCGTCTCCCTCATCTGTGCTGTCGCTGTCGTAGGTGATGACTTCCGCAGATTTGATTTTGTCTCCTAGCGGATGTCTAGTTCGATTGATGGTATCCTTTCCCCCAAGACTTAGGAGCAAATGAGGGGTCTCCTCCCCAAGCAGCGACCCAATATGACGTTCGCTGAAGCAGTTCTTGAACCCGTAGGTACCTAGCAACTCATCGACAATAGTGTTTTGTAAAATGCCAGCTTCCTCGATTTTGAGCTGATGGAATTGCTTGGCGAACCTAGTACGCTGCTGGAAAAGAGCGATGGCGGCTTCCAGAGTCTCCTGTTTGACGGTGGAGGTACCATCTCTAAGCTGTGGAAGGATGATGCGCACAGTTTTTTCAAACTCCAGCTTTGCGGCCGAGAAGACGTCCAGCACGTTTTCGATCTGTCGCTTGATCTTGGGGAAAAACTTTCGGAATACGTCTTCTTTTAACAGATCTTTCATCTGGAGCCCCACTTCCTCCCCTGCGTTGAGTCCTGCAACTGTCTTTTGCACGAGGTTGTCATCAAGCTTTCGGATTGCCCGGCTTGCAGTGTTGTCGAGGTCTTCCAGTGGATAAAGGGTATACGATAGTGCGTTGAACTGTTTCCTGAGATGAATGGGCATCTCGTGGGCGATCCGGCGTGCGTCGTCAATGCTGGTAACGCTCTCTGCTATAGCGCCGTTGTATGTGATGTTCAACCTGCTGGATAAGGCAGATGACTGTTCTGAGTTCTCGGCTTTCGTGCTTCCACCAACAGGCAGCTTAGCGAGCTCCCCTTTCAAATTGCCTAGCACGGTCTTGACATGCTCAGACGAGTCACAGGACTGAACAAATGAAAGAGTTGCTGCCCCGCCCTCGGTCACTTCCGCAACGAAATGGGTGAAACGAGGGTTGTTAAGATGTCCGGTGTGCTGCAGGGCATCTGTAGCCAAGAGCTCTTGGGGGATACGGCGCGTGCGACGAACTATGGTGCAGGAGACGTCCATACGGGCTTCAAATGCTGCTGATCTCTGGTCGTTCAGGTAACGAGCAGATCCTGTGGCCTTAACCAAGCCAAAGTCCAGATTGAGGGAGCCCTCAATATCCAACCCGGCTTTGCTTCGTGCCTCCTGAAGGGAGTAGGAGTAAGAGAAGGCAGCATCCTGGATTTTGGAATCGTCGATGTCCTGTTCCTTATTGACGACCGCGTTGTCCCATAGCGAAAAACCGGCATGGAGCCGAGCGGTCCGCGCATCGTAAAGCATACCCAGCTGGATATCTTGACCCAAAGCGGGTAGAATCAAGGTGTCACTCATACTGGATGCCGTGGAGGGCGGCGGGTTGACGATGTTGGCGACAAGGGGTATTCGAAGCTTTGTTGGAAAGATCGATGAGCAGTGGACATGTCCCAGCCTCTCAACCGACCTTGGTCTGCTCATTCATTTTCACCAATGCCCATGTATGAGGCCTACAAAGCCATGTCTGATCTATACATATTGGGCATCAACAATCGGATGCTGTGTTACCCGGAAATCGAAGTGTCTGCTATGATTGGTCCTTTACAAGGAGCCAATGCAGCTGACACGGGATGTTTTGGACAAACCAATGCACCCCACATGTGAAAACAAACACATCATATTGATCAGATAATACCTGATAGGTAGGCTTTGCGTGTATCCAATACACCAAGTCGCTATCTTCGAAGGCCTTCGAAGTTTCTTTAATTGGCCGTTGAAGTTTCATTGAATGGCCATCAAGTTTTGTTCAACGTCTGTTACCTGAGTTACCCGATGTCTTCTGAGATATAACCGTGGCGGTCATCGTGCGTTGCAGCTTCCTTGGAATGGCTACAATTGTCCGCAAAGAGACTCTCGCCTGTCTGCAACATGTAAGATGGATCGAAGAAAATATCCTGCTTCAATATTTACCAGTAGTTAGCAACGTCCTCCACATTGAACATGACGAAGACAAAGAACGCGGAAAACGCCACCAATCACAGCTGATTGGCTCAAAGGTTGTGCAGTTGGGGTAACACCGCGGGAATGGCGTTTTGTGGTGCACATCTTGCGTTGAATGTCGAATCATTGCCAGCCAGCATATCTATCTCCAATGTCCCCGGAAGAAACACGGCTCATCTGGTCCTATCGTTTGAGCGTGTCTTGCTACCCGACGCCAAACTTGCCTTGGCTCTCCATTGAGCTGCAAGTATTACGAAATGGCAACAGAGTTTCCACCAGGGCCTCCCGGTCAACCCGACATCAGCTATCTCCCAGACCATGACAGCTATCTCGCCAGGATCAAACGTCGAAGAGAAACCGAAACTTTGACCACACAGTTACCTCCCGGCTTTCCTTCCCAAATCCAAAATGAACTTGTGTGGGACGGTAACGAGCTTGCCGACAAATATGACTGGAACTACAAGCTGACCAGCGACGACTTGGCCGAAATCGAATCAGCCCTTCAGCATTTCCGAGCGCAGAATGTGGGCCTCGGATACATCAACCAGGACACCTTTCCATTGCCAAACCTCCACAAAAAGCTGCGAGAAATTTCCAAGGAAATCCACAGCGGCCATGGCTTCAAGGTCATCCGTGGTGTTCCCGTTACAGCACACACCCGCGAGGAAAACATCATCATCTACGCTGGAATTTCATCTCACATTGCTCCTATCCGTGGCCGCCAAGACTCGCAGTACGATGGAAAGCCAGCTGATGTTGTGCTCGCTCATATCAAAGACCTGACGGCGAGTGTGGATGCCAACAAGATTGGAGCTCCGGCATACACCCATGACAAGCAGGTCTTTCACACTGATATTGGTGATGTGATTGCACTGTTTGCTCTGGGAGAGGCGGCTGAAGGAGGGCAGAGCTATCTCTCTAGTAGTTGGAAGGTTTACAATGAGCTCGCTGCCACAAGACCCGATCTCATCCAGACATTGGCAGAGCCGTGGGCAGCCGATACGTAAGTGCTTTCATTCTCATGCAACTTGAATTGTTCCACTGATATCCCTTAGCTTTGGAAAGCGGGATACACCATACACGCTGGCTCCATTGTTGCATCATCAACCGGCCACCGACACCGACCCAGAAAGGCTGATCATTCAATACGCTCGGCGGGCCTTTACCGGATATTGGGGTCTTCCACGCTCAGCCGATATCCCATCCATCACCGAAGCCCAAGCAGAGGCATTGGATGCGTTGCACTTTACCGCGGAGAAGTATGCAGTATCTCTTGATTTCCACCAAGGAGACATCCAATACGTCAACAATCTGAGTATTTTTCACGCGCGTGCCGGTTTCCGGGATTCAGCGGACAAGCAGTAAGTTTCCATCCATTATGCTGACATTCTGAACTGCAACTAACAATCGCAGACGCCATCTGGTTCGACTTTGGCTTCGCGATCCGGAGTATGCTTGGAAAACGCCCGAGGTTCTACAGAGCAGGTGGGATGGTCTTTTCAAAGGCGTGACCCCTGAGAAATCTGTCTTTCCTTTGGAACCGTTTGTCAGAAGTGCCAGCAAGGGAGATGCCAACGGAGAGAAGCCTAATGGTAGAGTCCTGCAATAGGTAGTTTGCTTGTTTTTTTGCATATTGTCTTGCCACTGTTGGCGCACGAGTGTCGGCATCAAGCCACAATAGCAGACCAACAAGAAGTTTTGAAAAAGCAGCGTATTGCATTCCCAATGAGGACATTCGATCACATCTTTGCAAAGCATAATGGCGAACATGAGACACAGATGCCTGATATGGCAGGTAGCACCGACTGCTGTGCGCGACAGAGCTGGATGGACATCCAATATCAAGCCACAGCGGATGTAAGTAGGTACCTATCTAGGTATCCTTCCTTCTATGTTGTTGCCCTTGTCAGGTCTGACAAGCTGTGACCCCGCCAACGACTGATATGGCATAGAACAAAAAAGTGCCATGCGCACGCAAGATGGCGGAAGAGGCGCTGACAAGTCTTTTAGGGAACGGAAATCAGCCACAAAATGCAGGTGACAAAACCTCAAACAACAACACCCCCACGAAGCTGAACAACGACCTGATATTCTGCACTTCCATGTGTTTGCGTTGGCCATCGGTTCGCCGATGATCACCCTGCACTTCCCACCCCGCTACATCCCGCCAGATATAGGGTCCCCAGGTTTTATCCTACCACTGAGATCTCGGCTCGCCCGATGGCGTTATTCTTGCCAACAATGAGCGACAACCATCCAACCTGCTGCCGAAAATTGTGTTCGCAATTCTCCTGCCCGTATTGGCAGGCAAAATCCCGTCGTATTTTGCTTGACCAAACAGATCGTGAGCTTTCTGACGGATGATCTGCCGCACAACCAACATGGCCATCCCAAAGAACCAAGCCAAGGCCGGGAAAGCTGCAGACAACCTATCTCACCTGAAAAAGTACCATCCACCTCGGGAGATACCACCTGTAGATAGACTAGAGGATCGATAAGGAAAGCCGTGATAGTAGATGTTACTGGTCGGATGCACTGTTGTCAAAGGACAAATGCAAATAAAGTGATGCCATGAGCCAGGGATCTGACGCTTCTCTGCACGTGTTCGAGAAAGCGGAATGTCTCACAACATACCTCTCCACCACTTAAGGTTGATTCATTTCCCATTTAAATGAACTGCAGTACGACGTGGATGTCTCACAAGCAGACGGGTAGATAAAGTCGCGCGTCTACGGCACGTCATCTGTTCCTTTTCTCGTCTCCCCGCTTCTGCGATCTTTTGTTGCTATTACCGCAAGTTTGAGTGGAAGCTGTAAGTAAACAAACAACATCACAAGATTCCCGGCAAACCAACCTAACCCCTTGTTGCCAGCACACTTTCCGCAATGTCTTTCAACTGGCGCCGCCCCTTCCGGTCCCGGGATGATAGCGATGAGCCAGTAACACGGGACGCGCCGGACCTAAACCGAGTCGACAGCGCCGAGGTCTCGGACGGCAGTCTCAAGTACACTCTCGAGAAAGGCGGCAATGACTCCCAACCCTCGTATCAGGAGGCCACAGGAGCACCAGTGGAAACCCGCTCTCCACTGGGATACTCTGTTGGCCCGGTGACCATCATCTTTCTCAACATCAGCAAGATGATCGGAACCGGCGTCTACTCCACCCGTCAGTATCCCCCTGACTGCCAACACCAACACATAGACACTAACAAAACAACAGCCTCGGCCATTCTCAGGGGAACCGGCTCCGTCGGGCTAAGCATGATCTACTGGACCCTCGGCTTCTTCACCTCCATCTCCACCCTCTCCGTCCTCCTCGAATTCGCCTCCTACTTCCCCAACCGCTCCGGCAGCGAAGTCGTCTACCTCGAACAAGCCTACCCCCGTCCCCGCTGGCTCTTCCCCACCGCCTTCGCCTTCCTCAACGTCGTCCTCTCCTTCAGCAGCGGCAACTCCATCGTCTGCGCCCAGTACCTCTTCCGCATCAGCAGCCACACCCCCACCCCCTGGGAACTCAAAGGCGTCGCCATCGCAGCCTACACCCTCGCCTTCCTCTGCGTCGTCTTCCACACCAAAGCCAGCTACGCCTTCTCCAACGGAATCGGCATCGTCAAAACCCTCACCCTCCTCTTCGTCGCCATCACAGGACTCGTCGTATTAGGCGGTAACATCCCCTCCATCCCAGACCCCCACGCCAATTTCCGGGACGCCTTCAACGGCCTGCCACCCACCCCTTACGGCCTCAACAACGCACTGTACCGAATCATCTTTAGCTACACTGGCTTCGACAACGCGTTTAATGTAGTCAACGAAGTCAAAAACCCAATCAAGACCCTCCGCCGCAACACCTTCCTCTCCGTCTTCCTCGTCGCCATCCTTTACAACCTCGCAAATGTAGCATACTTCGCCTCCGTCCCCCTCGACCAACTCCGCGCCGCCAAGGAAATCACCGCATCTCTCTTCTTCACCGCGGTGTTTGGACAGTCCGGCGCCGTGAGAGGCCTGAACTTCCTCATCGCCCTGTCCTCCTTCGGCAACCTCGTCACGGTCCTGATCGGATCGTCCCGCATGATCCGCGAGTGCGGGCGTCAGGGGGTCCTCCCTTTCCCACGGTTCTGGGCGACAACACGACCATTTGGCACCCCGATCGGGCCGTACTTTGTCAAGTGGTTTTTGACGGTGGTCATGATCCTTGCTCCGCCGGCGGGTGATGCGTTCAATTTCGTGGTGGACTTGCAGGTTTATCCGACGGCGTTTTTCCATATTTTGGTTGGGATCGGGCTGTTTATTGTGCGGTATCGGAGGAAGAAGCTTGGTTTGGGGAGGGGCGAGTTCAAGGCTTGGAATGTGGTGTTGGTGTTTAATATCCTCGTGTATGGGTATTTGTTGGTTATGCCTTGGTATCCCCCCGAGGGCGGGCCGTACGCCGGGAATGTGAGCTTTTGGTATGCGACGTATGTTGTTACTGGGACCGGGATGTAAGTCATTTCTTCGCCTCGTTCTTCATCGATACCAAGATATGAGACTGACACTGCAAAATAGCTTGATCGGTTGCGGCATTTACTACTACGCCTGGATTTGGCTTCTCCCCAAGCTGAGAGGGTACCGCATCCGACAGGAGGTCTTGACACTGGAAGATGGCGCGCAAAGTCACAAGGTCATCAAAGTTCCCGTTGCAGAGCTTGCAGAGTGGGATGCCAGTCATGATGCAGTTGGAAGACCGTTGAATAGGGTGGGCAGTCATTCAGGCGACTCGGAGCACATTGGTGTCATAACCACCGACGGCGAGAAGAGGCAAGATGGCGATGTGAAGGATGTAGATCCAGAGAAGTAGTCGTGGGGGTTGGTCGGTCAACGTCTAGCCTTCAACAATCGAGGCCAGGGCAATCTATCCCCAGTCCTCCTCAACCGAGGACAGTCGAGCAATTTTCGTGTTATCTGCACTCCAATATCCTGATCATCTCCGACTCGGACACACTCCTCATCTACCCTTCTTTACATATCCTGTCGTCATATCTCGGATTACCCTTCCTGGAACCAACCTCATTCTCAGCCTCACATCGTGCACTAGCTCCCCTCCGCAACCGCTACGTTACCCCCATCCTTCCATCAAGGCCCAGGCCCTCATCGCGTTCACCAGGGTCCATCCGCCCACGTCGCCCCGCTGCGGAAGTCGCCTTCTGCGGCCTTCAGGGGTGGCACGTGAACGGAGCTAACCCCCAACGAGGAGCAACTTAGGTAACATCCTCGCCCATGATTGGACATCCAGGCATTCAAGCATCTGCGGCTAGCCGGGTAGAGCGTCCGGTGCATCTTACTTGCATGTGCTTTAACGCCAGTGCATGGTCTCACGACCTTGTGTCTCCATTTTCACTGCACACTGGCAGTTCCCGCGGTGGATACTCCTCTCCAGAAGGCCCAGACGGGCGTGATGGAGTCCTTTTCCTCGATCTGATAGTGTTTACAAATGAAACTATTCGTCCCGCTAGTGAATCGCTCTTGTTTCGCCCGTTGTGCCCCCGCATACCAGGGTTCATCCGCATCAGATCGTAGCATCGAGAATCGGGTTCACCACGGGCATAGCCAAGTCGCAAGCGAGCCAAGTGATGCCAATGCGCGCTGTAGATAACCAGACAAGCTTCGTGAGGCAGGGATGTCGTGCAACGAGGTATCGAGATAAGAACCTCAAGACAGAAAGAATTCAGGAGAAGCAATGCATCGAGATGGATGCCATCGAGCTCACAGTATGACGATGACCTGCCTGAACCACATCTCATCGAACGAATCAGGCGGAACGGGCGGGAAACATCAGGAGAGATCGACAAGCCCCGAATTCGCCAATGAGCAGATGACAGGAGATTTCAGACGCCTGCTGAACCAATGAGGGGCTGACGAGGGCTGGGAAAGGATCCTGCATGCAACATGCGGCACTCGCTGATAAGGTGAGATGAGAAGGGTGCGGGGAACGGTGTTGGCTTGTCTCACTGCCGCCAAGCACAACAACACGACCACGACATGGTCGGATGGGAGCACCTTGATGGGTTGGGGGAGTTGACATGAAGAAGAAATGTTCTATAGATGGTCCTTGAACAGAGAAAAATGGGATGATTCGGACGTCGCCTTCATCCGAGATAAAAACGGGGGAGCAGCAATAAAGAAACAAGATTTTCACCAACCTTGACGCCCCCCGGTGCCGGATCGGCTCGTAAAAATAACAGTGTCTCTGATGTTGCGTATGCCGTCCACCGCACTGCAGGAGGGGTGTAGCGCTACGGCATGCCGAATTTGGAGGGGTAGCAGCGCATTTCGTCCAGGGCTGGAACTGACTGACCACTCGGCCATTCCCCCACCCTCGATATCAAGTTTTGCCACTGCGTGTAGGTGATCGTGTAGGTAAAAACTCCGAGATCCTGCTCTGTCTAGTGATCTCCTCGTTTGTGATAGACTTTCGTGAGCTAGTGAGCTTCAAAGAGATGCATACAGAACAACATCCTCGACCCCTCACGGGTGACCCCGAGATGGAACAGACGACAGATGAGACAACCTCCCTCCTCGACGCACAACAAAAGCCAGGATACGTGACGTTCCCAGAGTCGCACCATGAAGACTCCTGGAAGCCTTCTGCGGGCTTCTGGTGGATTGAGACAGGTATGCTGTGTTGGGACAGCCAGAGACAAAGTAGACGGGTGAACAAACCAGCTGACCACTCCCTCGTCAGCTCTCTGGGCCAATGTATTTCTCTCGGGTTTTGATGGGACCATCACTGCCTCGACCTACGCCGCTATCAGCTCCGACTTCGACGCGGCAAACAACGCAGCATGGCTAACGACCTCATACTTGATCACAAGCACAGCCTTCCAGCCTCTCTACGGCCGCTTCTCTGACATGTTCGGGAGGCGAATTTGCTTCTTTATCTCAACACTGACCTTCATGATTGGGTGTTTTGGCTGTTCAACGGCCCAGACGATCTTGACGTTGGACATTATGAGGGCAGTGACGGGCTTTGGCGGTGGTGGACTGATCACAATGGGTGAGTTTTGTTGCAGAGAGTTTGACCAGTCATTGAGCATGGATGTTGACAAGTTCACCTCCAGCTACCGTCATCAATTCCGACATGATCCCCTTCAAAAAGCGCGGCATGTACCAAGCCATGCAAAATATCCTGGTGGGATTCGGTGCCGTCCTGGGAGCGTCATTGGGAGGTTCAATCACCCAAGCCATTGGGTGGAGATGGTGCTTCCTGCTCCAGGTACCAGTATCTCTCTTCGCGCTCGTGGTCGGATATTTTGTGCTGGAAAACCCCACGTGCATGGTGCCACAATTGAGCCCCCTCTCAACCACCCAACGATTCCGCTCGGCCATCAAGAGGCTGGATCTCTCGGGCTCACTGCTCCTCGTCGGTGGACTTCTCCTCCAGCTTCTGGGGTTGACGCTTGGAGGCAATGAGTATCCATGGGCCAGCTTTCCGGTGATCCTCTGTCTGGTGGGAAGCTCCGTCCTCCTCTTCCTGTTCATTGAGGTGGAAGCGCGCACCAAAGCCATTCCCATGATCCCGCTCCGGATGCTGAAGGGCTGGCAGCCGATCGCGGTTCAACTGACCAACATCTTCTCTGGTATGGCTTCGTATGCTGTAAGTCCTCCTCTTCCCAAGTCGTGTACCTTTCGGTTGTTGATATCCTCAACAGTACATGTTCATGGTACCCTTGTATTTCCAAGCTGTGCGAGGTGACTCTCCGTCGGCAGCTGGTCTTCGACTCATGATCCCGGCCCTCGCTACCCCCGTCGGTGGCGTTATCGCTGGGTGGTCGATGCACCACGGAGTCAAACTCTCGTATAACGTTCGGTTGGGCACGGCCATGATGCTTGTCGGAAATCTGCTTACGCTTTCGATGGGAACGACGGGTGCTCGATGGAAGGAGTTCTTTTACTTGATACCTGCCAACCTGGGCCTCGGTTTGACCAATCCCAGTGTCTTGTTTAGCTTCATCTCTTTTTGGGAACACAGAGGTAAGATCAACAACGAGGTTTAAAGAGACAAAGGGTACTAACATCATGTAGAGCAAGCCGTTGCCACTTCAACAGTGTACCTGATCCGGTCGATGGGGACCATCTATGGTGTGACTGTCACCGCTGCCATCGTACAGAATGTGTTGCTTGCTGGCCTTCCTGGGGCTCTTGGGGATGGTGCCAGTGAACAGGTACGTATTCGATGTTGCCTATGTTTCCTCGTCGTTGCATGATGCTGACAGGTGGTGTGGTTACACAGCTGGTCGAGAGGCTGCGAAAATCGCTCTTCGCCATTGGAGAGCTCTCACCCACCCAACAGCTTGCCATCAGGGCCTTGTACTGCGACGCCCTGAGAATAGCATTTGCGGCTTCAAGCAGTTTTGCCTTTCTGGCGTTTGCTTTCTCGTGGGCGCATAGAACAGGGTCGATGCAGAGGAAGGCGTAATCATGGCGATCAGTGTCGGTTGGGCGTTAATGGCGTTTGGGATCAAAGGTGACGTACTGGCTGCTTGGGAGACGGAGGTATGCCGGCGTGTTAGCGTACAGTACATACATCCAAAGAAGAGCATATAGAGAAGAAGGCATCATCCAAGAAAGAGTGCGAGACAACGCCACCGTCTTTCATCATCGCGGCAGATGGTGAAATATTTGGGGAAGAAGGAAGTGAGAGGGAAAGCACCGGTTCCGGTCGGGCAGCAGTGTTGCTCCTCCCTCCCTGGCGTCTCAGTCGTCAGCCTTCCCCAAAATTGCGTGCGCGCTTGATGCACCCCCGCGGATTGTGTGGGACAGGACAGCTGCACCTTCCATTTCGATCTTGAGGCCAAGACATCCGTTGCAAACGCCATTGCCTACCGTTCATGACTAGCTCTCGCAGCTGTCCACTGGTTGATGATTGGAGCCGAGATGCACACAACGGCGAATCATCTAGTACATCTAACCCTAACCCTCCTTCACTCACACGATGTTTACCCCCTGAGTTAGCCCCTGACCACAGTCACCCTCACAAATCACCCAGTCTTATGAACAACAGTAACATAACATTTCCTAACTCTACAGAAACCGTAAAGTTCTAGCTACGAGAAACCTTTCGCGACTACAAATAACCCTCCCAACCAACCTACCTCGCACCCGGCAGTCTCCTCAGCGCCACCTCAGGCTCATACTCCTCCATGTTAAAATCCGCCCCGACATTCTCCTCCCACAGCTTCTTGAAGAAATCCGCCATATACTTGCACCTAACCCCGCAACTATGCTCCGTCTCGACATTATTCAACCCATACCTCGGATCACTCCAGCTCTCCCAGTAACAGAGATAACTGCTCGTCCTCTGACTCCCAGCCTTTTGCGTAGCCTTGTACATCTGAATCGCCACCCAAATCCCATCCCACCCATCCCACATATCCTTCTTCGTCAAGTTCTGCTTCTCCAAATCAGCCCCCGCCCAAAGCGCGTGTCGCACCCAGGTTTCAATCTTCCATTCAATGTGGCAGTAGTCCAGATTCCGGAGGATATCCTTCCATGTCTCAAAATCGAGAACTCGTGTGGAGGGGCCCTCGGGGTAGTGGTAGAACACCGGAACCTTTTTCATCAGGTTGAGCGTGTCTTTTAGGTTGGGGTTGATCTTGAAGTCGTGGACAAAGTTGATTTTACGGACTGCTTTGCCAAAGTCTGCCGGGAGGAAGTACAAGGGGTCGAAGAAGTGCTCCCAATTGACTTTGATTTCGAAGGTGTTGATGCGGTAGAAGATTCTGAAGGTTTCCATGTAGATGGTTCGGTTGGTGAACAGGATCTGGTTGTTGCATGGGGGGATGTCCAGGCCTGCGGTGATTAGCGGTGCGCCGCGGCCGATTTTGACTAGACGGGCGTCGCTTTGGAGGACGGCCGTGTAGATGAGGTAGCGGATGTCGTAGGGGAATGCCATGATGAAGTTCTCTCCGTTTCGTCTACGGAAGCGACTGCTGAAAACGCGGCCTGATCCGGCCTTGACCTTCGTAACGTGACCGGTGCGTCGGAGGGGTGGGGAGATGGTGTCGTAGTAGGGATCAGGGGCGGCCCGGGGCGGGGAGTTGGTGTCGTAGTAGGGATCAGGGACCCGGGGCGGGGAGGTGGTGTTGTAGTAGAGATCAGCAACACCGGTCTGAGGGTCCACGTGGATACTGAAGGACCTGCGCTTTTTGACGGTGAACTCATGGCTTGCAGGCTTGGGTGTGAATGCCGGGGTTGCGTGGAAGGCGGCGTCTTGTGCGGCCCGAGCTTGAAGGTCTGCAAAACCAGATACCCGTCTGAGGGATCCGGCGGAAGTGACTCTCTTTGACGCGTCATGGAGGTTTTCCACGCCGGGTACACGTTTCAAGCTGGGGCCGGAAGACGGCACTCTCTTGGCTGCAGCTTTAAGATCCTCTTTACCAGGTACCCGTTTAAGAGTTGGAGCTTTGGATGGTTGGCCTGGCTCGACTGGTCGGGTCGGACGGGCAGAAGGAGGAGGTCCATGCTCACCAGTACTTTTGTCTTTGCTAGCTTGAGGGGCGTGGCGGTTGATGCCCTGGTTTACAAGTGGACGGAAAGGATGATACTGAGTCCCGTCTGGCTTTGAATTATCTTTCTTCTCCTGAGCCCGCGGGCTTCTGATACCGGCGCCGTCCTTAACCCGAGTAGCTGGTGACGTGTGGCGGTTGATACCCTTGTTAACCAGGGGGCGGTAAGGGTGATAGTACTTTCCATCGGACAGGTTTGCATCACTGGTATACTCTTCCTCCTCAGTTGGTGACCAGATCAGCTCATCATCCTCTTCCTCTCCCTCTTCCTCACCCTGTTGTTGCTTTCCTTTCTTCTTGTCTTTCTGGTCCTTAAGCCTCTTCTTTGCATCCCGCAAGATCTTCAACATCTTCGCTCTTGGCGGCGGCGGATCGATAACCATGGGCTCCTCCTCAAGCGGAGCATTCCAGTCAATATTTGGGCGCGGAATACCCGGCGGAGCGGGAGGTGGTCTCCCAGAAGTCTCCGGTTGCCAGTCCCTGTGCAACTGGTTGATGCTGACCTCCCTGAATGCATTGTGCAACTCCTCAAACTCTTGCCGCTCTCGGGCAGCCTCCGCCATGAGAGCCTGTCTGTCAAGTCGAGACGTATTTTTCGTGCCAGTGGGTTTCAAAATTTTTCTCACTGCCCGTCCTGCTGTGGGCGAAGGGGGATCAGGCTCGTCGTCTGACTCCTCCCTCTCAGTGTCCATATCCTCGTCGTCGATCCATTGTGTCGGCTTTATAGGCGCAAGAGGGACCTCGGGATCGTCGACATCATACTCCTGGACTCGCCCATCAGCGCCGACACGACGTCTTCGAGCCTTGGGCCGCGCAAAGCTGCGTGGGTCATCTCCCCTTCGTTTTTGACCAGCGCCGGTGGCCTCAGGCTCCGCCGGGGTAGAGGTTGGCAGAGGTACACCGGGACGAACGTCTGGTGGCCTTCTCTGAAATAGTACTCGGCTGACAGGTTTGTACTGTACGGGTCTAACGCCTTTTCGGCCGTGGTATTCCGGCGAGCTATTTTCGTCATCACTTTCAGCTGGTAATCCAGAAGGGCGACGTTTGGGCTTCTTTTTATCCTGTTTAGCTCTTCCGGAGAGTTCTTTGACTTTCTCAGGAGTTGTATCAATATCCATTGCGTCCTTCTCACGCCATCCTGACGAAGACCCCGTCGGGTTAGGCGTTCCGGGTCTTTTGGGAAGATTGGGAGGAGTTTGATCGGCCATGTTGACTTTACGGATATCAAATATTGTGACTCTTCATTTGATCGATTAAAATGGTGATGTTTTGACATTGACGATACACTAGAGGTGGGATTTATTATGTACGTGAATGCATTGACTGGTCCTCGGCCCAGAACAAAGAGTGGTGTTTTTGTTCTAGCTTCCCGAGCTTCGAGGTTACAAAGGCATGCAATTGGCATGTCTGCATTCAGACTTGACTTCAAAGGGCCCATCAAGTACAAAGGGTGGGGTAGCTCAATTGTCAACAATAGAGCGACAAGATAAGTCAGGACACATTGATGTTATCGAAGAAGTCAACGAGCGCCCATTCATGCGACAAAGAGCAACTGTGGAGAACAGTGTTCAGCATTGAAAGATTTTACATTCGCTTCACGTCAGGGCATTGCAATATGAAGCTATTCTGTGTGGTTGATGCATGTCTTTTCATGATGACCGCTGCGGGCAATTCAGGGGTAATTCAGGGGTCATAGATGTCGTCCACAAGTGTCAGGACACTCCAATATAACTACCCAATCAGGCCAATTAGAATAAGATCATATCTTACTATCTACCTACCCGATACTTATCTCCCACATCTCCCACCCCGCCCTTCACCACCCTCACAACCACAACCCCCCCGGCGCCATCCCATGCCTCCACCCCCTCCCCTTCCCCCTCCTCTGCCCCACCCCCACCGCCCTCCTGTCCTCCGTCGCATTCACCCACCTCGTCTCCCCCGGCCCGAGATAACTCTCCTTCACCACCCCCCTAACATCAACCACAATCTTCTCCAGATACACCTCGGGCGAATTCACCCTCCAAACCACCTCATGTCTCCCCTCCCCCACCTCCCCCAAATTCACCTTCTTCGTCCAGACCTGATCCGCAACGTGCGGCAGCCACTCAGGCGGGATGTCACCTGCGTGAGGGTTCTTCTCATAATCCCCTAGCACCCGCTGGAAGTTAGCCGGTTGATCATCCAGCGTAAGCGAGAACTCCATTTTCAGCTTTGGATCGGTGTCAAGGCCGGCGTTGATGTACACAGTGGCAGTGACGTTGTGTTTTGATGCCAGGGGGCTGTCGGAGAATAAATAGATCGGGTACACGGCGGTGGCGTCTCTGGCGTTTGTGAGATTTGCGCGGGCAGAGAGGAATGGTCGGAGAGCTACACTTCCTGTGGATGAGCGTGTTCCGAGGTTGGGGATGGGAAGGAAGTGGACGGCGGAGGTGTTTGGGGTGGAGAAGTTGGGCGAGAAGTGCGGTGCTTCTATCGAGATGTACCCCCCTGATGATTCAGGGTATCCCTCAAAGGTATTCGGTGGGAGGAAATTGAGGATGGGAAGACGGATTTGGTCAAAGTAGGGGTATCGAGCGGGTGTGGAGCGGACGCCGATTTCGATGGTGCTGTTGTATTCAACTGGGACTTTTGACCAGTCGGGGATGGAGAGGACGATTTTGTCGTCGGGGTGGGTTGAGTTGAGCACGCCGCTGGTTGGGGTGATGTGCAGCCAGGTTTCTTCCCAGGGGTCAAGTGTCCAGGTTAGTGGGACTCGATGGTCACCTCGGTGGAAGACCTCCACGATTCTTTCTTGAGAAGCGGCAAATGGGTCGAGCTGGGGGAGGAGAGGCGCGAAGTTGGTGGTGGGCATGCTGGCGTCGACGGACTCGGCCCAACGGCCTTGCTCAACTGGGGATGAGGACCCTTCAGCGTAGAGACCGAGGTTGCCCAGGGAGAATTGCATGTTTTGGCGGGTCTGGACGTACGAGAGGTTGGAGACGATATCTCTTGCTGGGTTGGCCCACATCTTGGGCTCTTCGACCTCGTCGTAGACGGCTTGGGACATCATGTCAGCCCATTTTCCTTCGAGCATTGAGTCCCATTCTTCGATGAGGTCAAAGGCGGTCTCAAAGTGCTCAAGGACACTGGAGGCGAGAAGATTGGCTGAATTCCGGCGCTCACGGGCATATCGCAGGTTGAACGCTGTCTTGATTACAACAGAGACGAACGTTGCGCCTGACAGGACCGGTTGGGCAACCAGCTGAAAAAATGCCGGCCGGGTCTCAGTTGGGAGAAGGGCTGTGATGTTGTTGACGCGAGTAGACAAATAATCCCAACGTGAAAGAATCCTTTCGGCTTCGTAGTAGGCCGTGGTGGAAAATGTCGCTGGGGTGATATGCTCGTATCGCCGTAGACCCACCAGCCGGGAGTGCTCCATCAAGATATCACCAATCTCCTCTGCGTGCTCAGGGCCGAACTCTCTCGCGGCATACTGGGCGAGATAAGCTGGGATGCTGTCGAATGTGATACTGGAGGCGTTCCAAGCCAGGTCCATGGCCAAGTTCAGGGGCAACTCCATCGGCTTGATATCCCCGACATTCATGATCCAAATCCTGTTCGCACCCCTCAAATGAGAATGCAGAAGCTCCTTGTACACCTTCCCCAGATTGTTCGTGTTGTGCCATTTATACGATCTCGGTAAACCGACGTATTCGAAGTGGAAGTACACGCCTGTCCCACCAGGCCGCTCCGTCTCATTCCCAGTGGGCAGGCGGTAAATATTGCCCTGGTTATCGTCCGGGAACAGAAGCGTGATATCATCGTCTGGATTCAAGCCAGCGTCATAATAAGACGCCACCTCCTTGTAAAGCGCCCACACTTGGTTGACCGCCGTCTCAGAACCGTGATACTTTTTGATGATTCCTCTCTGAACCTCGAACACATCCTTCAGCATCTCGATAGCATTCTGAGTGTTGGCAGCCTCATCACCAAGACCTCTCATACCAATCGTGAAGTAAGACTCGTTTTTCCCGGCACGCGCAATGCCCTCTTCAAAGAACTTGGTGACATTTGCTTTGTTCTTTGACCAATCCCATGAGCCTCTTTCAGTTTCGTTCCACTCATTGGTAGCCATCTGCATCGGCTCGTGATGGGAGGTCGAAATAACAATGCCGTAGTCATCCGCCAGCTGCTGGTTCCCAGGGTCATCGGTAAAGAAGATATTTCCGGGTGGGGGAGTCCAGGATTTCCACATCGCTGGCCAGAGGTAGTTGGCTTTGAGACGAAGGAGCAGGTCGAAGACGTGGGCATAAAATTCGGTGTTGAGGGGGTAGCGGGTGGCGTTGTGTTGACGGGCCCACCAAGTGTTTAACGCTGGCTCTTCGTCGTTGATAAATAGCCCTCGGTATCTGACTGTTGGTTCGCCATGAACGGTGGTTTTGTTGAGGGCAAAGATTTGCGAGTGCTTTTGTGCCGGTACATCAGCAAACCAGTGGTAGGGAGACTGTCCGGATTGCTCTGCCAAGGTGTGGATGCCGAAGATGGCGCCTCTCTTGTCGCTTCCTGCGATGACCAGTGCATGGCCGCTGCCGGGTAGCTGCACGGCGGTTGTCTTGAATGTCTCCCATTTTCCCTGAATATCCGATATGTCGATGATACCTTGAGATGAGAGGTCGCGAATCAACGACGAATTTGTTGAGCCAGCGATAATCACCGGCCCTTGGTCGGCAGTGGTCGAAAGGCTAGCGAAGGTGGCATTGGCTACGCTCCTCGGCACTCCAGTAATTTGTTCAAGATCTCGAGCGAGGCTGTTCGCCGCGATGTGAACACCCTTAAAGTCATCCTCAGCCACGAGAATGGGAGCATTGGCAATGTTGAGCTGCGCGGTTGCCACAGCGGGATCGTCATCGACTTCAAACGAAACAAATCGCTCCTCCAGTAAAGCAGCACACCGAAAAGAGAGGCCGGCGGCAGCCCAAACCCAACCAAAGAGCCGCATTTTGTGGAGGAGAGCCTGCGCCTAGGACGAAAGTGTCATCACCACTCCCAAGTGCAACTGTTGATGGCTATATATCAATACACTGGCCACGACCCACCTGCCAAGGTCTGGCAGTTCGCCAAGGGTTGCCATTGATGGAATATCAACAGTTTACCGGCGGGGTACCTCGTTAACCAGCCCTGGTCGCGATGATCTTGTGGGCACTGTCAGCCGGCTGATGTGGACGGGTTAATTGGGTCGTCCACGGTTGGATACACAAAGCCGGGACGAAGCTGCATGGCGACCTGGTGGCGGGATCTAAAATCAGTCTCGATAAATGAACGATGCAAGGGGCAGATATTAGCCCGCTGTGATGCTGTTGTAGTGCAGGAGAGCTGATCCTAAAGGTCCTGCGGTGTGCCCTTCATTGACAGACAGTTCACGCATAGAGCAAATGGACAAGACCGAGAAACAACATGCAGCTCATCATTGCGCACAGCGCAATGGAATTATACCTCGCTACCTATTTCTAATCCAATAGCACAAAACAGTTCTTATCCAGAAGACCAATCCACGCCAAGCGCCTTCCCCAACGCCATAATAGCCTCAGCTCTATCCAAAATGCAAAGTACCCGATCCCTCCACACGTATTCCATCATCACCCTTAGTTGATAGAGAAACGATCACGGCTGCTGCGGCTGCTAGGACCGGGGGCCGGGGGAGGCGGCTGCTGAGGGTTCGATCTGTTCCTCCCCATCATCGTCGTCATCGCCACCATCGTCGACGGGCGATCCGTCTGCAAATGCGCAATCGCCTCAGGCCCGACATGCTCCGGCCACATGCGGTTCATATAAATAATTGCCTCCAAGCAGAAGTGCTGGCAGTTGTTGATGAACATGTTGTAATCCCCACCATTGTCAAACACGCTCTGGGTAGCGCGTCTAACCATGTTGTTGGTGACCATCGCGCCGTGGATCTGGAAGGCAGATCTAGCATTGGAACTGCTCATGGTGAAGCCGTCGGCTCTCACTTCGTAGCCCTGCCTGCTGCCGGTGCCGCTGGAGGTGCCGTTTTGGATGTTGATGTGGTAAAGGGTGCCGACCGGGCTGCCGTCGTAGTCGGGGAGGAAGAGGCCTTGGTGGCCGGTGGTGTTGCCTCCCCATCCGATGCGGTAGAGAGGGCGAGGGCGGTTGTAGTCGATGCTGACTGAAGAGCTGGAATTGCTGGAAAAGGCTGGGCGGGGTGAGTCCCTGGAGCTGGAAGATCGATGGGAGCCGTTGGAGTCACGGGACGTGGGGCGGGGGACGCCGGCCGATCCTCTGGAGCTGGAAGAGTGACGGGAGCCCTCGGAGTCTCGCGACGAAGGGCGGAGTGCCGACTCCCGTGAGGAAGGGCGAAGGGAGCCACGGCTAGAAGCGCTCTCCCTGGATGAAGGACGGGGAGCCTCAGCCGAGCGGCTAGAGGTAGAAGAGTGGGATCGGCGAGACATGGTGATCGTGTTGATATAAACTTGTTCAAGTTTGGGCTAAAAGGTTGAAAGTGTTGATAAGCTTCGGTCAACGAGCTGTAGTGATGAATGTATTGGATTGCTGGATGATGAATTGGATTGCTGTTGGACAGAAGAAGGCATCTTAAATACAATTCAAAGCGTTGCAATTTCGTCCAATATCAATGAGTGAAAGAGTACGATTGTTACCAACGACCAGGTCTGTAACAAGGTCGCCCTCACATTGTGCCAGTATCGCGAACAGAGTCCAGGTGGCTAAGGTGGAGGATGAAGGTGAGTTGGCTAGCAGCCCAAATCAAAATGGCGAGGCCAAAATCCTACAGGTGGAGCAAATTACTTATACATCACCCATAATTAGTTTCATTCCAGGTCTCGGTCATAGTAGGACGCCAGCCTGGCGAGACAGAGGATCGATTGAATGTGGAGATAAACCCATCGGTCACCACCTGGGATGAGTTCATAACCGACTGATTCGCTCAGTCTTTCGCTTATCATTTCCATGTGTTACGGGCGGCACAAATCCTAGTAGGTAGACTGCTGGTGCCGTTGCGGCCCGTTCTACGCATATGTGCGTCGCTGGCCCAGCATCTGTGCCGCCGCCAGACCTCGAGAAATGCTACCACTTCTGACACTAGCATCGATCCCATTGTGGATCTGAAAGTTATTTTTCGATCAGCAATGGAGTTCTGGCTCCATGTTAGTGATATTCTCAGACCTGCTGCTTCAAACGGAATGCAGAATTATGATCATGTGCGCATGATTATCCCTGGCTCCTTCGATAGCCCTCGGGCTGTTCGTGTTCTCAAAAGTATCTGGCATGTAAAAATGCAACGCAAACTCTTGAAACAGAGAGTAATAAACAATAGACATGCGACAATTCCAGGTTGTTCAACAATCTCTACATTTGAGGGGTAATCACAAGCGGCCGACACATATGACGGTGCATAACTCCTGTAGTGAACGCGACCCTTATAGACTCTATCTCTCAATCAACTCCGTAAACTCCAGTCTCTCCTTCGAGCACGGATGCAAAACCTCCTTCAGAACCGGGATCCACCAATCCTCGTGAGAATGACACAGCTTCATAGCAAAAGCATATTCCGCATACTCGGGGAAAAAGCCACTCCTTTCCCAGTCAATGATGCCCGTAATAACCCCATCTTTCACCATGATATTCCTCGGCGTCAAATCACCGTGTGTCAAGACAAAATTGCCAGAAGAACTCCGCCGCTCCTTTTCCACAAACTTCTTCCACTTCCACTTCGACAGGGCATTGCCCCTCAACCGTGCCAAACACCACTCATCAAAATCCTCTTCACTGCTAAACGGCCCCATTTGACTGTTTCCGAGAGAATTGAAGTTATCATGTGTTGGTTGACGGCCCAATCGACCAATAAAAGGTTGTTTGCAAGTGCGCATGCGTTCAAACTGGGTGCGGAGTTGTTTTTTGATGCTTGACTGCTCGGCATCGGTCATGTCATGCCAGATCTGGTCAAGACTGACTCCTGGAACCAGTTCGCTCACCATGACACGGGCGAGAGGCATGTGGGTGATAATGTCGTAGACACCGCGGACGTTGGGTGCCAAGACGCCGTTTGATGCCGCGTACTGCATCATTTCTGCCTCGGAACGGTGGAATGACTGCGGCGGCTTGACCTTGACGGCAAGCACTACTCCTGATGGGGTGGTGGTTTCAATAACGCGGTTGCCGAAGAAATTGTAGAGTTCTTTTCCTTGGACTGCGTCCGGGTAGCGCATGCGACTGAGCTTTGGCAGTTGTTGCTCATCGTTGTGCACCGTTGCGCGTGACATGGTCAAGATGCCCTTTCAAGAAGAAGGTCGTTGGATGAAACGAGTCTTTGGGTTGTTATTTAAGACTGAAGTTACGGATATTCTTGCCGAGGAGAGGATCTGCTGTGCCGTCGCTTGTCGCTGCTTTCGTGTTGTTAGTCGAAGAGGTTGGTTTCACACGCTGCGGCGCTCCGCCCCACTAAAAATCCTTCTCAGAGACCCGGACAGATCAAGGTGGGTTAGGGTTATTCCCCTAGAAGTAGTTGGTGAAATCTTCCGTTGTACCTAGGTTTTCATCACTGCCATCATGGTGATTGAAGAAACTGGTATCCCGTTGTTATTTTGCGCTGTATTAAAAACCCCCCCTTGTATAGTATCAGCTATCAGTACCTATCCAGTTGTATCCTTTTGCCGCCACTCTTACTTCCCGCCATCATCTCAGATCCCCTATTTCCATCTTCCATCATGACAACCCCGTCCGAAACAAGCCACTGACTAAAAAGCAATACGACTTGGACTCTTCCTAGTTTTCCCGATCTTTTTGTTCCCTATCCGAACGATCTGAATCACTATCAGAGCCATCGTCTAGAAATGAGTCGAACAATCTCTCCCCGATCTTGCTACCCACCCACCCAGATCCAAAGGCAACGATGGCGGCCGGTGCAACAGATAATCCAAAGGCCCCTACCAACAGAGATCCGAAGCCCCATCCCACCGTACTCCCAGTATAATACATGGCATTCTTGAAAACTCGCTTGAACATCTCTTCACCATCGATTTTACCCCTCAAAAACCTTTGAAGGTGCCAAATGCTGCTAGCTACCCATAGACACAGATTCCCATCCCGACACTGCGAGAGATTCTCGAAACATGCCGCACAGCGGCAGCACCATAGACAGGATTGCCCAAGGACGCTTTAGCCATGCCAGGGATGACATTTTTGAACACAGACGAGGCATTGTACAGAAGATATACCACTCGCTCAACCAGGAGGGTCGCAGATCGTGCGAGTGCGGTTTCGAGAATCTTGTCCAAAATGACACTTTGGACCTTTTCGATGAAGACGGTCCAGGCGACCTTGAGGAAGGCTTTGAAGTTCTCGATCAGGCGGTAGAAGAAGCTTTCATCCAACTCTCGCAATTTCTTTGGGGATCGCTGACCGGATGTCATGGCTTTCATGAATTCATGTTCCTCCACTGCCTCATCGACAAATTCCTGAACCTTTCTTGCACCATCGATGAGAAAGCTGTAGCCCTGCTTGGGTGAACGGCGCAGGTCCAGTAGGCCCGTGATGATCGCGTTCATGTTGATGAAGCTTTGGCGCGAGAATGAGTGAAAGTAGTGATTAAAGAAAGGATGACTGACTGAGAGATGGTTCAAAACTTAGGTGCATACCTTAAGGTACCTAAATAAGTCCGAAGCAATCCCAGTGTCCATCGTTCATTGGGCTGGTGCAAGATAAACATGCCGCCTCACTTTCCACCTTTGTGTAACGAACTGGACCTATACCTAGAGAAGGCAACTCATTGTTTGGACTTGATAACATTGCATCAGTGATGCATATAGATTTGGTTTCCATCCAATAAGACGTTTCCTAGACCTTTTCCGTCATGGTCTCGTGCTCGAGAACCTTCCATGTACACGTTTATCGTCTGGTGTCGATTCCGGATTTCTGAGAGGTTGTAGGTTTGACAGTTGGGCTCGCGGAGGAGACGCTCCGGTTCCTGCTCCGTTTGTATCTATGGTGTGTTTACTTGTCTCCTCAGTTCGCAGCTGTCTTCTGTTGTCCAGATGGGATGAACTCTCCGGTTTCGGGTAGGTAAGGTAGACACAATTTTGTACACCCACTGAAGCCTCGTGTGGCTTCGCAGCGGCACAGGCCAACTGCCTTGCTCTTCTTCTTCAGGTACCTACAGCCAAAACAACTGACTTTCCTTAGTTCCCGCACCACTACTACCCTACCTTACCTACATTGTCAGCCAGTTTGTTTTCCCCATAGATCTTCTTGTGGCACATCGGGAACAACATGGCGGATGCACTCGACGCGCTGTTGACAAACGTCGCCGGCCTACCATATCACGTCCCGGCCGCACCTCTTCTCGCGCCGTCCCGCAGTCGCACCGTCTTCCAATCGACTGGCAACACACATGGGAATTCCACCAATTCCAGCCCCTCTTGGACAGCGCGTCCCGCAACACTTTTCGTTTTCAACTCAAACCGCGACCTCACAGCAGAACAGCTCCAATCCAAGGTCAACGATTGGCTTAAACTTGATGACGTCTTCAACGAGAACTTTCTCCGCCGCGTCTACTTTCTTTTTCCTGCAGAGCCCGAGGCATCCGAAGTCAGCGATGAGGTTGAGGGTGTCCTCTCAAGCTGGGGTTCCTCCACCGCCCACATTATTTCACTCGGTCCGCAAGACGATGCCGCCAATTGGAGGGCCGGTCCTTACTTTGCTTCCACGCAAGGTTTACGCCAAGTATGGCGTTTGTTCCTGATACACACGAAGCATTTGTGTTTCCTGTTGTTCCAAGCAACAATGATGCACAGAGGTATGTCAATGTCGCCAATCACGATAATGTACCGGGCTGATAAAGCGTCGCATTGCAAAGCTAACAGCTTTGACTAGATTCTCCATTCCAGGCACCTCCGGCGTTCCCGTTTCAAGCAGAGCCTACTACGATGCCCCATCAGAGGACAAGAGACTTTCAGGAATCAGGGTGGTCGTCAAAGATGTGATCGACATGGCCGGCGTTCCCACCTTTGCGGGTAACAAAGCCTATGGCGCTCTTTATGGCGCCAAGGCAAAGAATGCTGCCTGCGTCGAGAAACTCCTCGATGCTGGTGCTGTTCTTCTCGGCAAGGTGAAGACGGTTCAGTTCGCCTCTGGCGCGAACGGCAAGGACTGGTTTGACTACCAACCCCCTTTCAACCCCAGAGGTGACGGTTACCAGGATCCAGGTTGCAGTAGCGCTGGGAGTGCCACGGCCGCCTCTGCCTATGATTGGATTGATGTTGCTATTGGGACTGACAGTAAGTTTTTTCTCCTAAAATATGCAAGTCTTGGATCTCCGCGACTGACATGAACTCCAGCGTTTGGCAGCGTGATTGGCCCTGCATCTGAGCATGGCGTATTTGGTCTACATTCTTCATTTGGAAGTGTATCAACTGTTGGGGTTGTTCCGCTGTCGAAGTAATCACTTCTCTCCGCCAAACCTTTAGGTACTATGGCTGACTTGGATACTAAATACAGGGAACTCGACACGGTGGGCTTCTTCAGCAAGTCCGCCCAGACAGCCGCTGCCACTATTAGGGCGATGGCACAGGTCAACATATCCAAGCGTTTTTGCAGTTCGAATATCACACTTGTGTACCCCACCGACTTCTTCGCTGATTGGCCTCCTGAATATCTTTCCGCAACGGATGGCTTCATTCGCCAACTTGAAGAGTTTTTGCACACCGAGCGTGAACATATTGGCATCGGAAGCAGCTTCATAGAGGGCAGAGTTGCTGGTGGGAAGTCAATGCAGGCTTACCTTCGAAATGTATGTTGTCTAGGTGCCTACCTTACCTATTCACAGACGTTGGTGCTTCAAGCTAATCTCTACGCTCTCGCCCAGACGACCGCCCACATCCAGTTGTATGACTGTTATCGAAATTGCCTGCCCTTCCTCGAAGAGTACAAGGCGAAGTTTGGCAAAATGCTGTTTGCTGACCCGTACATTCAATACAAATGGTACCGTTGACAGCTTGAACTTGATGTGTCATTACCGGCTAACGAAGTGTTATGTAGGAAGTTGGGCCGTGATTTGACGGATGAGGAGTATGCCGTAGCAATTCGGCAACGAGACATATTCAAGGAGTGGATTCTTACCAAGATCCTTCCTCAAGGACAGGAGGGACAGGACTTTGACAAGATCCTGCTTCTGCCAAATGGTTACATGGACCCCTTCTACAGCCATGAATATGATGGGTACAAGGGTACAATCTAGTGAAAACCACAAAGAACGCAGTCCTAACTGACCTCTTTAGCCGAACGCTTGAAGAGGGAGCACATCGGAAGCAGGGGTTCGGTTTCAAGGACACAACACTGGCTGTGCTGGCAGGATTGCCCGTCTTCAACATTCCCAGTAGGTGAGCTCTCAACTGCATGACATATGATCGTGGTGGCTGATATCCAGACACAGTCACCCAATTCCCGTACCAGTCTTCTGTCTCGAGAACGACCGAGTTTCTGCCTGGCAATATTGCCCTCGTAGGCCAACAAGGTACGTTTTCAGTCCATTGTCTGAATTATAGCCTTTGGTCTAATGTCGCCTCAGGATCCGAAGTTGCGCTGTTAAAAATGATGGCGAGATTTCTGTCATCTTCTAAAGACTTGCGCGACTCTGTTGCTACGGGAAGTGTTCCCTTTCCGGGTTAATAAAAGGTAGGTAATCTCATAATTCATTCCCATGTCTAAACGCAAGGTAAAATGCTAATGTCTGCACAAAACAGTCTGGTAATTTGACTGTCGTTACCGATCACACCTGGGGTATCAAAAGTGAAGAAAAGAATCCCTCCAGGGGTTCAATAAGCAGTTGCCCGAAGTCGACAAGATTACAGTCGAACTCATCAAAACTGCTGTGGTTTGCAAATAATTGTTTCCGTGGTCCAAGCGTGTTCCCACCGTTGGCGACGAGAAAGGCGACGAGAATGGCGGTTGAGTCCATTGTGGCGGTTTGTAAGGTATTAATAATGATCTAGTGAGTTTTTGAAGTTTGCCTCCCTGTGGAAGCTACTCGTTTTGGGTTAGGCAACCTGTGTCGCTGTCTTGCCCCTGGACCACTCATGGAACGCCAGCGTTGGATGGTGGGTTGTTGGCGGGTTAGCGGTGAGTAAACCTGGTGATTGACCCCGCTCACGGCAAGTCGAGGGAGGATAAGAGAGAGAGAGGGACCATTAACCTGAGGCTCCGAGGGATCAACACAACCTGAGACAGCCACTTCTGAGTACCTATTCTGAGATCGATCGCCATGATGGATCGACGGATGGCCGTTTTTTCTTTTCTTTTTATGGGAGCTTCTCTGCTTCCGGTCATCGCACACGGAAATAATCACCAGGGGCCCCTTGTCCCTCGCACGTGGGAGGGAAAATCGTATGGCTGCAAATGCTATTTTGGCGACGAGTGCTGGCCAACGCCGAAAAGGTGGAAGGCGTTGAACGCGACGGTTGGCGGGAATCTCGCCGTGATCGTGCCGCCCGAATCGGCGTGCCATAACTTCTTCAACGGCACACTCGGCACCATCCCGACGTACGACACGGCAAAGTGCGCCGAGGTAACTGCCAACTACCCAAGCGAACAGTGGATCAACGAGCAGGATGCCACACTCATGTGGAAGTACTTCACCAACTCGTCGTGCGTGCCAACCACGGATCCCTCTTCCGCCTGCACGCCTGGCTACTACGGCACCTATGTGATCCGCGCGACCGAGAAGGCGCACATCAAGGCCGGCGTCGACTTTGCGCGGAAGAACCATCTGCGCCTGATCGTGCGCAACACAGGCCACGACTTCATGGGCCGCAGCACCGGCTGGGGCGCCCTCGTTATCAACACTCACCGCTTCCAGGACGTCAAGTTCATCCAGAGCTGGAACGGTGGACCAGGCGGCTACACTGGCAGCGCAGTCACCGTCGGCGCCGGTGTGCAAGGCCGCGCTCTGCTCCGCCAGGCTGTCGCGCAAAACCCTCCGGTAACCGTCGTGACCGGCGAGTGCCCGACCGTGGGGATTGCTGGTGGTTTTGTCCAGGGAGGCGGCCACGGTCCGCTAACAACCATTTTCGGGCTCGCGGCCGACACCGCCTTGTCGTTTGATGTCATCACGGCCGACGGCAGGTTCGTCACAGCCGACGAGCAAACGAACCCCGACCTCTTCTGGGCGCTCAAGGGTGGCGGCCCCGGTACCTACGGCGTGGTTGTGTCGGCGTCCTTCAAGACCTTTGCGGAGCGCCACTCGGCGGGCGCGACCCTGTACATCAACTCGACTCTGACGACCAACGCGACGGTATTTTGGGAGGGCGTACGCATCTTCCATGGCCTTGCGAATTACTTTGTTGATAACGGCCTGTACGTGTACTTCTCAATCGGCCCCGGCAGCTTGCGCGTGCGCCCCTTCGTGGCCTTCAACCAAACGTCGGCACAACTTGAAGCCGTGCTGGCGCCTCTCAAGGCCGACCTGACCGCGGCTGGCGTTCCGTTCTACAGCGCCCCGGCGGTCCAGTACTCGAGCTTCTTCGACCTGTATCTGGATCTGTTCGAGGACGAGTCAGCGGGCCCGCCGACCCTCACGAGCGGGTGGGTGTTTGGCCGGGCCGACGTTGACAACAACAATGACGGCATCGTCGAAGCCATGAAGACGGCTATCAGTCCGCGAGCCGATCTCGTCAACCAGGGATACATGGTCGGCCACCTCTTTGGTGCCGGTCACAACCCCCAGCCGGCAGGTATTAGCGCCACAAACCCGAGGTTCCGCACCGCCTCTGACCTGCTCCTCTACCTCATACCGCTCCCGACAGACGCGACGCTGGCGCAAAAAGCCGACATGCAAAACGTCTTGGCCCACACGGTAGACCGCGCCATGATGGAGGCGGCTCCGAACGGCTGTGCCTATGTCAACGAGGCCGACCCCTTCCAGGAAAACTGGCAGGACCACTTCTGGGGCCCGTCCGTTTACCCGACGCTGAAGCAGACAAAGAAGGCCTGGGATCCTGAGGGTGTCTTTTATGCCATCTCGACGCCGGGTACAGAGCAGTGGGAAGTCATTGAGTACGGGACCCGGCTTTGTAAGAAGTTGTGATTAGATCAAGAACATTGAGTTCGCACTCTCCTGATTTCATTGCTAGAGTAGCCAGTAAGCCAAAAATCAGAATGATCTTTTTTCTGATGTAAATCGACTCAACCCTATTGTTTGTTGCCTGGTCTCGTATCCACCAAGATTGTGACCCATTGCTTTGCTCCTCTATTGTGGAGCAGGATGGCATTCACGATACCTATCACGGCAAAGGCTCTGTGGAGCAGATCTCAGGGTAGTATCCTTAGCTGTGGGTCAAACAGGTGGATGGAATGCTCTAGTGGAATATAAATACGGTTATATACGCTCGTTTGAACCTTTCCTTGCTCTTTTCCTCCTGTTCAGTCAATATCATCAGTTCAATACATGCTTCAAGATAACTGCGTGGGTTTCAATGGAGAAAATGAAAAAAGTGGTGGACAGAGAGCTGGGTTGCAATAGTGATAGGGGAACTTGGTACATTATATGAACAAAGAAGAGTTTCTCGGGCGGGTGGGGATATACACGGTCGATATAAAGTAGAAAAACAAGAAGTTAGAGACGGAATACACAGAAATAAAACCCAATCTTCCATCTACTTCTACCCTCATTTGCCGTCATGGCGTCGAGTCCCATTATCACCATTACTGCAGCGGTGTTGCCATTCCTGAGCTTCTCATCTATACCTTCCTATCCAAGAGCAACGGACGGCTTCTCTTCGGACATGGAATTGCTCATTTCGCCAGACGAGATGGTGGTACTCTTACTGTTAGTGTTGTCGGAAGCCATTACATATGCAAATCGCCGAAATGTTGGCCACCGTCGCACGTTAGCATTGTCCCCGTTTGGGCTGCCTTGTCCAACGCTGCTGTCGCTGTCCCGGTCGCTAAGGCCCAGCCTTTGGCTCATGAAGGGTGCGAAGCGGTTGAAAAGTGGCTTCAACGTGACGATGCACGCGCAAAATATGCCGAGGTTGACTTCTATTGCCCCATAAATGGCGCTGCCAACCTTGTCGTACGTGCTGTCTGTGGAACTGGCGTTCTCGAGAACCGAACTGAGACGGACGATGGAGATAATGCAGGCCCTGTTTACCGTGTTAGAGAGGATGCAAAAAGACAACAAGTTGGGATAAAAAACGCACATTCCGCCAAAGGATAGCACAATGAGAATGCACAGTCTGTTTGTCCAAGGAAGCCGGAGGTGTCGAAGGATAAAGAGTGGAGCCAGAAGGACGAGAAAGTCCATGGCAATGGTCATGCCGAGCTGCATATGAATAACCTTTGTTCGATCTAGACAAACTGCACCTGGGACGTTGGGGGTCCACAAGGCATGGAAGGGCCTGCAGAGGCCCAGGTGAGTGCCGACGAAGGCGAACGACTGGCCGATGAGAACCACAATGATGGCGTAACACAGCCATTTTTCGAACGACATGACGCTTATACGGACATATTGAAGCAGGATGGAGAGCTTGAGCGCCAGGTGGGTCATGATGTAGAAGACTGCACCCCCGAGGGAAAACTTGCCCTGCTGAACAAGATCCGACGCACTGATGGTCTCAATGTGTCTGCCGAACCCATAGACGACCACTTGAGGAATTAGAAAGTGTAGGCGAGTGATGAAAGATGGGTACTTTTAGCTGTACGCTTACCGATGCCCATAAAGACCGACATGGTGATCGAGAAGACCATGGCGAAAACAATGCAATAATCCTCAACGAAACGCACTCCAACCAGAACCCTTCGTGTGTAGATCCGCAGTGCCATTGCGACGAGAGCTATCGCGGGGGAGACGATGATGGCCGCGGCGGTTGTGCCCGCGCGGGATTCGTCGGCCCGGCTCATTGTAGACGTATCGGTCGTCGTACACCGGATGTTGACGCGTCCTGAATGGGTACAAATACCCAAGCGGTTCTGAAGTGATGTGTGGCCGGGCGATCAGCGGCCTACAGTATTAAATGTATTGCTGGTAATGTTGCGCGGTTTCTGACCTCCAAGTTTCCTGGTGAATTCATCTCATACAGAGGGGAGTCGTGGTTGTCAGAATTATAAAGGCAAAAGAGCGGATTTCGGTGCTTTTTTGGTTATTCGCACCGCAAGAGCGGGAAATCACAACACAACGACCACACCAACAGGTTGGTGATGGTGTTTCACTGCCAGCCCAATCACAAGGTCCCTTCTCCCACACGGACCATCCAGGCGAGACGTGGGGCCCTTGTAGGGTGCTCGGAGCTCTTTGCATTTGAAAGTTCGAGTGGCTGACCCAAAAACAAATAGGAAGAGATGAGTGGCTCACTAAAAATTAGAGGTAAACAGGGGTTATATTGTATTACCAAAGAATGATCCCCCCCCCTGTTGGTGGCACATTAGCAATGCACACTCGCAGGGGCCTTCGGGGACCGGTGAGAGCTCCCCCGGCGTTTGAGCCCCACAGCGCGCAACTATTCGTCGCTGTCTTCTCGACAGTCTGTTTTTTCTTTTATGCGCTCCCACATCGTGGATAAGAACACGGTCTGACATGATAAAATCCTGATGGTGCCGCAAGACGATTGCACTTGGTCACCTAGTCATTACATGTATCGGACGGAATGTCATGGTTTTTACAGACAGCGAGCAGGAGGATCAACAACCAGAGCAACGCCCGAGAGGCCGCACAGCAGGGTCGCGTGCCCGAGGGCATACCGTATCTCCTCAGTGAATTGGAATATAGCTAGGCCGAGAGTCGCCTAGCGGTCGTGATATCATTCGTCAGATTAGGGGCGAATGCGGGCTGAACTGGGTTCTCAGCCGGAAGTCAAGGGTTTTGGGTGCAAAACGCTAGACAATTCTCGGCCTAGCTATATTCCAATTCAGTGAATAGATACGGTATCTCGAATCATTCTCGCAATCGTAGCCAAGGCAACCATAGTGCACCCAAGCGCAGGTTCACTGGAGGCGCTGAATTTGGCTGCCCTGCATGTGGATTGAACCACACACTGTCCGCATGCTGGTCCATTTTTCCAGATTTAAGACCAAGCTACTACTCACCATCATAACGAAGGGAAGCCATCGCCTGGGAAGGTGTCAGCAATGATCCCGAGCTCCGAGCCCAAGTTGAGGCTCTCAAGAAGCGTGTTAAGAAAGACGAAGACGCAGAAAGGTATCCCAGGAATGCAACCGCTACCAAGGAGGTAAGGTTCGCCAATGAACAACATTGACCAGTCGACCAGACGGCGAAGGTTAGTGCTTGCTTTACAGCGAGCGCAATTTAAGCAGCCTTTACAGGCAGCGAGTACCCTCTCAAGAACTCAGCAATCCTCGCTCAGGCGCCACGATGCATGTGTTTAACCAGATCAGCCGGTTCAACATCTCCGGTACGGCGCCAGCAAAAAACAAGATATTCGCAGGCGACCGGGCACTTACGAGCGAGGGCTACGGCGATGTGGATATCTGCCTACAGAACGCGGCTGGCGACAAGCACCTTCTCCGCTCAACAACGTTGCGCTCGTGCCCAGCATGCGTACAAATCTAGGTAGGTGATATCATAATTCATTCATTCATTCCCATGTCTAAACGTAAGATTAAAAGCTAATGTCTGCACAGAACAGTCTGGTGAACCGGCAGTCATTGCCGATCTCACCTGAGATATCCAAGCTAAGAGCAGAATGCTTCCAAAGGTTCGATGAACAATTAGGTACCATGTATTAATTCTATACAATCTCTCATCGACTATCACACAGGGCCGCTTCCACCATTGGAACCAATCTTCCTTGTTGAATATGACAGCTGAAAATCTTTCTGTTGAAAAGGTAGGTAGGTATTAACGGAATGTTGGCCGTCGGTAAGAGTCCCGTTCTTGTGAGTTTCGCAAAGACAACCAACCGTCCACCGGAAGACGATCAGATCCCACCCATCCACTAAAAGGTTGCACGTCCCCAACAGCCAAGCCAGTATCACCCCGTCGAGCATTCGGTCTCGTCCGAGATGGGTCAAGCCCCATTGATATTGATGTCTCCGACGAGTATGCTGAGTCCGGCCCTAGCTGCCGAGGTGGATGCGTGATATGGTCGTGCTGGAGCTCTGAAATGACATTGTAGACTTCTTCCCTGATTTGTGTACTCAATCCCATGGTGTGCCTTCTCTGGGCCTCCTCAACGCCCCTTAGTCGCGCCTCAAATCGACGATCCCGCTCTTCCCGCCGTTGGTGCTCCTTCTTTTCTTCGGCCGCTCTTGTTTGCATGTCGATATTCATCTCCATTTGTTCATCCCTCAAGTCGTCCACAGTCTTCTTGATATCTGATAACATCCGAGTGGTGTGCGGATCAGAGACCCTCGCTCCTCCGGGAGTGCTCCGGGATCTTTTTCTTCTCCTCGCAGGTTCTTGGAACTGTCGTGGACGAGAATGATATCCTTCACCATCGCCGTGAACATAGTGTTGGCGATGTTGAAAGGGTGGCGGCTGTGGAGGTGGTGGGGCAGGGAACGTGGAGAACATTGACATTCCACCAGCTGGGGTGGGATGGTTAATCCACTGATGTTGAGGAAGCCCCATGTTTAGTCCATTGTGCGGCGGCCACGGACCAGCATGCCCTCGACGGTAACTCGGAAAATGTCGCCTGCTGTTCAATGGCAACAAAGGGCCAGTGGAATCAGGAGCACTCTCGCCCGGCTCGTCGAGGCCGGGACCCCAGGGAGCGGGATCCCTATTAAATGCATACACATCGTTAAATTCAGGTGGATACAACGTTGATTCATCTGCTTCAGACCTGCAGTATGGCTGCTCATAGCGACGGGATTCGGAGCCAGGAGGAGGCAGAGCGTCATAGAGGGACATTTTCCCAGTGTTAGAGTACCTAGGTACAATAAAAGATAGGAATCCAAACTGATACAAAAGTCAATGTGGGAAAACGGCCGTCCAGAGATGGGATGGGGTCAAGGTATGACCCAACAAACGCATTAATGCTCAGAACATAGAGCTTTCAGAACAGACAACCTAAGGCACTTATCTGAGAGCGCTGCCCCAGCTTTGTGGGTAATATACGGGAGTTGGAGGGTGAACATGAAGACGTCTGGCATATCAGGTCACGAAAGGCTTCCCAGCCAGAAGGAGGTCCGCGAACCAAGTGCATGCAGGCCACTCTGGGCAAAGGGTCGGACGCCTTGCGACCTGCCATCAGCGCATATAGCTTGCAAAGGTATCGGTCCCCAAACCAAACGACCCACGGGAAGACCCCAGCCACACCGACATTCTCGTTGACGGGTTGCCAGTTCGCGCCGTGACGGCCGAGAGGGGTGTCTCATAAAGCCACAAATGCGGGGAAGCAGCGAAAGTGACAAACCGACATACTGCCGTCAGGCTGTGCAGACGCTGAAGACTTGACCGGCCAATGTGGGAAGATAGCTGATTGGATGGTCACGGCTTTCTTCAGTCTGGCTAAGGAACTGCCCCAGAAGGATCGTGTCTCGGTCTCAGAGCCCTTGTCGACGCCTTCACAAGCTGGTTTGCCTCCTTATTTGCATTGCAGTTGCTGCTGCCACAACAGGAGCTCTCAAATGCTCAACCTCGCCTACCTCCTTACCATCTCTTTCTTTCGCCTCTAACAGCAGGCAGTTCTTGTCCTGCCGTCAACGACGACAGTCGGCTCGGTCGTATGACTAGCTACCTAGGTATGATTCCTACATGTTGTCATGAACTATTGCTAAATAAACATGTCAGAAATCGAGGAAGGCGGCTAAGGCCGAGTATGTTTTCTTGTGATCTCACTCTGTCGCAATCCGGCCAAGTTTCGAGGCCAACAGGCGCTCGGCTCCCCAATCAGTGTGAGCTGCATGCACTTCGCCCACCCACCCTCCGCAACCGTATCTCATCCGGGATAGGTCGACATGTGAATATCCCTCACCCCATTGCAGATAATGCCTTGTCTCTACCTACCTGGACAGCTTTGATAGCTCCACCGCTATGTCTTGATGCCTGCGCGCGCTTCGCGCAAGGTTGGAACCGGCTACAAAACATGTGAACGTCCTTTGCCAAGGGCTAAAGCAAGGGATATATCTCTTCACAAAACGATGTATTACTAATAAATTGGCTAGAGCCTGATGACAATGGGCGTAATTTTGCATGCTTCTCAAGCCCACATTATCATGAGTAGGTGCTTATCCGATGGAATGAGAGCTTGGAAGCCTCGCCGGAGATACCTACTGTGAAGCAAACTGCATTGTTCATGCAGAACTAACATCCCGTATATTCTAACAAAACAGTTTACATCCGTTAAGTAGCTGCTAAAAGCTACCGTACTTCACCAACCAAGATAGTAAAGTCAACTCGGCAAACCCGGAATCTGTCTAGAAGTGTGCCGAATAACTACAGTTAACTTCTAAGACGAGCAGATCTACCAAGTGCCACCCTCATGAATCGGAAGTCCTGGACAGAATCAAGAAGGCCCTTGCCTTGATGAATCAGAACTTGGCCTCAGACGATATATCCGCCGCTCTGGTATCGCTCTCGGAGATTTTACCGCGACATCAACAATCGTAGAAAAGTAGGTAACAAAAGTGGGCCTGAAAGGAATAGGGGTTCAGGGGTTCGGGGGCTGGACATCAATCGCTAGGTGGACCGGGTATTGTACTTCCTGGCCACTAAAAGTTCCCTGGGCCCATCATATACCTATTTTATTCTGTGCTACTTCACTCATCTACTTTGGATAGATCGACCTTAATAAAGGATAGCCTGGGATATCGGCGGAAAGTCTACAGTACCTGCATCGCCGTATGACTTCAGCAGCCTCGTATCTAGAACTCATATTCCCAAGCAACATCCTCCCAGCCCTTACGTCTCCTAATCCTAGCTCCAAACCCTTGTCCGTCACTCTTCGGTTTGGTCGCAGCATCCACAATGCTTGCCACGCCCCTATCCGGACCTTTCCAGTCTTCCCTCCCATCCAAACTATCCACCTTGAACCCAACAAGCAGTGTCGTCATGATGGCCATCATCTCGGCCAAAGCGAAGTGTCTCCCGGGACAGAGATGCAGTCCACCACCATACGGCTGATGAGCTATCTTCAAGCCTCTCTCCTCCTCTTTTGTCAAACCAACAAACCGGTCAGCCTTGAACTCTTGGTTGGTGGTTCCCCAGTACTCGGGCAGAGAGTGGGACACTCCGATCGACATCTGCACCACGGTCCCTTCCTGCAAGAAGTACGTTCGGCCTGTGGTGTTCGAGGTGATGGTCGTGTCTTGCATTACTGTTCGGGTGGCAATCTGGTGAACTGTGAGGCGGAGCGTCTCTTTGTAGCAGCTCCACAACAGGGGTGTTGTCTGCTCCAGTATGCTTGTCGAAAGGACCAGCTTTGCCTTTGGCCCATCCCTAGACAGCAACGAGTCCTCGACTTCTTTTCTCAGTTGCTTGACGACTTCAGGGCGGGTGAAGACATGGGTGAAGAACCAAAACAAAGTCGGAACGGTGTTCGTCATAGCAGCGAAAGGGAGCAACGCTTCGATTTTGGCAATATCCTCGACCGGAAGCCCGGCATTTCGCATCTCCCGTGCGCGAAGTCGGATCAGAGCGGAGGCGTCGGGGCTGTCTTCGGCTTGGGACTTGTAGTAGGGAGCGAGGGCTTCAACGAGTTTCTTTCGACCGAGGTGTCCTTTGCGAGCGAGAATGGACGGGAAGATGTCGATTAGTAATCCCATGAGATATTCGTTGTAGTCCCAGAAATATTGTATCAGACTAGGGTCCCTGGTGAATGGGTCCTGATCTTTCCCATACAGCGGCGGAGTAGTAGCTTTTGCAACAAGTTCTCTGACCCAGACCCACACGTTGGGAATGTCTTGCTGCTGGCTCGAGCTTGACAGAGAGGTAAACTGGCGAGAAACCTCCTTTAAGGCGCCTTCTATGAAACTTTGCTGCGCCTCTCCGGAGAAGCTGGTGGGGATGGCATGCAACATGATACGATCCTGCAAGTGATCGCCCTGATCGCCCATCATCAAATCAACCGTCCCTTTGCTAACTTTCATCAGTGGTGAGACGGCGGATTTGATCTGCGGTTTTGTCGAGAGATGTTTGTTTTTGAGGCCAGCGGATATTAGAGACGGATCCCAGATGGCGTACATCTTTCCCGTCAACATCGGCAGTGTGACGATTGCCTGCCCGGACTTTCGCTGGAGAATTCGATGGTATTCCGCTTGATGCCGGATCAGCCCGATGATGTGTCCGATGAACGGGATTGTGGGCTTTAGCAAAGGGGGCTCGCGTGGATCTACCTGGCGTGGTGTCGTGAGGGTGTTGATGAGGATGGCGAGCAGGACGGCAGCTATCCCAGTAACTACCGGGGGATTGCTCGATAGCCAGTCAACGCTATCTTTGAAGGTCGCCATTTGTCAGTCAGTCACCGCGAGCCTGACATAAAGCTTTGAAGTTTCGGGGTTCCTGCGAGAGATAGGTAAACAAGCTCAAATCCTCGGGAACACTGTTGGCTCCTGGTGACATGGACAACCGCCAAGCACCAACAGTCCGATGCTGACAATGTGATTGGAGAGCTGACATCCGAATGTCTTCCAATGGCACAAGCGAGATTGTAATGCCTGAACTCTCGAGCTTTGGCCGTCAGGGCTGACATAAGCCCTTGAGGCTGATATACATCTCTCTGGGGCTAACCTTCACCTTGAGGTGACACCGGTGAAGCCAAGGTCAGCGGCAGCACGACAACACCCCTGTGCGACACATACACGTGCCGCATCCATACACCGAATGTGCCCCTCTTTTCCCCCCACTCTACCCGGTCCTCGGTTTGGAAGGTGGTGGTAGCTGCCCTGACATGTCTCCATAAGAGGTAACAATTGCAACGTTTTCGTGATCGACGTGGGCAGCAATAAATTCTGTGGCAGCTTGCACGTGGTGAATCAAATGGAAGATGTTGGTAATAATTCCAAGTCGAATGTCAAGTCCGGGACGATCACTTCTGTGTTCGTGAACCTCCCACTCCAGAGGTACGACAGGTTGCAGGAGTTCTTGCATACATACAATTATCCAACCAATAAACCTCATGTATTAGGGTGCGTGTTCCTGGATATGACGTACAGAACGGCTCAGGTTATACTTTCCAAAGGGTTTAAAACGAGATGGCATGCCGAGTGAATGCCGGTCTGTCCCTGTCTACCTCAAAACAGTGAAGATAGAGACCCATTGGTGTACACTCTCGACATGAAGGGCCTCATCCTCTCAGCCCTCGTGGCTGTCTCGAGCTCGTTATCCACGAATCTTGACCTCTCCACCAACCTCAACTACCACAGTCCCTCGGCCCGTCACTCAAATCTCGGCATCGACCTCCCCATCGTTCAGCGCCGTAGCCTCAAGCGTGACTCCGTACCGTACGCCCCCGAGGACCTCAGTTTCACGCACGGCGTTGCCTCCGGCGACCCTTACCCGACAAGCGTCATTCTCTGGACCCGCGTTGCGCCTTCATTGGCGTCCGACCTGGGCAACATAACAGTCGAGGGAAATGTTCCCCTCTACTCCCACGAGACCGAGCGATACATCAAAGCCGACCCCAATCCCATCTGTGTTGATTGGGCTGTTTGGCGTGCAGCAACGCCCTCCAACGGCACGTCATCACTAAAGAAATTTAAACGACAAGGAAATGAGACGGCAGTTGCAAGTGGTAAGGCTTACACCACGAGCGATATCGATTTCACCATCAAGGTCGAGGCGACGGGGTTGAGTCCATTCACGGAATACAACTACCAGTTCACCATTTGCGGTTCTGATAAGAAGAGCGAGGTTGGGAGAACCAAGACTACGCCAGATGAGGGCGATGACGTCAGTGAAGTGAAGCTGGCGGTGTTCAGTTGCAGCAATTTCCGTGAGTTTATGCCTGTTCTCATTTGTTTACTTTTGGCCAGGGGCAAAAAGGGGGAGATAAGGGGCTAATCACCGCGGGTAGCAAATGGGTATTTCAATGCCTATGGAAACGCTGCTAGGAAAGGAGGATTAGACTATGTCGTAAGTTCAACTTATCATCAGAGTGTGCAATTGGCGCTGACGACGCTAGATCCATCTCGGCGACTACATCTACGAGAGTGCTGGCGGTGGTGAGAGGGCACACGATCCACCGCGCGTGACATTCACACTGGGTGACTACCGGACGCGCCATGGCCAGGTGAGCTGATTTTTCCATATGATTAGGTACACTGGCAGGGTGACTAACCACAGAACCCAGTACCGCACCGAGCCTGATCTCCAGCTCCTGGCTGCGAGCCACCCCTGGATTCCGACATGGGATGACCACGAGGTGGCCAACAACGGCTACAGAGATGGTTTTAGTGCATTGAACAACACCGAGGCTTCGTTCCGCCAGGGTGGAAGAATGGTCAGTGTTGATCAGAGAAAGATGAATGCTGTCAGAGCATACTTTGAATGGATGCCCATCAGGTACACAGCCTTCTCTGACATTCCTCCCTGCATGTACTGATCTAGATGACAGACAAGTTGATCTTGACGACAACCTTCGAATCTGGCGTTCATTCCAGCTCGGCAACCTTGCCGACCTGATCATTCTTGACACAAGAAACTACGACCGCAGCATCACGTCCTTGGGCTGGAATGATGCCTACATTGAGCTCATCCGTGACGAGGCCTCACGGTCGTTGATGGGTGGTAGACAAGAGAACTGGTTCTATCGCACTTTGAAGGAGTCAAAAGATAGGGGTGCCAAGTGGAGGATTATTGGCAGCCAGGTTATTTTCTCCGGGGCAGATGGAGCGGGAACTGATACCTGGGGTGTAAGTTTCTCTCCCAAATACATTGGCAAAGGTCAAGGCCGTTTCTAACACTGAAGGCAATAGGGGTACACCGCCAACCGCAACCGTACTCTGCAACATATTATCGACAACAACATTGACAACAATGTTTTCCTGGCTGGAGATAGCCACCGGAACTGGGTAAGTGCGGAGCTTCGTCTTCCATCTCCCATCCATCATGTGGCTGACAATTCACAGGTCTCTGATGTGACATGGCGTGGCCAGTCAGAGTACAATCCCACCACCGGCGCTGGTGCTTTGGGCGTCGAATTTGCCGGCACAGCAGTCAGCTCCAGCGGTCGAGCGGGCCCCATCAGTGCCGCTAACACGGATGCTCGCAACCGAGTCGGCAATACAGACGTTCTCCAGTGGCATGAAGGGTATTACCGCGGATATTTCGTGCTGTCTGTCCAAAAGGACAAGGTCACAGCTGGCTTTTTCGGTAGGCACTCCGATGTCTCAGGCCACATGTCTCACGCTGACACGAAACAGGTTCGCCCACTGTCGCAACGAGAAACTCTTGGGAATTGCCGTTGGCCAACTTCACCGTTTCGGCTGGTGAGAACAAGCTTTCCCGCCCTGTTGCTGGGGGAAGGGTTGAGGCTGGCTTTGCGCAAGGTGGGACTACTACGGGGACCAATTTGACTCTGAACACAGAGACGAAGAAGTGGGAGGTGATTGGTTTTGATGAGATGTTTATTTCTCGATAAGAGCCAAGCTATAGGTCTAAGAACCTGGCTGCTCTCCTGTAGCGTCACCAGCATTGAAATTGCCTTCAGGCCAAGGCACATTGTCATAATCGCGGTGATAGCGGCTTTTGGGACCTTTGTTGGGGATTTTCCACCGCCGTGCCGTCGAAGATGTCGCTTACAAGTCGAGCAAGTGATACGTCGCTGCCCTTTGCGCCTACAATCCCTAAAGCTGCAGGGAGTCTCTCGGTCCTTCCGGTGTACTTTGACACGTATGGCGTTGTCCCAGCTTGGGATCAAATCAGCAAAATAATGAATGAAGATATTTCTACCAATGGCTGTTTCTCACCTGGGATGATAATCTCTGGTGCCTCTGCATAGGTTCCAACGTTGTAAAAGAAGAACCCGATGCCTGTGAACTTCTGAGGTCCATGACGATATCTGTCGCGGTAGTCTGGTATCCCATCTGTCCAGGGAAGCACCATCACCGTGCTGGAGTGTCCGCTTTCGTCAGCTGGAGGCATCACATGCTTGTAGAACCAGTCCTGATAGACCTTCAGACGTCGAAGGGCTTCGGACTGTTGCTCGGATGTAACAGTAGGCAGGTAGTCTCTGCGAGTGCAGGTTGGTTAGCTCAAGCGGCTCTAGACATCACCTTTGAGAAGTCGTTCGTCATGTTAGAGAACATGGAGCAAAGGCTTCCGTCTGACAGAAGATACGTACACCTTGAAACGTAGTTGGGGATTCAATACTGGTGGCTTCCCGAACCGTTCTTCGTATTCTGGTAAGAAATTCTCGAAAAGACCTGTCCATTGGTCTGGGTTTGCGCCCCATTCGAATACGTGTTCCATGTAGCCGCTGAGAGATTCGGTGATGTTAGAAGGACGGTGTCGCTGCCATGTTTTCTCAAGGCTGATTTCTGTCCGGCTCATGCCTAAAAAGTTCTCCACTCTGGAGATAGTGGCGTTGAAAAGGTCCTGACTGAGGTTGTGTCGCAGTGGCCAGTAATCAGTTGGGTAGAGTATCTTGGTTGGCGTCTGCGTCGGTTAATTACTTTGATCTTCCTTCCGACTACAACGGATCTGGACTCACTTTGCTTTCTACAGCTTGAAGCTGGGTGTGAGAGCCGTACAAAGCTTCAGCGAGCACCCTGAACTCTCGAGCAGTTCGAGCGAACCCGCCAACCGTGTCGAACTTGCTATGTTATATCAGCCTGAAGTTCCTGTTCGTGGCTGGTAGAATCTCAACTGACGGGCTGTAAGGTATGATGCCTTGAAAACTAGCCGCCCCAAGCGAGGATCGCATGCCAAAAATCCCCTGGGCGGCCGCTGGCGCTCGAATGCTTCCCAATGCTGGTAGCGTCAGAAGCTTTCTCCGCTAGCCACTCTTCCCGACTTAGGCGGAAGATTAACTCACAGTCAGTCCCAAGAGCAAAGTCAAGCCATGGATAACTTGCTACCGCCGCAGCACTGCCGGCGCTACTTCCACTGGTTGTAAGGTGGCCGTCTCCTCTAGGGTTGAAAGGAGCATGGTAATCCACCCAGTCGCTGGTGGGCCATTCGCTATCCGCAAACTGCGTTGTCTTCACTTTGCCGACAATGACAAACCCGAGTTCAATAAGCCGTTGCACGATTTCAGCACTATGCTTTCGCGGTGGATAAAGGGACGTATATGCTCGCGACGAAGCCCCTGTTTTGAGTCCTTTTAGGTCAATGTTGTCCTTGATTGCCAAGCGTAAACCTGCGTAGGGTTTCACTTTGGTCGGCTTGTAGTAGAGTCGCGAAGGCACGGCTATGGTCAATGCAGAGGGATGTTGCTCGCCATAGGCAGAGCAGTCAAGCGATTGAAAGCTAGGTATTGCCGTATGTTAGATGAAACGGTTAAAGCCGTGATATCGGGGAAGATATGATACATACGTGCCATGATCATCGGATGGAACTGTTGAAACTATAAAAGCCCCGTTTTTATCCGCATACAGTCGGAACGCCTGATGTAGCCGGCCGTGATTCAGGAAGTATGGGCCTTCTGGAAGCGCCTCTGATAGGTTTTGGACCTTCAATATATGTATCTTCTCTACACGCGACACTCTTAGCAAGATTCTTTTGATCGATCTGATCGCAGCCCTGTCATGTTTGCCAAGACTCGCTTGGATGATAATGCAGCTGGCAAAGTCCTTAGACCAGACATCGTCGGACCTGCCGAATCTGTGCAAAGTTGCTTCGATATCCGAGGTTGTGGGTATCGTCTCATTGATGGATAACACGGTACATGGCTCAACAATCTGTCCACTTCCGATAGAGCCTAGGTTAGCCTGCGGCAGGAACAAAACATCAGTACCAAGACACCTTTATCCACCCGTCACGTATCAAATGGCATGTTGCTCAAACTCACAGCGGGAGACGAGGGCATGTAGTATGCGACACCACCAAGTCTGACGGTAGTCGAAATGTGCCGAGTCATTGCAAATGCTGAGCTAGCAAAGAGCAGAAGAAAGAACTGTGTAAGAACAATGAAGACTGGTCGAGCCGCTGGGATCCAGTACCGGTTGCGCAAGTGACGATGGCCGGAAGAAGATTCAGTCATTATTCCCGGCCAAACAAGATGCGGGAAGTATATCAGCATGTCTTTCAGACCGAGTGCTGGAGTACAATTAGTTATACTTGGTGACATGCTGCCGTTCCCGTTCCCTACGCCGGGAATGTAGGTAACTTGAAACTGGGCCGAGTGAGCACAGGCTCGGTAAGGTAGATCCTTAATCCGTGCTCGTTCAACAAGGACTTGGCCGCGCTAGGTACCTAGATTATGCACCCTACCTACATGGCATGAAGGGAGGGGGCAGCCCCTGTATAAGGTACCTTCCTTCCATGCAGGTGAAGACCAATTCGTGAATAAAGTCGAGTCTTATCACATATGCGCTGAAACGGACCAGATGATCACGCACTTGCCATGGTCTTGGTTGTAAAACCCAAAATATCTAGGATGTGCACGGGTTTTCGGCCTAAGGCTCTTTTGCAGCGTGATTAAAGCATTGGCATGCAGCCAAATGCAGCCAAAACAAGTCTGGGCGTTACACCCTCTCGCTCAAGGCATTTAACAGGGAGCCATTTAATCCACGTGCCGAGAGGATTGGACACTTCCACTGCTATTGGGTACTGTAGGCCGGTACAAATACATTTAGGTACATAGAACCTGCAACATTTTGTTGAACGAAACAGCGGACAGCCACCCTACATACCTATCTATATACCTCCTAGCCCTTGAGCATGAAAGTCTACATCGCACCTATGCTTAATTTGCTCAACGTTTTTCTATTGTGGCTATCACCGCCGCCATTCCTCTTCGCTGACCGCTGCTCTCCAGGGACGGCACCTCCAGGCTAGGTGACAACGTGGCACCACGATTCCCAACAAAATCACCGCAAGACATGGCTGAGTCTTTGTCACAGCTCGCTACCCGAGCAGAGGCATCAGAACTCGAAAGTGCCAGGTGTTACCAAGCGTCGGTATTCTACATGAAGCCAGACCCTCTCTATGATAAAGAGAAGCCATACTTCATGAATATTCCAATAGACCCAGCATGGATGCCGAAGCTGAGGCAGACCAACGTCTCTTATACACGAAGGACTATCGACGCTGCCGATATCCGGGGACACGAGCGGCTGTTTTCGTTAGACAAGCACGGATTTCGTCTGGAAAACTTCCACACATCGTTGGAATACAACGAGTTTGCCAACACTGATCTTGTCGTGACCCGTTATTACCAGGAGGTACAGGTGTTCCTCAAGCAATACACAGGTGCGACCGAGGTTCTTCCTTTCGACTTCCAGGTGCGTCGCAAAGATCCGACACTTCCCGTTGGCTCCCGTGGTGCTCCCGGAAAGGCACAACCATTCGGTGTTGTTCATGCAGGTGTGTGTTACGTCTTGTGCCCGATCTCTTGGGACCAGGAGATTCACTCGATAATGTGAGTAGATCAGACCGCAGCTGCCGCAATGCGGCGTCTGAAATATTTCCACCCAGAGTTCGCCCATAAATATGCCAACAGACGTTTCCAAATCATCAAGTAAGTCATTTACTGCTGTAAAAATCCCGCGTTGCACTTCAGGTATCTGACCATCTGGTAGTGTTTGGAAACCCCTGCGAGGTCCTGTATACAGCTCACCGCTGGCTGTCTGCGACTATCGCACAGTCAAGACTGAGGACATGGTTCCAACCGACATTGTCTTTCCGGACTTTGTAGGTGAAACGCTGAATTTCTGGCCGAACTCCAATCATCGTTTCTATTACGTGGATGGACAGAGGGAGGATGAAGCTTGGATGATCAAATGCTTTGATTCTGGTTCCACCACCGACCATAACATTGCGCAGTGTATGTGTTGTCCCCTTAACCATTGCCTGCTTTATGTCTGACTCGTCTAGATGCGCCTCATGTCTCGTTCCCGTATGTCAAGGCCGGAAGCACAAAGGGTGAGATACAACAACAGCGAGAGAGCGTCGAAGTGAGAACTTTTGTGTTCTACTGATGTTTACTATTAAACCTGAGATTTTTACGTTCATCCACTCATGTCTGTGGTGATTTCTGCCACTCAGATGCGCAAAAAGCTATTTATTCATTCTTCACCAGCTATCATCCTTCTCAAATAGCAAAGCCACAGCTACTTTCAAACGAACATCTCAATCAGAGACCAGTCTAGCCTCCTTCCGCCACTGTGGAACCGGTGCTCTGGCGCAGCGACATTAGCGCGATGACTGGCAAGACACCACTGCAAGACTCACACATCCTTCCCCGTTACACTTTTTGCAATCCTCGCCTTTGCATGGCTCATCAACATCGCTCTCGAAGACATTCACCCAAAAATACCACGGCTTGTCATTTGGCTTGGTCTTGTCCCGCTTCCAGGTGAGCCATGGCTTCGCTCTGATCTCGGCTTCCGAAAGATCTTCGACATCTCGAGGGGGCCAAAACTCTCGCCACGGTTGGTACAATGGGTCGTTTGTATCTGAGGTACCATTTTGGGTGTCCCAGGCTATCGCATGTCGTTCTGCACTGCCGTCAGAGGAAATTGGAGGTGACATTGTTGACAAAAGATTTGACACAGGAATAGACGGTTCCCTCATTCAAAGCACTCCTCATTCCTGATGAGCTTGGATAATCGAACGTCCCATTTGCCGGCAACCTTGAGAAGAAGGACATTTACTTATCTTTGGCTGGAGCAGAGCCAGGTGTCTCTTCCGGAGCTGGTACACTGAAATACATGTTCCCCCGCACCAGAGTCTGCCGTGCGCCATTTATTCCCGCGCTATCGCTTGTTTTGTGTCCTCCTTGGACTGGCACAATTGGATTGCAAGCTTGCAGAGAGCTCCCACTTCATCCGCCCGTGGTGGTGTGGAGCTTCCCTCGGTCCAACGTGAATCACAGTGCTGTTCGACTCGAAGATCAAATCGCAGCACTTCACCACCCTCCTTCACACTTTTGCCGTGTGCCATCAAAGCCCCACACTTTATTCTGTGGCGAAGCGTCGCGGCGAAGATAGTCTTGGCTCTGCTTGACAGATGGATTTTGATGCCCAATGCCGCCCGACCTATAGATATGAGGCTCGGGACACCTCCGAACAACTGGGCGTAAGCAACAGGTGATCTTGATCATGGTCGTTCAAAGCTGTCGTGGCATCTTCTACAGCTTCGCGTGATGGCTTTAGACGGGCACATGTCAACTGGGCGGGAAAAAGTAGGTTGTTGTGGAGTCAATGCTGAGCAGAATGAGGCTCCGCGACCATGGAAGAGTGAATTAAAGCTGCAATTTGTCGCGAGATATCTTCACTGCTCATCTTCTTCCCTTTTCAGCGGCTAGTACAGCATCACTTTCTCCAATTATCCCACATCCACCAGCTTCATCGACGTTACACCTTGACGTACGACAGCATTCCAACACGGCACGTCCACAATTCTCTCATTTCGACATTCATACTTCGGCTTTTGCACAGCTTTACCCACTCTTTTCACACATTGTTCGAATGGACCCACTTTCGATCGTTGTCTCTTCCTTTACACTGGTTGGTGTTTTGGCCAAGATCGGCGAGGTGGCACACAGTGCATTGCATTGCGCCTCGGCCTTGAAGAAGATCGACAAGCATTATACACAGACCGCCCAGAGTTTACAGTCCGTGATTGAAACCATCCACCAGCTGAACAATATGAAAGACAAGATTTCAGAAATCGACGATGAGCGCATCCGGTCTTTCAATATTGATCAGAACGCGCTGGATGGACATCTAGAATCCGCAAAAGAGCTGGAGAAGACTCTCCAAAAACACCAAAAACACATGAGACGCTGGAGGAGATGGTCGGCGATCCGGTTCGCCTTTCGTTCGGAACTCATAAAGAGTGACCTTGCTATGTCGACGGAAAGATTAAATAACTTGACTGGATGTTTGTCTACTCTATATGCAACTATCCAGACTGCTCTCGCCTTGTCTACGAGAGAGACATTTGTCAATGAGGCACAACAAGCGACTGTCCATCGTGGTGTTACCGAGGAGAAGCTCAATCAAGTGGGCTTAGTCGTCGAGCACACGGCTCACGAGGTTTCCGTCACCAGAGATAGGATCATGGAGATCCATGGCATGCAAACCCAGCTCACCCTGGGCACATTGCATCAGCCTCTTTTGGAGCACAAGTCCAAGCCAAGATCATTCATTATGCCATATCCTCGCAACCGTTGCTTTGTTGGGAGAGAGGAGCTGTTTTGCAAGATCAATACGTGTTTGACGCCACCCAACGAGGGTTCTTTAGGGCGCGTATTTTGTATTTACGGGCTCCCCGGGATCGGAAAGACCCATACAGCCATCGAGTTCGCATACCGACAAAAGGACGACAACAATTTCACCCACATCTTTTGGATCTCCGCCGACAGTGCCGAGAAGTTGGAGCAGGGCTTTGTCAGCATCGCTCGTGATCTCGGTCTTGCTAGCTCGACGGCAATGGAAGACCGCGACAAGCTACTAGGGTTGGCTCTTTCGTGGATGGAGAAGCCACATGATGGTGCGTCTTGGCTACTCGTTCTGGACAATGTCGACAGTTTCCCGGTTCTCAACCAATACTGGTCCGCTTTCACCGGAGGCTCTGTCCTCATCACCAGCAAAGATGCCATACATGGGTTAGCTGCGGTCACAACCAGTCCAACTGACAGCCATCACGTTGAAGCATTTTCAGTTCCGGAGGGAGCCGAGTTCATCAAGAAACGCTTTGCAACTCGGGGTATACAAGACATTGATGAAAGCACAGCTGGAGACTTGGCGAACAGGCTGGGGCTCTATCCTCTATTATTGGACCAGATGGTCACAGTCATCGAATCTGAGCCGGAGCCAGTACCTATGTCACAGATTCATGACCTTCTCAAGGTTGAGTTTGGGGATGAACTGTTTCAGAATGTTGAGCCAGACAGTCCCTGGTATCACGAAAGCGCCGGAAAAGCTGTAGAAGCCCACATCAAGAGACTGGACAACCAGCATCGGCTAAGTCTGGGGACGATCGCCTTTTTCGACCCTGATAACATCCCAGAGGGATTGTTGTTGTCCAAAGACCAGAGGGTGGCATGCTTTTCTAATACAGCAAAGCTTCAAGTTATCCTTTCTCGACTGAGGAAGTCTTCATTCATTGGGTCGGCCAGCAAGGGCAACGACGACGATTGCCGACGCATCAACCTACATCGCCTTGTCCGAGACCGTGCACTCAAGACGTGCCCTGACCATCAGACGGCGTTCAACAATGCAGTTCACCTTCTGCGCCAGGCCTTTCCCTTGCACCAGCTGTCACGAGACCACATGGTGGAAGACTGGGAGGAATGTGAGAAGTTTCAACCTCATGTCTTGACGCTGCATCAACAGTACATCAACTTGAGGGATAACTTTGGCATCCAGCTAATATCATCCTTTACCTTTATCGAGTTGATCTACTCATGCGCTTGGTAAGAGCACTACAGTTCTGACAAATTGCTTCAATGAAGAATCCTGACACCCATTCTTCTTTACAGGTACATGTGTGAGCGAGGAAGGTTCGAAGTTAGCAAAACTCTCATCGCCAGTTGTCAGAAGGCCCACGACGAGATCGTTTCAAGAGAACACACACATCTGGGAGGTCGAAGCTCGATCCCACCGGCTTTCCTCGCCGATCTCTATACAGTTCAGCAGTTCTACCACACTGAAGCTACATCTGGCATCAGCATGACTGAACTTGCCCGTAAAGCCCTGAGTATTCGCGAGGATGCCGTCAAACAGGGTCTCTTGGACCCTTATCATCCCAACCGGGCCAATGGCTTTATGAATGTTGGAGTTGCTATGGCATGTGAAGACCCTAAGGGCGCCATTAAGATGCATAATCGAGCCCTCGAGATCCGGCTAGGTTCGGAAAAGTACAAAGACCAGCAGGTCCATGGCTTGGCGCTCAACTATCTCAACGTGGGGAGATGTTGGCTGTTGGTGGGTGATCTCATGACTGCCGCATCTTGTTTTGAGAAGTCTTTGGAGGTTATAAGAGCTCGTGAGCAGAAATTAGGGAGGCAATTCACTTTGTAAGTCGGAATCCAGCGTTTCATATCACCGGGGTAACTTGTCGTCCTAACTCAGGTCCCTCTGGCAAAGAACTGCCTGGGCCACATCCGCTCTTGGCGCAGTCCGCGCCTATCAAGATGACTTCCCATGTGCACTCAAGCTACTGGTAGAGTCCCTGAAGCTGCACATTGACACCATGGGGGATAAGCACATGAAGACACTGAGCTGTTACTACCGTTTGGCTTGGGTCTATCATAAACTCGGTAACTTTGAACCAGCACAGTGAGTCCTCTATTACCTACCTTACCTACTTCACATGCGGATATGGGCATCTGGAGCTGACAGCATTTACCATGACAACAGACAAATTCTCCAGGCTCTTCTAAAAACCTACAACAGTTTTGATCCGATGCCCACACCGGACCTGGCACGCACCAAGTTCAAACTGTCACAAGTTCTGCAGGATCAGGGCTCACCGCCTTCACATTGGAAGAAACTGCGAAGAGAAGCGCAGTCACATCTGGCTGAAATTTCCAGGGAAACACCTGAAGATGGATCGTCAGAAGACGAAAAAACATATGACCGTTGTATCGTTTATTTCCGCCGGTGAACGGTGTTGGGAAGAGAGAGATCTGTGTTTTTCTTTGGCAAAAGTATATGCTGTGAAGCCATAATAGACGTAATGTTAATAGACGCAAAAAAGAGAGATTGTTATGAAGAGCCTGAACCGTTTTTTGCAATGCAAGTCGATTCAAGGCAGACCAACCTAAGATGAGAGCTTGATGATTAGGGCAGAGACTTTTCAACGTTGCGAAACACAATGATATGAAAAACTTACCTGAGCAACATGTAAACCATCAGCTTAGAATGTGCGCTACAGAGCTTGCTGGCGGTGACCGACCATGAGATGCTGAACCGACACGCCTCCCCATATCCACTCAAACGGCTCACCGCTTACACGCTTACTCTACGTGGCCACAGAAACGCCACGTTTATCGGGAGCAAGTGCCAAAGTCCGGCGCGGGAATGAGGAGGAAACAAGCTTTCCAACAGCCCAAGCCACTAAGCCTCCCGAGGAATAAGTGGGACTTGGCAGGATAAGATTTTTCACAGGGGTATCTTGCTATAAATACTAAATTCGGCCAGATTTCTTCCTTTTCCATTTTTTGTTGAGCAAGCATTTCGAAAAAAATTCACTTCTTCGTCGCCCAATCTGTCATTATGGCAGTAACATTCCCTCTCTTTGCACACCTCCCTTGGGAGCTTCGGAATCTCATCTGGGAGTCCGCGATTCGACCGGATATCCCCGGAGCGCACATTTTTACCGTCTCAGACAACGCCACAACTGAGTGCGGCGATAGCACAGAATTTGAACACCACCAAACAGCCTGCCAACCACGCTCTGTTCAGACAAACACCGGGCATCTCAGAACCGTATTCCACGCGAATTGGGCACAACAAAACTCATCAACCTACCTCATAGACAGTGGGCTATGGATGGCTTGCAGGGAATCCAGAACCGCCATCGAGAGACATTTTCGGAGGAAGCAGGACAAACTGTTGGCATGGGGACCCGCTGCCGGCAGCGATGGACCGTCCCAATTCGCCAGTGAATCCTCGACAAAACGCCAAGTCGTCTTTTGCCCAACACAAGACCTTTTGATCCTCCAATCCTCCAATCTCACACCTTTCCGCTGGGCCAAAAAGGGTGTCCTTGATCTCCAAACACCCACGTACGAGAAGCCATTGCGTTCATGCAGCTTTTGGACAGAGCTGCAGAAGACACCAGGAGAGCGACACATTGCCATCCCGTACAACCCGGCGTGGGATACGATGTGTCTTGATTGGGACGAGCTTGAGGGCTTCGTTGAGTTCCTGCTCGAAGCATCCACGTCAGCGCCAGTTCACTTGTGGTTCATCGACTACCGCCTGAAGAGAAGGATTCGTGTTCCTACCGAGGAGCAACTTGAAGCTAAAGGAGACTGCGAGAAGCCAAGAGAATTTCATGGGTCGGACTGTCGCTACGTTGAGGTTTCTGACAAAGATGGAGGGTCCTTCCAGGACGGAGAGTGGAGCGATGGATTCAAAAAGTCCCGGTGGCATCCTCTTAATAATGAGACGCGCTATTATAGAAACGGCGTGCGCGGTTGTGTCAGGAGGGCGCGGTCGTTGATATGCCCTGATGCTGCTTCTATGCAGATCGGTATACTGGCTTGTGAATCGGTTTAAGGAGCATTCAAGCGGGTAGATGGCTTAGAAAGCGGGTATACATATAGATAGAACGTTCCATAGAATATAGATTGTCTTTTCTAAGTGTCTTTATGTATTGGAAGTAGCGACGATGCCTCGTATACCGTATTCAAGGTGTGGTGGTAACCTCCAATGCCAATCATGTTGCCCAGAAGGTGCCGGGTCAGGATCGTTGTAACCCCACACTGCAAACTGTAGCTCCCTAAGTACGTCTGAGGGTGTACTGGCCCCCAGAATTATTCGTCAAGGCTGACTCCCCATTTTCCGGTCCGATTTCCCATTCGACGGCTGAAATTCCGTCTTCAAGCAGTGGAACATTTCTATGCGCATCTCAACAGGGCTTACCGATCAGGAATATTGCCTCGATGGATGCCTTATCTGCCTTCTCTTAACCTTCGACCCCGCAGTTCGCACGCGTCGCATCAAGATCTGACATGGTGATTGCTGTTGGTCATTGACGACATTTTGTAGTTAAATGCAACCATTTGAGAGTCTTTATCGTGGACCTGCCGATATCAAGCTCCGTTCAGACATTTGTCCCACCATTTCATGTTGATTATATCTCTCGGCTCTTATCACCATGGCCGAGGTAGTTGGCTTAGTCGTTGCGGCAAACTCACTCGCCAAAACTTGTTCGACCGTTTACAAACTCGCAGAGCTGATGATTGAAATCAGCACCGAGGCTCCGGAGGTAGTGGAGGAGGAGATTAGAAGCTACCGCCTGTTGTTGAAGACATGCTTCACTGCAATCCAGTCCGCCCGTATCTCCCTTAAGGAACGATGGCCACGAGATGAGTCTTCTTGCACTGCCGCTATGAACTACTTGAGAAAGAACAGGTTTCTCGATGGTATCAACCGCCTTGCTAAAGGGATCAAACGCAAGGTGCTGGAACTCATGGACAGGACTGCGAGACTTCCGAGTAGTTTACAGTTGAAAGTCAACTACAGATGGCATCGGCTGAAGCCCGACTTCATTGCACTTCTACCTTTCATGGAGACCCTAAAGTCAAACCTGGTGTTGGCTCAAAGCACCTTGAAATTAGAGTCATTTTATGAAAGACGATCATGGGAGGAAAGGCGACTTGAAGGGATTGGTGCCTCCGCCAAAGCGAAACCGACGGAGGAGATGACGCTCATCATGACCGAAATGTAAGCACATGATTGTCTGAGTATCTACGCCTACATGAGTGAGAATCGCATTGCTGACAAAGAGTACCGGGTAAAAGCCGAGAAATCAAGCATGATATGTCCCAAGTTGTTGACATGATACACGATCTTCAAGTTCGACGCAGTAGCGGCTTCACCACATCAGGTGATTTGGAAGACAGGCACATGTTCAATCAGAACGTCGTTCTGGCATTTCTTGCTGACGAGATGATCAAAAGGGGTGTAGTCCCCAACACTGCTCCGCCACCTGACTACAAAATTCCCAAGAATCTCGACGTACATTCTGGCCATCGATCATGGCGCCCAAGCTATCATGGTAATCACAAAAAACAACAGAGCTACGGGAAAGTATCTCCGCATTCATCACAGCCGTCATCGCCAACTTCAAATGGCTCCACTGAGATGTCAACCTCGTCACCTAGCTCAAGTCAACAGAGCCCCCCTACATCAACTCCAGGTACTCCGGGAAGCTCGAAGGAGACACCGGTTCAGTTTGTCTCGGAAAGACCGTCCCCACACGTCGCCGACTTTTCCATTACTCAGGAAGCGCAGAAACCACCCGAGAATAGCGGTTTAACCATGCCAAAGGGCCCACCTCGTCGGATGGCCACAGAAACTGCAACTGCAACTGCACAGTCCGAGGTGGATGACACCGAAAACACCTTGCTCTGGTCCGGGGTCGACGGTCCTAGAATATTCTTTGACGTATCATCACCTCATACCCAAATCGTCGCAGCTCGACATCGCTTCAAGCCAATATCCGGGCACGTCAACTATAAAGCTACCAGGCATTCGCTCAACGCACATCTCCATCCGTCCAAGGACATTAATATCATCTCTCTCGCCACTATCTCGCGACTAGGACTGCAAGTCGATGGAACCGCGACGGTCGAGTCATTGAACACCGGCTATGGAGTGGACGGTGGAGCGCAGGTGATTGGCACCATTGAGGTGTGTTTTCATGTCGATAGCTTTGTCTCACTTGAGGGATTTTCTTTCAAGGTGTGTGAACGGCTTCAAGACGGATATGATATGGTTCTAGGGGTGGAAACACAGCAATGGTTGATGCGGAAGAGTGAACATCCTAACTATGGTTTGAATCGGAAGAAGAAGAGTGTGGTTGGCGGAGAAGGAAGTGCGCGAGTTTCGGGCAACGGGGACACTGGGGCCTTGAAGGAAGAACCTCTGAATTTGCCCGTACGTCGGAGAGCGATGGCTGAAGATGATGCAGGAATTGATTCGTGAGTTGATGCATGGCTAGAAACTGAGCTTCTGTTCATCACCACGGCCAGTCTCCGCTGCCCTCCGATATGTCCTACCCAATCCCCCTCATTCCGCTCAGAACTTATCAACAGACGTAGTGCAATAGAAGACACTAGCCCCATCAGGAAGGCCGTTACCAACGCAATAATAGCTCTTGGACCTATCAGGACGGCACTGCCCCACAACATTGTTTTTCGTGTCGTACATCCTCCAGCCACGGTCCTTGTAGATAGCTGCACAAAATCCGTGTCAGTAAATACCTCTAGCAGCGCTCATCGGACAGCAGTGACTTACTGTAGTGTCCCCAGTCCACGTTCATCTCAAAACGCGTGATCTCGTTGGGGTTTCCACCCTCGCAACCATTCCCATCGCAAGCAACGCCCTGCGCTTCAGGTCAGCAAACACACCTTGACAATCCGTCACAGCCACGAGAGCTTTACCCTTGTCTTGCTGACATCGTCGTACGGGAGATAGTTTTGCTTATTGTTCTTGCCAAGATCACCGCAGCTGGGGGGGTTGTGGTAGAAGCGGAAGTACGTGACGGGGACGATGTCACCGAAACCGCCGGCTTCGTAGATCCAGAAGTCGGCTACGCAGCTCTTGATGCAGAGGGCGGCGAGGGCGAGGGCGGTGGAAGGCTTCATGGTGAGTGGTGAAGTGGTTGATTGGAGGGCTACTGTAGCCTAGAGTGGGAAGACGTATGCAGATGGTACTGGAGGCAAAAGTGATGAGGAGTGGTGGATGAGAAAGGGTGCGAATTTGGTCAGTTTTTATGATGGTTGAAACTTGAAGAGTGTGTTGGTGCCTGACCTCGTTCGGTGTTCTTGACCTTCTTTGCAATATGGTCGAGATCATCGGTTAAGCGTCCAGGGATGCTCAGCACCAAAGATGACACCGGCTAGCCTTGCTCGGCATTGATGAACACGGGATTTTCAGGCGCCAGCATCTCTTTAGCCGTCGCAATGGTCTCTAGTGCTATATAACCCCGAAGGCCTCTTCAAAATCTACCTATAGGCGCGCGGAGCAAAAAAGCATCGCCTAGCAATTCACCGACGGCAACTGGGGTGAAACCATGATCGCTCTCTGCCTGGCACGATCATACGGTGGCAGGGATAGAGACTAATATCTTTGGTGAGGATGTAAAGTACATAATAGACTACCTAGGTAGTCTCGAAACTTACTGGCGTGTGCCAATGCAGGATTATCAACCCTGCTTGCAGCTTGCGGGAAAGCGCTGACTGAGCACGTAATTGCCGACCCTTGTCAGATCGCGCGCTTGCTGGGGTCGGAGATATCCTCACCAACACGCTCGTGTGAACAACAATGCACTTAATATGGTGCTTAATGCGCCAGTGGCGTGTGTCGTTCAATACAGCAAATCGATCTAACAACATTATGATTTCAGGCAACAGTGATCCAACGTGGTGACTTGGGCCAGTGTGTGGCCAAGATACCTATAGAGACATGCCTTCCGAGCATGATCCTTGACAGAGAATAGTCATTCCACTGCGGTATGTAGTTGATATTGGGTTTGTGACCCCCTCGGCTCATACCATCAGATGACTTATCATGTCTACCATAATGTCTTTGGTTCCGATCCCACAATTGCACTGAGAGACCTTTGTTTACAAAGGCGGAGCCGTGAAAATAGGGGCTCAGGGGTCACTGGACCATGACTTCGTCCATACTCAATTGGCACGACATACGCTCACTGTCAATTGCAACAGCAGAATGATGTGAATGGGTGTGTTGTGTATTATCCAGAAACGCCAGCGCCGCTTGACAGATTACCCAAGGCCAAACCAGCCCCACCAGAACGCCAGCCGACCAGCGACAGTAACTACCTATCTATCCCAATACATCCAAGCTTCTATCCCAATACATCCAATGTAATATGTGTTCTATTCCCACATTCAAACCAAGTAACTCCAAACATGATGAAACATCATCACCCTCCCTTAGCGCTTGACGGGAGCGGGTGCCTTCTTGACAACATTTCCGGAAACCGGAGCAAGCGGCTTCTTGACAGCATTTCCAGCAACGGGAGCAAGGGGCTTCGCTGCGGGCTTCGGTGCAACAGCAAAGGGCTTGGGGGTGATCCTTGCAGTGGGCTTCTTGAAGCCGCCAGCAGGAAGCCTAAGAGGGGGGCGCTTGGCCAGGACCTTGGGGTCAGGGAGGCCAGAGACCTTGTACGACTTGGCCTCGGTGGTGCCGGTGGACTTCTTGGTAGAGCCCTTCTTGACGATGCGGCCAGAGACGGTTTTGGCGGCCTTGCTCTTGGAGATGGGTCTGCCCGAGTTGGTGTAGGCAACGTCCTTGCGCTTCAACTTGCGCTTGGAGCTGACGGTGGTGGTCTCTGAAGGGGATGTTAGCATTTTGGTAGGTGATGGTGGGGAAAGATAGATTGTTACTGACCTCCCTCAAGCCAGACCTTGTGGCGAGCAGCATCGTAGCGGTAGCGAGCCACGACCGTGCCGTACTCGTACTGATTGGAGTTGGGCCTGGTGCACTGGAGGAAAGCTCGGTGGTGCTGAATGGCAAAATCTCCTCCCATCTTGGACTCGCAAGTCTCAGTTGCGGCGGCAGTGATGCGATGGGCGTGGAGGGGGCGGTTCAGATCGCTCGGCTTGGCGTAGACCTCGGCATCGCCATCCTGAATGTTGGGATCATCGGTGTAATAGTAGCCGACCTCACCATCTGTTGGAAACGGCGTTAGTCTTTCAGAACCTGAGATATCGATAGAAAGGTCTTCAAAGACTTACAAGCCTGGGCGAGGGTGTCCCACGTCTGGGGTGTAATGGAGCGGTCGAGAACGTTCACTGCATAGGCAAAGCAGTTGGGGAAAGTGGTTTGAGTGCCCGGGATGATATTGTAGCCAGTGGGAGCTGCAGCAGCGTTGGCAAAACGGGTGATGAACCAGTTGTGGAAGACTTGCTCGGGGGTCAAATTGGCGGCCATTTTTGCGACTTAGAAGTTATCTGATGAAGAGATGAATGTAAATTGTTTAGTAGCTGAATGGTGATTGATGTGATGATGATCTGGTCGAAATAACTGCCAGAGAGGACAATTCGACACATTTATACTCACCTGAACTGTCCTTCGTCTCTTGACTGCATCTTGGAATAGAAATATCACTTGAAGCTAACGTCAAGCATCTTGTTTCATGGCTTATTCTGATTTCGATCAGGACTCCCTATACGGGGCTCCTGACCACACCAAAACACCGCGTACACGGCGTTGGCGATGAAGTGACCGTATTTCTAACCACCTCATGGTGCCGCCGGATGTGCCGGACCATGGTTTACGCGGTGTAGGCGCAAGGTTAGTACCAAGGTGGTGGTCGCTTCACCGTCGGGTGTATGCGGTGTGAGGTCGGACTAGCTGTAGCAATATTCAAGGTAAGGCAGGTAGGTCGAAACATGGAGGCGCTGGAAGGATGAGGCGGACGCGAGGGCGTCGATATGAGCTTTATTTCGCACTTCACCACGAGGTCATGGATTTGGAGCGGGAGGTCTAGACGCCGTCCCATACTGCAAATAGACCCATGTCGACACTCCAGGAATGGACATCATAGCGACTGTGGCTGAATAGCATGAATACAATAGGTTCCTTTTAGCGGCACAGAGCCTCGCAACATGTCTTCGTTTCAGATGATTAAATCCCGAGGACGCGGTAAGCTATAAGGGTTTACCAATCATCAGAAAGCGAGGTTGCTTCACAACGTAACAGCCGCTGTAGGGACGCGGCCCAGGGAGGCTGACAGCTGACATGGGATCACAAAAAGAAAGATGGCGCAAGGCAAAGCATGTTGTGCCAAGAGATGTTTTTAAGCTGCGGGGTTTAAGCACGTGCCGCCTGAAAGCATCACCTTCCTCGCAGCTCAGCTATTACTGTTTGATGCCCGCGCTTAGTTCGCGACTGAAGTGTATCCTCACTTTCTCGCCTTCCATCAATTCTATTTCTACTATCTTTTGATATCGGTGCTATCCAACATGGGCTACTTTGAAGAGTATCTTCTCGACTCACGATTCAAGTCGAATTTTGACAGTTGGAATCCTGTCAGTGGTCACTACCACAATGTCATCGACTGGGACCAGCGGCGCACCATCACAGTTTCCACTACTGAGAAGAATGATGAAGACTTCATTTTTGAGGCTCTTGTAGAGCTCATCGACGACCTTCCAGCCGATGTTGTCAAGATCAAGGTCTCGAATGACTTTGAGCTACTGTCTTCCTCCACGGCTGTTGACGATGACAACACACTCATTCCTTTCTATCCTTTACCAACAGATCTCCCATCTCAAGTGCCAAAAGTTCATCGCTCAGAGCTCACTGAGATTGAAAGGCTTGGAGTTCAGGCAGACCACGTCACATACGAACCCACGCCTGGCGAGACAAAGCATGTCGTGTTCAAATACTACATCAACGAAGGCAACATTCCCATGTTCTGGCACGAGATGAACTGCACCTTGAGGATTCCTTCACATCCAAACATCGTTCCTATCGATCGTCTCGTCATTGATTCAGCCACCCCTGATGGGCCAGAAAAGGTCGTGGGATTTACGACACCTTTCATTGCCGGAGGCACTATTCTAGACAATATCAGTCGTGTCTTCAAGCTCAAGCACCTCAAGCAACTCATTTCGGTCAGTTCACATATCAAACTATCCGTGAAGTCCAGCCACTGACCTACAATCTACAGACTATCGACTACCTCAACCTCAGATTAGGCATCGTCCATGGCGACATCTGCACGTGGAACCTCCTCATCGATCCTGAGACAGACGACTTGAAAGTCTTTGACTTCAACATGGGCGCCAAGCTCGGCTGGGAGGGTGACAAGGACCACCTTGACACGTTCGGCTACGACGAAGACCGCAACGACGTGAAGCTTGCTGTCTTTGCCCTCTACGAAATCATCACACGCGACATTTCCTATCGTGAAGAAACTGAGTTGGAAGATCTTGAGGTTTCTATGGTGCTTGATCAAGAAGAGTGGGAGAAACACCCTGATGTGTGCCTTGAGGATGGTATGGCCGTCTCCGAGTACCGGCGCATTCTTGAAGATTGGGTCATTGCGCGGAAGAAGACCGAGAACGAGATCACCTTCTATAAACAGGCGCCGGATTTCATCGACTGGCCGGGGTTGCCTCCATTTCCACTGGTCGAGTTTGTCGGGAGTGTGACAAGCAGGGCATCACAGTTGCGGTCAGAAATGATCAAGAGGGGTGAGCCTTTCATAAAGTGGTATGTATCTGTCTAAATCATTATACGCCAGCGGAGCAAGATATGAGCAGAAACTAACTCATATATTTAGGCAGCGCCCTCCAACCGCACACCTCCCGCTTCCAGAGGGCAAGCGCCTTCTTGCGACTGGTGAGGTTGTAGAAGAGAGATAATCGTCTAGAAGGCTCTCAAGATCGGATGCGGCTCAAGGAGAATGGACCTCAATGGGAAAATGTTTAAAATAGTGATACTACGGTAGCAGTAGACCAGGAATTTTGTTTCGAGTGTTGGCGTAGAGCCTTGGCAAGCTTTCCAACTTCACTCAACGTGGTGCAGCAATTGTACCAACAAGGTCGTGATTGCACTGATTGAAGCGCTTACGCTCATCCCGGTTTCATCTAGTTCCCTTTTTTATTGGTGAAAAGATTTGGGCATGTGTTTCAACACATTCCAGTGAAAGAGACGCATTGTTTCAACTCGGCCAAGTGTCGCAGCACTCATCTGTTAGCCGCCGGGCAACAGATCCGGCGCTTACTGGCAGATAAACACGAGTTGGAAATCTTCATGAATGATTTTACAGCTCGATCTCTTCAATACATGAAAATCAGTGAGATCTTCTGCTGATCTTATTTCTGCGAACCAACATTGACCGAGAACCATGAAGTCGATGGCTTTGAACCTAGATGGAATAAGCACGCGATTTCGTATGCTAGATCAACGCCTAAATCAGTGCTCCTACCCACTCGACCGGCCTCCACACCTTTCCATTCGCCTGCGCAAGGATGGCCTTCATGTTCAGTGTGACACCGACGGCGGCAGTCTTTCGAGCCGGGACCCTCTCCGATTTTCCAACACCAAAGACAGGGCCGACAATGAACGACTATTCATCGAGGCTGTTCTGCAAAAGTTGGATCCGAAGGGACTGTTGTTTCTGGAAAACATCAAGTCGTACGACATAGCTGTTTATCATGACAGCGGGACATTGAAGTGGAGAAAACAAGCGAAAGTCAGCACAGCTGGTGATGGGTTGACCATTTTGGAAACGGCAGACAACCTACAAGGGCCCTCAAAATGGATCTGCGCTGGCAGATATGGGGTTGCTAAGTGGTTGGGCGCAAAGTCTATCGCTGCTGCCTTTCCCATTGACCAAGCCGGAAACCCTTTGATTGAATGGCAACAGAGATATTGTTTCATATCCAGGAAGCTAGGGCCCTACAAGGTGCGTCATACTTTGCCGAATGGCTCTATTCTGGTGATCTCTCACTGACTTTGACTCATTGTTTAGTTCATCCTTCATGTTAACAGTTGGGACACTGATCTCTCGGGACACCACCAGCTCAATGAGCTGCTTGCGCGCGCCATTGCAGACTGTCTAAGTATGGCTACAGCCGTGCCTGCGCTCAAGTATACGTGGATGCGATATCTTCCCGACAAGTCGTCCGCAGACGGAAGCTCTTCGCTGATAGGGACCTGCTTATCGTCCGTCCCTATACTGTTGGACATGGACGGGGCTCACTCTACAATCCCGGAGCTGTTTCTGTATGCAGATTGTCAACTAGATGATCATGGGAACCCTCTCTTTCCAGGCGCTGACGACAAACAACGCTACCTTTCATCATGATACAAGAGCGAGGATCGAGAAATTCTCAGGTACTATGGGCTTCGGCAGGTCAGCACCGAGAGCATGATTCTTCGGGTGCGAGCGTTGGCTAATAGCAAAGATTGGCCTGCATTTGTGAGAAGCCGGGACAGCAGCTGGCATAGTCGGCTGAGCTCTTGGACATCACGAGTGTTCGGCCGCGACTTGACAGCCGGTGTGCTCGCTCTGCTTTCACTCGTCCCAGGCGGCGTTGACAGAGCCCTTAGCCACTGGAATGGGTCACCGGGAACTATCTACTTCCCGGAAATCAGTGGTGTTCCTCTACCTGATGGTCTTCCCATCGTCAAACTGGACTCCAAGGCATGCGCTGATCCAGATAATCGTGCGCTCTATGCCTCTCTAGGGGCTAGCGTTGCAGATCCAGTCAAGATTGAAGAACTAGTCCTGCTCCATCATTCTTTATGGAAACCGCGGGGTGACAAGCAATCGCTGATTTCCACCTCGCTTGGGAGTTTGCAATTCATCTACGAGATGCTTCAGATGGGAAAGTTGGAAAGAACCAAGGAACGTGACCTCCTGGTATTTGACCACCGTTGTTGTCCCAAGAGACCGAAGAAGGAGAGGGTATATCTTTCCTCGGCTTCCTGGCTCGGGACCGGCGCCCTCGCCTCGCTTAGCGGTCAAGAAGGCATCGCCGACATCGAATCAAGCCTCTCGTTTCTGCACGAGAGTTATCTTCGGGATTCACCCAGACTACTTAGCAACATCAAATTCAAAATGGCTTGGGCGGACTTCCTGCTTCAAGTAGTCGGTCTCCACAAAGGGCTACGAATCTTCACTCGCCAGTCTCAGGATGTTGCTGTTAGTCTGCCGTTCCTCGCTCTCGCTCAGCGCTGGCCAGGGCGGGTATTGGAGTGGCTCTATCAAGTGTATCGAGAAGATCCAGGCAGATGGAACAGAAAACCTGACATAACAACAGCGCTCAAAAAGATGCAAATTGTCTGCACAAATGGGATGGGCTTTCCACTCTTCGAGACGATCCTTCCGCTACCGTCGCTGATTTCAACCTTCGCCTGCCTTCTTGGTGATCCTTGCAAGGCGTTACCATTTCTGAAGCTTGAAAAGCCACTAGACGAGAATGACGAACAGCTATGCTCGCAGTGGAAATTATTCGCAGGCCATTTCGGGATGATACACACGGATGATATTCGATTATCTCTTGCCGCGCTCAAGGCTTTGATGCGCAAAAATGAGCATCCGGGCCAGAGATCCGTTACATTAGCTGTGGTGAAAATCTACCTCCGCATCCGGCGGCAGCAAAATGCTGCTACAGCAAAATTGATTCGTACCTGGTTTGATGAAAACCCGGGCCTGCTTTGTACCCCTCAACTGGAGACCAAGGGCCGGCCAGTGCCTCCCAAATGGGGATATCGACAGGCTTCAGATAAGGTCCCAATGACAATGGTAGCACACGCTTGGGTTCCCGTCTTCAATCGTCTCCAACCAGTTCATCGGGCGAATCTCATGGCGTTCTTCCGAGACACGCTTGGCTTGGAGTTTGACACAAACATGCCGAAGCTGATGAACGGCCCCCCTTCTGAGAATGGAGATTCGTCACCGAATCCATCACCCTCAAAATCTACCGTTATACCTGCTCCCCCATCGAAGAGCTTGAAGAATATCAAAGTTAGGTTCCCTCCAGCTGACGCCTATGTCAAGTCTTGTGAGAAATCGGATGGCAAGTCTGCGGCTGAGAAACAAGTTAAGGCTGGCAAGACGGGTCCGAACGCGTCATTCCCTCTTCGTGCGGAGTCAATCTTCGAATTCGGCAAAGGAAAAAGAGCTACTTTTGCATTTAAGGGACCGTAGTCGGGCACGTTGTGGGCATGTGGAGCATGATGGCATCCACGATATCACGGCAAAGGCTCTATGGAGCAGTTAACTGAGATGGTATTCTTGGCTATGGGTCTGACAGGTGGATGGAATGCTCTGGTGGGATATAAATACGGCCCTGTACGCTCTTTTGAACCATTTTCCTTTTGTTCAGTCAATATTATCAGTTCAATATATGCTTCAAGATAACTGCGTGGGTTCCAAACTCAAGAGGACAAAGGGTTGGGGCTGCTGACCGGGTCAGCTACCAGACTTGATGTTCAAGGATAGTCGAGAGGCATCACAAGATAGGCAGGTACCTAGCTTCCACCTGTAGGTACCTATGCAATGATAATTAATAGACTTTGAAGCGATCTTAATTTTTAATAAACTTCGAAGATCTATTCCTATCCTTGGGGCCATTCTTGAAGACTCCGGTGACGTTATTCGGGTGCTTCACTTGTTTTGCTATCAACGACATACCCGATTGCTTCGTAATTGTTAGAGCGCTCTGTTTCTACACGTGACGGCAGGCACACCACGCCTCGATTGGTCGAGAATGGGGGCACCAATCAGAGTGAGCATGTATTGGGCGCCTCTTGGGCAGAGTTAACTACCTTACCTTCCATACCTGCCCCCACGCGATTTCTTCGGGCATCTTCACGAATTATTCGAAGAGCTTGCTGCCATCAACAACTCAAAAACCACAATGACCCGTTGGCATCTTCCCGACTGTCAAAACCCTGATATTTTCGTGAACGCAACGACTTCACTCCCGTCATGTCGATCATGTCGTTCCACGCCCGATCTGAAAACGCTTCTCAGCGAGCAAAATAACCACAATCCCTTTCCAGCACCTCCGCCTGATGAGCCCAAGGGTCGAATGGACCTCTGGTGGCCGCTTTCGGTCCCTTATATAGGGGAAAGGTCACGAACTGGGTCATTTTCGGAACAGGAGGAAACTACTGAGGAGATCGACGAACCAGACAGCTCATCGGAGTCCTTCATCTATCCGGACAAGTTGGGGCATGGAGAGTTTCGCCTGGCATGTATCACCAGCAGCCCCAACCATGAACACCCGGTTCATCTTGATCTCGAAAAACATTCAGTGGATAACTGTCCGGAATACGAAACGGTCTCATATACCTGGGCGGTGAGGATGACGACAATACCAAAAAGCATCCAGTATTCATCGGGCCGTTCTGGGATGTCAGCTTCCAAACCCGCAACTGCTGGGAGCTTGTCCGGTTTCTGCGTACACGACGAGGGATCTCTCTGACCTGGATCGATGCTATCTGCATCAACCAACAAAACGATGCCGAACGTGGTATACAGGTCGGGATGATGGGGCATATCTATCGTCGGTGTTTGCAGGTGGTTGTATATCTCGGACCTGATATTGCTCCGCTTCTGCCCCCTGGCCGGTACCCGAGGCGCATGAACCTGGAATCGATCGCCGATTGTGATTTGGATGGTCAGCCAGTCTTTCGCCATGACACTGCCTCCTTATTTCGAAAGCGGTATTTCAGCCGGCTTTGGGTTGTGCAGGAGTTGGTCCTTGCTTCTCGTGTTGTGATCAGGGTTGGAGATATCGACTTTTGGGCTGACCGGGCTTCAACACTGGAAGATCGCAAAACCCTGGAGGGAGCTGACTGGCCGAGCAAGTTGAAAAATCATGATAAGGCGCTGTGGATGACTCACATTGCGAGCGCGGGTCTATCAACTCGAGACCTTGATATCGGCGAATTGTTACAACTCACTCGACACGCTCAGTGTGCAGATCCTCGTGACCGTATCTTCGGTCTCACGGGTATTCTTACGAATCTTGACTTCCGTGCGAATTACACGCTCTCATGCCAACACGTTTACATCGGCCTGTTTGCTGACCTCATGATTCGCGGACAGCGCTACGGTCTCCTAGAGTGTGGACCTGGGACTTCTGACAGCTCCCTTTCACTCCCGTCGTGGGTGCCGGACTGGAAGGATTGGAGCCAATGGAACATCGTCTTGGAGTCCGAATACTTTGACCAAGATCATGCGTGTCACTACCGAGCTGGATCATTCCATAACCTAGTATCGTACCTGCTCGGACGTTTTTGGAGCGCTCCGAAGCCCACCCATATGGCGACAATCCTGCTGGAGCCCCACATGACGCTGGAGTCCCAAATGGTCCGTCGCCTGTCGGCCACGTGGTCCGATGACTCGGAGAGTAGTCAAGACCGGACATTAGCGTGCGATTATCAGTGTCCGAAAGATGATTACGTCAACTTTGCGCTTGATCGCTCGAACGGCAACCTTCACGCAAATATGACGCGCTTGTGTACCTTGCAGACACGCCCGAACCTCATCCAGAGCTATCAGGACGAATTCGCGGGGAGGCAGTATTTTCTATTCGAATTCACAGCTGGAAGGCTCATTTTGTGGTTCACAAGTCGACATCGCCTCGACCAATTAGTCCTTCCAGGCAAGGATACCTTATACCTCACTGCATTCAAAACGAATCATAAATGGCCCCAGGTTCTCCTCCTAAGACAAGCGGGTGATGCTACGAACGTCCACCGACTCATAGCAAGCTGTGGTGGGATCCTCTTTGGAAGCGAAGATGGGTTTGAAGAACCAGGAAGAAGTGGAGATCAGGACGTGTCACCCGATTGGAACTGGTTCACTGGCCATCACGGTCTAAAATTTGTTCATCGGTTATCCTTCAGTCTCCAGAACCTTTATGATATGACCAAGGCCTGGCTGCACTCTGAACTTCAAATCATAGAGGAGATCCTCAATCCATTGGCAAAATATCATAAGGATATGATCCCAGTATACCAGGCCCTTATGAGTAGTTACGGTACTGATGGCCGGGCGTCAGGTTCGACGGAACGCACAGAGCCGTCCTTGCGCAATGCGAGCACAGTAATATCAGCATACGCACGTTGCTTCAATACTGATTCCGGATACAGCCAGTCTTTACCATACTCCGATTCGGAAGGGCACATATACTTGACCGTGCCAACGAGCCTCGCGTCGAAGTTGTTGGATCATCAACCCCTCATAGCCTACGACTGGGTACAATATGCGCCAACAAATGGATTGGAGAGGCCTGATAGACGTTTGTTTGAGGGTACTGAGAGCAGGTGCCTCTGTACTTTGAATCATCTCAGGGAAGAAGATGGAAGTTGGCGGTGTGAATTTATTGTGCTCAGATTGAGAAATTACGACATTTTCGATACCTTGTCTCAAACATATGGTTTCTGGTTGATCGGCATGATTCGGCTTGCTGAGAAACGAGGTGGTAAAATGCAAGACGAATTGCTGTTGGATTGGTGTAATGGAAACTCGGCTTTGACAGATGAGGAAAAGCAAATTTTGGTACCCGCAGGGGAAACCTCGCGAATGCTCATGGATGGCTTTGGGATAACCGGGAATATAGAGAAAGTGATTATTGCTTGAGATGGAAGGGTAGAATGCACAAAGTTGGAGAATCTCTAGAATGCTGAAGACCTCGCCGCATGAGCTCTTTGCACTTTCACACGATTTAAGCGTCAGATTTCCGCACACTGACCACAGACAATATTATAGCTGTCGTTACAAAGAAAACCATTAACCTCATCCCTTCGCACCATGTCTACGGTGTATATCAGAGCCATTCCCGATGCAGCCAAGTCACTCAACATAATTGGACTTCTTGCATATCATCTTGGCGATCCGCAAAGGCTTCGCCATCCATAATGCCGTGAACATAACTTTTTTCAACCAAGTGGAAACAAGACTCAGAGGGGTGACTGCAGTTCTCGTTCCCCCAAGAACACCCTCCGACATGTCGCAATATAAATGGCACTCTCTGCCCCGGACAACGAAGACGCTATCGCCGGTGAGCATGTGGGCAGGCCCAACACCCATGAACCCCGTCTCAGTCAGGAAGAATCGATTGTACTGCACCACCCTCACAACCACATTGCTGACGTGGTCAATCCATCTCTGCTTACCCGCGCAAGGGGGGTCTAGCGAGCCGTTCAAATCTGCCCAACTAAACTTTCCGGGCTGGAAAAATCAAGCCACTCAGTGGCTTTGAGTGGCTAATAGCCACTTTAGAGGTTCATTATCGACGAGCGGCTCAAACGGTAGGGTACTTAGAAAATATCTAGGCCTTAGAAGAAGGGACTTGCTCCATGGGCGCCCCCCATATTCTAAACAGGCACCTCATATATAACCCTAACAATTAGTCAGGGTTATAGCTACAGCTTTCCAGTGGAAATAGCCAATTAACCACCCAATTAACCACCCAGTTAAATAGCCAGTTGAATAGCTAATTAAACAACTAATTAACTACCTAGTTGAATAGCAAATTGAAAAGCTAATTAAATAGCTAATTAAACAGCTAATTAAATAGCGCTTTAAACCGTGAATATACGGTGTCGTTAAGGTTATTTAACCACTTGAGAGTCGTCGTGGAAATAGCTTTAATTAACTGTTTAATAATTAGGAGATTTTTATTATACTAAAGCTTATATATTATTTAAGATAGTCGAGAGAATAAAGCCGTTTTTAGTAGTGGAAGTAAGACAGGTAATTATAATGGAGGTGCACCTCGGACTTAGAGGTACAGCTATAACCCTAGCTAACTACCAGGGTTATATATAAGGGGGGGGTGCCTGTTTAGAATAGGGGGGGTGCCCATGGAGCAAGTCCCTAGAAGAAAGCCACCACAACGCTAGCCACATTGAAGGTCTGATATATACCAAATTGACGATTTCCTGTCGATTAGGCCCAGTTACCTCCCTATACGGTTGGCCGTTCAATTAAAATACGTGGTGTTAGAATTAGGTATGAAGATGGCCGAGATAATATAGGGAAGGTACCCCTGGAGGACCACCTGCAAGCCGGTAGTGGGCCAGTATTGGCTACCTCGTTCAAAATGAACGGCTCGTCAAAATAAACCGCAGAACCGGCCGTACGCGGCTGGTTATATAAGCCGATGCCTCATTCCAACTAAACTTTCCTTCTTTATTTTATATAAGCCGTGCGCCGAACGGCTCGCTGAACCCCCCCTGCGCGGGTAAGTGCTTGGACGCTACCGTTTCTTCTTCTTCAACCAGGCACTGTCTTTGAGTGAGCCCCAACTCCAAAATACTGTCCAGACCTTAAGGTAAATAGAACAAAAAGAACCGCATCTCGAAGGGTTGGAAAGAGCCTATCTAAGGTAGGTAGGTATGCACGGTTCCTTACCAAACTGCGTTACGTACAAGTAATGAATGAAACGGCACCGTGGCATCATCCATTTGCAACAGAGGTGGATATTGACGAGACCATCCTTTCCTCAGGCTCCTATGTTGGGCACCAAGGTGGCACACTTCACTTAGGTCTGTGGTGATCAATGTCTGAATGCATGGAACATTGCTCTATTATCCGTCCAAGAACGCCCTCGCCGGGTGCATCAAAAGAATATTGACAAGAGAGCTTGGAGTCGATGAATAATGCAGTTAATATGTACAAAGAACAGAAGTTATTCTAATCCCAGGTGCGCGTTATGCTCCCACCGTATCTCTACCGACATCCAGTGCAACCGACATCCAGTGCAACCGACTCCACCAGCCAACCGCGTGTCAAACGACCAGATACCCTATATCGCTTACAAGCACTGCGAGTACCACTGGTTGCTAGCCGTGCAAGTGCTGCCCGACTCGCACGTGGTGCACCCGGTGAATCCCTGCCCACCGCACTGGGCATACTTCGCAGCCCTGCAACCGCCAGGGGTGGAGCTAGGAGTTGGGCTCGGGTTCTGCGCCCTGGTGCTGGTGCTCGTAGGCTGGCTGCCACCACCAGGGGGGGAGAAGACTGGGAAGCGAGAGTCGTCATCTCGCTTGCATCCACTCTTGGCCACCAACTCAGCCGGGCACTGGACCTGTCTGAAGGTGAACGACGGGTTATCGGCGTTCTTGAACCAGTCGAATCTCCAGTTGCAGCCTGGCTTCAGGGCGTTAGGGAAGGAGTTGCACTGGCTGCGGTCGGAGATGCCGCCGTAGGTGGCACCGGGGAGACCGCCGAACTGAGGCTTGCAGCCGTCGAAGAGGCCGACGCCGCCGCCGGGGATGTTGAGGTCGAAGTGGTTGCTGCCGAGGTCACCGCCCGTGGAGGTGGATTGGACGACCATTTTCTTGCCGGCGACCGGGCCGTCGGTGAAGGTGAGTCTAGTTGACGTGTTAGTCCTGTTTTTCGAGAGAATGATCAGTATGATGAGGGAGCTTACTCGTAGCAGGCACAGCACCACGAGGCCTCAGATCCTCCACTAAGAGCGGTGGCTGCGAAGCCGTAGGAGAGGTTGTCGTTGATGGCCCACGCACTGTGGTCCGCGCAGGAGTAGGCGGAACCACCATTGCAGCCGGAAGCGACACCAGAGTCAGAAATTCTCTGGAAGTTGGCGTCACAGGCAAAGACGGGTCTGTTGACGGCCGCCTTGCCGGGCCAGGCGCATGATGGCTTGCAGCAATCCCAGTATCTAGTGGACTTGCCAGACCCGGAAGCACCCTGAGCCTGAGCGGCGAGGGGAAGGGCGGCGAGGAGGGAGGCCTGGAGAAGAGCTGTGGTACGCATCTTGGCTATTTGTCAAGGGGAGTAACAGAAAGAGCTGCTGGTGAAGAAAACAAAAGCAGCAAGACGTCGGGCAGGACAATCTAGATATAGGGGCTCGATGGTGAACCCCGGTCTCAGCTTATAGAACTCAGGACCAAGTGGAACCCATGCCACGACAAGTCTTCGAACGGCAGATTGGACGAACCAGCCGATCAACGGGAACAGGCGAGGTTGTGTCACCAAGGAAAGACCACGGAGGACAGCTCCATGAGGTAGTCACCCCACTGAAAATCCAGGGATGCGGTTGATAGCCAAGTCAAAACCGAGCCTCCTCGTAGTTTCGCTGAAACGGTGGCGCTCCGCATTCCCGGAACCTGGGCCGTGGGCGGCCGGGAAGGGAATAGCGGACGATGGGCAATGTAACTCTACAGGTCTCTACTCCACGCAGCCGGAATGCCGGGAACGATTTCCTTTGCGGGAAGACAGGCCGCGCAACGACGTCTCTTTCCACGGCCAGAAACACAGTTCTTGGTTTCTGCTATGATGTAATGCGTTGAGTTTTGCTGGACCGGCTGATACCGTCCTGGCCATCCACATTCTACACAGCCTCAAGTTCTGAGTTATTGTACCACGCGAGTGTCTCTTTTGAGGGTGGCTCGAAGAACCCCACCGGTTTGGGAATCCACGAAGTGGGAAGAACAAGAGCTGATATGATGGGTTCGGCACGCACTCGGTTCTAGGCCATGCTGTGGGTCAAGTGAAAGATAGCTACCTGTTGTAGAATAGGAAATAGTACGGAGTAGTGTATTTGCAAAAGACTGGCAGCCTAGCCGGAATGTCAATCAGCATACCTCTACTCATTGGTGGGCTGACAAGGAAGCTCGGTGGATAGAGACACGACAAAAAAAAAACTGTCGAGGGTTTGCCATGATTCTTGGAAGGAGGCGCAGGGCGTCGTGCCACATCAGATGAGAAAAAAGTAAATTTGTGTGAGATTATGGCAAGTTCGGTGCGTGCCTTCGCCGACACCACTCGGTACGGCAGCCCAGACCGATAAGATAAAGATTGCCAAAGGTTTATGTAGAGCAAAACTCCGAATGACGCGTGCAAAAGGTGAAGTCGCGGCAACGTTTGGTCTGTGCCTTATGATTTACGGTGGGGCAAAGCGCAGCGTGAGGCGCGAAGTCACGTGAAGCGGCCACAGCGTCACAGGTGGTCCCTGCGCGCTGGCCCAACTGGGATTAGCGGTGTGCCTGCCGCGTCCTTCAGCCTCCAGCTCGCAGAAATTCCACTGGCAAGGCGAGGACGACCAGCAACAACCATCACCAGTCGCCCCAGCCCAGCGATTCTCATATCGCAACCTTTTCCTTCTTTTCCCGCCCAACCACCACTCCTTTCCGTCTTCAGGAGAATTCTTATTGATTTACGACTATTTCTTTGATGCGCTGAGGGCTTTGCGCTCCTCTCAGTTGATGCGCACCCGCTGCTTTTGTGGCGATTTCTAATCCTTTGCTTGTTTTGTGCAAAGCGCCATCACCGAAGCTTCCCCCGCCCCGACGACGCCACTCGACCCCGTAGCTGGCTGCTGCTCCCTCCAACAACTTCGGCCGTCAGTAACTATTGTTGCGATCGCCGTTCACCACCACATCCATCACCATGGCTGATTACGCGACACAAAGTCAGTCTTATGGGGCCTACGGCGACGAGTTTGAAGATGACAACAACTACGAAAACGGGGATGAGCTAGGCATGGATGCTCAGGATGACCAAATCACACCCGAGGACTGCTGGGATGTCATCTCTTCCTACTTCGACATGAAGGGCCTTGTGTCGCAACAGATCGACTCGTTTGACGAATTCACTAGCAGTACGATTCAGTCTCTTGTCGACGAATATGCGGACCTCACTCTCGATCACCCCAACCCCGGCGACGACCAGGGCAGAGACATTGCCCTGCGGAGATACGACATCCATTTCGGTAACGTCATGATCTCAAAACCGACCCTCACCGAAATCTCGGGTGAGACGACTAGTCTCCTGCCGTACGAGTGCCGCGATCGTAACCTGACATACTCTGCGCCTATGTACTGCAAAGTCTCGAAGCGCGCCCGCGTCGCCATCAACGAGCCGATTGCACTAAACGAGTTGGACGAGGAGCAACATGAGCTTATGCGGGAAACGGGCGAGCACCCAATGACGATTCGGTGGGAAGAGGAAGAGAGCGACATGCCGGGAGAGGGAGCCAAGGGCGAGAACGAGAGAGGCGATTTGATCTTCCTTGGCAAGCTTCCTGTCATGGTCAAGTCACAAATCTGCCATCTGTACGGCGAGGACGACGAATCTCTCTTCGTCCTGAACGAGTGTCCCTACGACCAAGGTGGCTACTTCATTATCAATGGTTCCGAAAAGGTCTTGATCGCCCAGGAACGTTCGGCCGCCAACATCGTCCAGGTCTTCAAGAAGCCACCCGGAGGCAGCGTCTCCTATCAGGCTGAAATCAGAAGCGCTCTCGAGAAGGGGTCCCGTCTCATTTCGTCGTTGCAAATGAAACTGCACACCAAGGCCTCCAACGAGAAGGGCAGACTTGCCAACACCGTCAGTGTCACCCTGCCGTACGTCCGTGAGGATGTCTCACTCGCCATCGTTTTCCGCGCGCTTGGCATCGTTTCCGATGAGGATATCTTGAACCACATCTGCTACGATCGTAAAGACACCCAGATGCTCGAGGCTCTGCGGCCTTGTATCGAAGAAGCTTTCTGCATTCAGGACCGGGAAATTGCGCTCGACTTTATCGGCAAACGTGGTAATGGCAATATGGGACAGAACCGCATGAACCGTATCCGGGCGGCCAAGGATTTGCTTCAGAAGGAAATGTTGCCGCACATCTCTCAAACAGAAGGTTGCGAAACCAGAAAGGCCTTCTTCTTGGGTTACATGGTCAACAAGCTTCTTCAGTGCTCCCTCGGGCGCCGGGATACCGATGATCGTGATCACTTTGGCAAGAAGAGACTGGATCTGGCTGGTCCCCTTTTGGCCAAGTTGTTCCGTGGTGTGGTGCGTCGCATGACACAAGACCTAATGTCATACATGAAGCGCTGCCTCGACACAAACAAGCACTTCACACTGGCTCTCGGCATCAAGGCCAACACCTTGACCAATGCGCTCAAGTACTCGTTGGCTACTGGAAACTGGGGTGACCAGAAGAAGGCCATGAGCTCCACGGCAGGTGTGTCACAGGTGTTGAACCGTTACACTTTTGCTTCCACCCTCTCTCATTTGAGACGTACCAACACGCCCATTGGCCGTGATGGAAAGCTTGCCAAACCCAGACAGCTTCACAACACCCACTGGGGCCTGGTTTGCCCTGCCGAGACGCCCGAGGGACAGGCCTGTGGTCTGGTCAAGAATTTGTCCCTCATGTGCTACGTGAGTGTGGGCACTCCGGCTGACCCGATCGTGGACTTCATGACGGCCCGGGGAATGGATGTCTTGGAGGAGTACGAACCACTCCGCGCGCCCAACGCGACCAAGGTGTTTGTCAATGGTACCTGGGTCGGTGTGCACAACGATCCCAAGCAGCTTGTCACATTGGTACAGGATCTGCGACGAAAGAACGTCATCAGTTTCGAAGTATCGCTCGTCCGCGACATTCGCGAGCGCGAGTTCAAGATCTTTTCTGACGCCGGCCGTGTCATGAGACCCCTTTTTACCGTGGAGCAAGAGGAGAAGGGCACTCATGGGGCGGAAAAGGGCCAACTCATCCTCAACAAGGAGCACATCGCCAGGCTCCAAGGGGACAAGGAACTGGGCAAATATCACCCCGACTACTGGGGATGGCAAGGCCTCCTTAAGTCAGGAGCTATTGAATACCTGGACGCCGAGGAGGAGGAAACCACAATGATCTGCATGACCCCTCAGGATCTGGACGATTTCCGTCTGTCCAAGCTGGGATTTCAGGTCGAGTCGACGTCTGGCGTTGGCAATAATAGAATTCGAACCAAGATCAACAAGACGACGCACATGTACACGCATTGTGAAATCCATCCCGCCATGCTTCTCGGTATTTGCGCCAGCATCATTCCTTTCCCGGACCACAACCAGTCGCCCCGTAACACTTACCAGTCTGCCATGGGTAAGCAGGCCATGGGCTTCTTCCTCACCAACTACTCCCGACGCATGGACACCATGGCCAACATTCTCTACTACCCTCAAAAACCCCTCGCGACGACGCGATCAATGGAGTTCCTCAAGTTCCGCGAGCTGCCTGCCGGTCAGAACGCCATCGTCGCCATTCTGTGCTACTCGGGTTACAACCAGGAAGATTCCGTCATTATGAACCAGAGTAGTATCGATCGTGGCATCTTCCGCAGTTTGTTCTTCCGGTCCTACACGGATTGCGAGAAGCGCGTGGGCATCAACATTGTAGAAATGTTCGAGAAGCCAACACGTGGCGACACGTTGAGGTTGAAACATGGCACGTACGACAAGCTGGATGCCGACGGTATCATCGCCCCTGGTATCCGTGTGTCGGGCGAGGACATCATCATCGGGAAGACGTCACCCATCAACCCCGATAATGCCGAGCTTGGCCAGCGACAGGCGCAGCATGTCAAGCGAGATGCCTCCACGCCTCTCCGGAGCACGGAAAGCGGCATCGTCGACTCGGTCGTGCTCACCACCAACCAGGATGGCATGCGCTACGTCAAGGTCAGGGTGCGGACAACCAAGATTCCTCAGATTGGTGATAAGTTTGCGTCTCGTCACGGTCAAAAGGGTACTATTGGTGTCACATACCGTCAGGAAGACATGCCCTTCACGGCTGAAGGTATCACGCCCGATATCATCATCAACCCTCACGCCATTCCGTCTCGTATGACAATTGCCCATTTGGTCGAGTGTCTGCTGTCCAAGGTGGCCACGCTCAAGGGTCTCGAAGGCGACGCCACACCTTTTACGGACGTGACGGTCGACTCGGTTTCTGATCTGCTGCGTGAACAAGGGTATCAGTCTCGTGGTTTCGAGATTATGTACCACGGTCACACTGGGCGTAAGCTCCGAGCGCAGTGTTTCTTCGGTCCGACGTACTACCAACGTTTGAGGCACATGGTGGACGACAAGATCCATGCTCGTGCTCGTGGACCGGTGCAGATCATGACTCGGCAGCCTGTGGAAGGTCGTGCCCGAGACGGTGGTCTCCGTTTCGGAGAAATGGAACGTGACTGTATGATTGCTCACGGCGCCGCGTCCTTCCTGAAGGAGCGACTGTTTGAGGTGTCTGATGCGTACCGCGTGCACATTTGCGAGATTTGCGGGTTGATGACTCCTATTGCGTATGTTTTCTTCTTCCGTCTGTCATTTCTGCCAAGATATCATGCTAACCTCTCTGCAGGAATCTCACCAAGCAATCTTTCGAGTGCCGGCCGTGCAAGAACAAGACCAAGATCGCGCAGGTGCACATGCCGTACGCCGCCAAGCTGCTGTTCCAGGAGCTCATGTCGATGGGCATTGCCTCCCGCATGTTCACCAGTAGGTCCGGTATCTCGGTTCGTTAGTGGCAGTAGCAGAAGGTATTGGACACGTTGATCGAGTGCCTTTTCACGGCACAAGGGCAGGCATCATACCCAGCAGGCCAGTCGTGGTCAGAGGGGCAGCACAAAAATAAAACTTTACATGCATCAGTTTTGGGTCAGGGGACGTTTGGCGTTTTGAAGACTTTGGGGTTTTTCATATTAAAAAGTAGCCGGGGCTTAGGAGATGGACATGGCCTTGAATTTTGAGCAACAATTCCAAGTCGGTTGTGTTTTGCGGTCGCGAGAAGTTGGGCTTTGGTTTAAAACAAGTTTGCTTCAGCGAAAAGAAGAAATAAGGGGGGATGTTTCTTGTTGTTTTTTCTGTTGCCAGTAGATATAAGTACGAACCATGCGCTGCTGCTGTAGATGTGGTGGGGGGGCATGAAAGATGTAATGAATACAAATATTATACAAATGACAAGCATGGGGGTATCTTTCCTGCTCTGTCTGTCTGTCTCTCTGTGTCCAAAAGTCAATGCTACCTCGCAACTGGAACGTTCAACCCCCCTCGTGCTGATACTGACGGGTCCATCTCGCCGGTCGTGTCCCTCACGCTTTGGTCCTTTTTGTACTCGGCCTCGAGGGCGGCCTGCATGTCGAAGTCGGCCTGTCGTTCGCGCTTGATGCGTTGCTGTTCGATGTCTCGGAGTACGCCTTGGTGCATGGCCTGTTGGGGGGTTGTATTTCGTCAGTAGCTATTATACCGGACTGGACTTTTTGGGGAGGAAAAGGGGGGCAGGCCATCAAGGTAGATGGGGGAGGATGGGACGGGACAGGGACTAACTGCTTGCTCGGCCTTTTGCTGGAAGTGCACGAAGACGACTGTGCTCAGGGCGAAAAGGGAGGTGCCCATGAGGGTGAGTTTCGAGGCTTTGGACATTTTGTTTTTTCGACTTTTGTTTTCGGGAGGTTTGTTGGATTATTTACAATCGATTTGTCAAGGCAATTGAGAGTGACCGATGATATGGATGGGATGACGCTCGATGAAATTCTGCCAGTGGTGACCGCCCTGTAGTGGGATTGACATCTCCGGCAGGCAATTTTAGTGCGTACGTCAGCGGTTGGATGCGCTTGGCGGCACTTGCAGGCAACTGCATCCCTGCTGCGCCTGCGGGGAGCTTGTGCTTGTGGGCATGCTGGGAGCTGTTGGTTGCGACTCCAACTGTCGTTTGTCTCTCCTCACATTGAAATCCATCCCCCATCGCCCATTTCGTCAAGCTTACCTACCCTACATTTGACATCGACTGCCGACAGAGCCCCTGGCGCATTCCTATTATTCGAGTCAGCAGATAAAACATACGACATAACCAGCAAAGATGGTGCGCCTCGCAACAACCCAACTCCCCTTCCGGCTGTCGTTATCGCAATCGCTAACATGCTACCGCTCGCCAGTCCGCCCAGAACTCGGCCGGCATCCAGACGCTGCTTGATGTACGTCCCTCCTCCCACCAATTCCCCTCTAGCCGGGTAATCTAACAAACCTAAAGGCAGAGCGCGATGCATCAAAGATCGTCCAAAAAGGTATACCTCCCCTTCCTCCCCTCTACTCTCCCGCCGAGCAACAGCTAACCTATTCCTCGTTCCACAGCTCGCGAATGTACCTCTCCCCACCCCCTTCCCCTACCCACCCCCACCACTGACGAATAACAAAAAAGACCGCACCAAGCGCGTCCGCGAGGCCCGCGACGAGGCCAAGAAGGAGATCGAAGCCTACCGCGCCAAGAAGGAGGAGGAGTACAAGAAGTTTGAGGCCGAGGTCTGTCCCTCCTTTATGTCCAATAAAGCTCGGGGTGGTGTTGTGTACTGACAGAAAGGGGGAAAACTAGCACACTCAAGGCAACAAGGCCGCCGAGGACGAAGCCAACAAGGAGGCCGACGCCCAAATCGCCAAGATCAGGGAGGCGGGGAAGAAGAGCCAGGACAAGGTCATCAATGACTTGCTCGAGGCCGTGTTCAATCCTAGGCCGGAGCCTATTGTTGCGTGAGGGGGTGGTGGTGGAATAAGAGAAATGGAGGTGATGTGGGAGATATTACTTTGTGGGCGAGAGGGAACGAGGGTATAGATGGGGGAGGAGTGTATGAGTAATACCCACTAGTCCTGTTTTTGTTTTCTTTTGTTTCGGCTCAGGCAACCTACTTCTGGCAATGACATTATTCTCGGTTTATTATACAGCCTCCCCACTGTCCTTCCCGTCTTGTGATCCTATGATTTTCTATTACTCGTTACCCCCTACACCAAAAACCTAGCCAAAGTACTCAGCATCTCCTTCGTCTCCCTCCCCTCTTCCGTTTGCTCATCCACCCCCTCAATCTGCTCCTCTATCGTCCCTTTCAGCACCCCAAAATCCTCATCCCTATCCCCCAACAACTCCTTGATTTTTCTTCGCGCACCATCATCCTCAGCAACCAGCCACGCCAGCACCACATCAATACTCTGCAGGCAAAACAACCCCGCATCCAACCTCCTCGAGAAAAACTCATCCTCCCTCTCCTCCCGTTCCTCCTTATCCAATCCCTGTCGTTCCTCAGCAACAGACCGGTCGATAACCTCCAACCTAGCAGCATACTCCCTCCTCAACAGCACCAACTTCCCCAGCTTCTCATATTCCTTCTCCACAAACTTCGCCAGCGTCCGGATCCGCTCTGCTGACTCCCCTGGTAGGAACCTCAGCATAGAACTGAACACCCCAACGAGATGCTCCGTCGTGGATCCGATAGCCGTCTTGTTCTTCATAAACATCGTGAACAACGTCTTCAACCCGCCCTCCGTGACGATTTTAGCTGCGATTTCCGGGGAGAAGGAACATGCGTGATCGAGCAGGCGGAGGGAAGAGGGTTTGATGATCTTTGCCCCGCCAGATTTCAGCATGATGAGGCAGAGCTCCACGCCTTCTGCCTCGACAAACGCTGTTTTTCCGTCTGGGGAGGCGACGAGGCTGGAGAGGCATTCGAAGCTGTTTCTGACGAATTCTGGTTCGAATGCGGAGGAGGTTTTATCTGGGTCGCGCTTGCGGTAGGGGGCGATTTGCTGGAGGAGGGTATCGATTGCGTTGAGGGAGATGAGTTGTTTTCGATTGAGGAAGGAGGAAGATACTAGAATGGCGAGGATCTCGGCGGAGTATTGTTTATTTTGGGATATTTGGGGTTCGGGGAGAGAGATGCGGGTGAGGAGGTATTGGATGAGGGAGTTGTCGGCGCCGATTTTGTCGCAGGTGGGGGGGGAGGAGCAGAGGTTTTCGAGGAGGGAGAGGGCGTGGTAGACGCCTTCGCGGTCGGAGTCGTTTGTTTCGTTGAGGCGGGAGAAGTTGGAGACTAGGAGGCCGAGGAGGTCGGCTTCGAGGCAGGAGTTGACGAGGGAGGACCAGTCGGATTCTGAGGCGGAGACGTCTTGGTCTGTGAGCTCGGAGAGGATCTCTACCGCGCCGATGGCGACGTCGGTGTTTTCGTGGGCGAGCAGGGAGACGAGGCTGGCGGCGCTGCCGAGTTTGGCAAAGGTTGGGTAGAGGTCTGGGTGGTCGGAGAGGATGGAGAGGGACTTGATGGCGGAATCGAGGTCGGCTTCTGAGTCGATGAATTTGCTTGGTTCAGACTCAAATTTGGCGCGGAGCTCAGCGTTGCGGGAGATTTTTTTCTCGAAAGATAAGGCGGTTTTCTTGAGCCAGGAGGCATCGATTGTTTCTGGGGCTGCGTCGATGACGGATGATTGTTGATTCGAGTCCATGAAGTCGAGGACTTCTTTTTCTGTTTCTGTTATCCCGCCGCCAAAGAAACGGCCTTCTTCATCGTCGCCATCGTCATCGTCTGGTGGCGCTGATGGGCCGTAGTCGCCGTCGTCGTCTTCTGGTGGGGGAGCTGGGCCAGCTTCGAGATCATCGTTTTCTTCTACGTGAGCGTGTCGCGAGCCATTGGAGGCGAGTTTGGCTGATTTGTAGATCTCGGCTGGAGGGAGGTCCAGCTTCCTTTTGCTCGGCATGATGGAGGAGGTGTTGTCTGCTCAATTGAGTTGCTGATGTAAATACTTCGCCAGTAATTGCTGAGAACCTTGAAGGCTTGATGGTCGCGGCTGGGAACGTGATGCGCCGGCAAAACCTCGCCCGATTGATAAGAAAGTCAATCGCACTCTGAATGTCTTGGCGCGCTCCGTTTGACAGCATGCTCCCGCACTGTATGGACTCGGCTGACTGCCAGCTGCCAGCACAGTGTTCATATTCCCCCCCTGACTCACGATTCACAAGTCCCGATGTCTCACGTTACACATACATCGCAAACATTGGACAACTATTTTCGCTACTATCCCTTCATTTCTCTCGAGTCTCTTTTGTTTCTATTTCCCTTGCCTGGAACCTTCGAATCCTGCTTGAAACGATCTCAAACCTGAGCTTACACCCAGCATGTCACCAACCATAATCCTCGTTCGCCACGCTCAGGCACTTCACAATGTTGATAATAAGTCACCCCCTTCACAGAACTCCTTTTGTCTTTTTTATTGAACAATACAGCTAACATACCCTTCCAGAAATACAGGACTACACTATCCCTGACCCCGAACTCTCTGTCCTGGGCCGCGCTCAATGCAACTCCCTGAAAGAGAACCTCGTCCCCAGAATCACCGGCCCCAACCCAGAACTGGAAGTCGGTCTCATCATCGTCAGCCCCATGCGGAGGACAATCGAGACTGCCCTCCTAGCCTTCGGTGACTTAGGTATCCCAATGGAAGCTCACGCCGGCTGGCAAGAAAACTCAATCCAACCCTGCGACACCGGCAGCCCCGTCGCCGCCCTGAGATCTGAATTCCCTCAGGTCAACTTTGATCTTGTCGACCCGGTCTACCCCGACAAGACGTCCCCCGCCGGCAAGAAGTATTTTAATAGCAAGCAAGCCATCATGGCCAGAGGGCAAGAGGTTCTCAAGGATTTGAAACGGAGAAAGGAAAATGCCATCATTGTGGTGTCACATTCGGGGTTCTTGAGGGCAGGTGTTACGGGGAGGTGGTACATGAATGCCGACTACAGAGTCTTTGATTTCGTTGATGATAGCGAGGAAAAGGAGGGGGAACTGGTCAAGATTAAGGAGAGAGATTGGACGGTGAAGGAGGGTGGGTTGGGGTGGAGTTTCGAGGAGGCGGTAGAGTTGGGGGATGGGCTGTCTGATGAGGAGCCGGCTTTGAATTAGGCTTGAGAATTTGATTGAAGAACCGGGATGATAAGGGGAAATGTTTTATTATATGCATGATGAAGTTTTCAAGCATCGTTAAACAGGCGTCCCATCTCCAAACCCTCCGCATAGATACCGACTTTACTGTCAATAGCAAACCCTTCCTCAGCCAATTTTCTGATTTCAACGTGCAGGCTGGCAAGTGGGATCCAGAATGGCTCGATGAACTCGCCATCTTCCAGCTCCGCAACCGGGGTTTGGTTTTCGGGCCTGCCGGTGTCGATGGTGGCGTGGATGAAGACGGTCTTGGCACTGTTCTCTTGTCAGCACTTCGTCCTTTAGCATTTCAAAAACTGCACGTACGCTGAAGAAGCAGGTGCTGCAGAGAGTCAGCACCAGTCAAAGATACATCCGGATAAAGAGACTCACAGCCAAACATCACCATACTCCCACCCACCTTCCCTACCACCTCGCCCACATACCCCGTCTCTTCTCTCAGTTCCCTCAGCGCACACGTCTCGATACTTTCATTCGGATCGACCAACCCGGCAGGGAACTCAATGCAGACTTTTCCTGCTGGAGGGCGGAACTGTTTTTCCAGCAAGATTTCCTTCTTGGTTGGGTCAGACGAGGAAGACCGGACGGCAATGATGTGCACCGAGTCAACGCCCCCTGGGCTTGACTTGGGTGTGGTGGTGCGGTGGATGGCTTCCCATTTGCGGGTTTTGCCGTCGGGGGTGAGGTACTCTATTCTGTGTCCGAGTTACTATGGGTTTGGATGAGAGCGGTGTGAGTGGCTCACTGGACTAAGTTCAGCCAGTGGGCATCTTTGTTTTCCTGGGGATGCTGTTAGCTGTACGGTATAAATAAGATGGAAGGGAAGTTTATATTTACCAGTGGCTTCACTGAAACGATTCTCACAGCCGATGGGTCTGTTGAGGAAGACATGTTGGCTGTGGCTTGGATGGGCTTGGACGTCGTGGTACCTGCGGCGACTTTGCCGAGCATCAGACGAACTTGGAATGACGTCGGATTAAGCATGCAGAGGACTGTGCGGAGCGTAGAAACACTGTGGTGGACACTGTCGTTGATAACCCTAACCCGCAATGCCTCAACATTGGACTTCCCCGCCCGATTGATCAAGGAGAAAAGACTCGAGTTACCCAAAACACAGCAACCCACTAATTGCAACCCACCTGCATCTATGAGCAGGTATTCACAACCTGAAACGTCCATCAGCCATCTTAGTTACCCAAGTCCTCGGTCGCCGCCACGCTACTCTCTCTTCATTTTAGACGCAACTCTTCAAGCGCTCATTTCAACCACAACACATCTCTATCGGCGCACGCTGCGACCCCAGCTACAGTATGGAGACCACAACCTATCTCTTGTGGCTATTTGCAATTTTCATGATATTCAGGGTACGTCCATCCCCACATCCCGAGTTACCTACCTACCTATCCCATGCCATTGCGTTAAAACGTCTTCGTATGCTTCTCTACTTACATCACCTGTTTAGCTCTTGAAGCAAGTTTTTGCAAGCAGCTCGCCTATCCCAGAAACCTCGGGCAAGGTTTACAAAGTCGCTAATGCCGCCGAGTTTGACGCCCTTCTGTCCTCCACCACTCACGTGGTAGTAGACTTCTACGCAGACTGGTGTCCACCCTGTCGCGCCATTGCACCGGAATTTTCCAAGCTAGCCGATGAACACTCTTCAGACGGCCATCTTGCCTTCGCCAAGGTGAATGTCGACCACGTCGATAACATTGCCTCACGGTATGGCGTCTCTGCGATGCCGACCTTCCTGTTCTTCCGAAACGGTGCACCCACGGGCGTAGCGGTTGAGGGCCTTGGAGCTCGCCCATCGGTTCCCTTGACTGGTGATGGCTTAGTTGAGAGGGTACGGGGTGCCGACCGGGCAGCCCTACAGGCTGTGGTTCAGGCTTTGGCAGGCCAAGGGGGCAAAGCTGGGAAGGAGTGATCATCGGTCCAGGATGAAGCCTTCGGGTGCTGTTTATTTCTTTAGACAAAGATTGCTGAAGACTGGGTAAGCAGCATGGGAGGGATGTGGCCTGATTACTTGCATGCTCTTCTGGAAGACTTAATCGCGTACGTTTTGATGCGCAAGCCCAACGCACTGGCCATATCAACAGAGCTGATAGAGAGTACCGTATCTACCCATCGATTCCATCTTCAACTTCAGCATTGATCCAAATAAAACAACCCCACCTTTTCCCGTACAATAAAGACGATGTCGTTGGCCACAGACAAAGTCGGTCCAAGAATTCCAGCCCAAGATCTCCCAGCCCAATCAGCCTCTCCTGAATTCCAACTCTTCCAGAGTTACTTCCATGGATCCCAACGGTGCCCTGCAGTCCTACCCCCTCACAAATAGTTGACCAATGAGAAAGCACGTTTCTAATTACATGCACGAGACCCTCATTCTGTGCAACTATCGTGCAAACTACTGTTGGGGTAGCCATAGCATCACCACGAAATGCATCCCCTCCCCGCGCACTTCCACCACTGGCATCACCACCTTGCGCATTACCACACCTGGCCTTTCGAAGAGCAACACCTCTGAGCCTTCCACGTCGATGTTGTCCGTCTTGCTGTCACTGCCATGGCTCTTCTTCATGCATATTTTGCTTTGGGCGTCCCCCCCCACCCGGGCATCACCGTGACCCAGCACCATAACCATGTCCCCCGTCTGCGTCTCCGCCACGCGGCCAAGACTTGGGGAAATCTTCCTGGCGAAGCGAATTTCCCAAGCACACGCGCCAGCGTGGCCTACCTATGATGGCTGTAGAAATGCCAAACGCCAAGCCCCCGACATTTGAGCTGGAAGGACCAGACGTCTCCTCATGACTGGGTTGGTCAATTTTCTGTCCACTGCGCCGATAAAATTTATGATTCTTCAGGATTGATGCCAAACACCATTGCTGACCCAACGGGTTTCCGGAATAATATTCCCTTGGGATCATAAGCTAGAACGACACAGACGGTGATTTTCCCGCATAGCAACCTGCAAAACGAGTTCTGCTGTTTTGTTGTATCAAGTCAAGTTTTCAACGCTGCTGTAGGTGATCTCTCTGTGAAATGGCCTCTGCTGTGCGAACTGTCATCGTTGCTGAGGTGGCAGCTAGGTAATCTGTTCTCGTGATCGCGGGCTCTGCGTGTGGCCTAGCTTCTGGCCAGCGTTGTACACCAATGTGTAGCTGCCATGACAGACATGCCTGTACGAAGTTCCACTTAGCATGCTGACGGGATGGGAGCGATGTGTATTGAACAGGAGAAAAGTACCATTTGGAGCCAAACACTACCTAGGAGGTAACTAGCTACCTAAATGAAACCCTGCTCAGCTTCAAGGTAAGGCGGCCTAGGGCCAGACCCGCAGCAAACGCAGATGCTGTGTTGATTGGTATAGAGGTGTCCTTGTTAATGTTGTTAATGTTGTTGTGTCTATTCCCACGCCATTAGCGGCGTGCAGGCGTATTTGTCAGGTAGTCATTCGAAGAAGTGCAGTCCATGAGGGCGCAACAGTCTTCGCCAAGTCAAATCATTTGCTCAAGGTTAGGTCAGGGAATGGGCTAGGCCGAGAAAAACACCCGAGTCTTGGATGCTAGCCATTGAATCAACGAAAGTCCACAATTATCTTGTTTCCTCCCTTCTGCTGATTTGGAAGTGTCCCACGAGCCACGAGCTGATATGTCCACACCAGACGTTCCCATCAAGGGTATCCCAAAGCTTTATCGTTGGGCTGCGATGAAGTAACCATGTGCTTCTTGGAGGAGGATGGATCATGCATAGATGACAGTTGAAGAGCGAGGTGAAGATGTGAGACAAGATGTGGTACGTAAGGTAATTTAGGCGCTGTTGTGAGGACTGGGTCCCCGAAGCTGAACGGACCGTCTTCTCGCATGCATCTCTTTTGGTAAAGGTGCCCACGCAAGACTATAAATCAGATGCCTGTGGGAATCTCCTCAAAAGGCTCAACCCAACCGCCACATCGGTATCTTCAACAACCTCCCCGAAATAACAAACGGCAACAACTTGCCTGCTTCAGGTGTCACTACATCGACTTCTGACCGCAACTCAAACAATCCCCGGTACCTGATTCCAAGCTTAACGTCAGTGATACCGCTATTGCCATGGATGCCCCACTGGTAAAACCTGAGCACGCGCATAGCCGAACGTCACACATTTCTAATTTACTGCAATTCAGCAGATGTTGCGGACTGGCACTGGTCCTAGCAGTCCCCAAAACGGCCGCTCAATAGTCCACTATGAGCGACCGACCGGAGGTTACGCAAAGGTGAAGCCCGGCGAGGTGTCGAAGGAACTCAACTACACTGACGGCATTCGCAACGCCTACACCACAACATATGATCTCGCGGGTGACTTCGAAAAGAGGGTACCCGCATTCATCAAGCAAGCCCAAGACCGAATGAAGGCTCTCATCATGGTCATTGCCCAACTTCGGCGGGAACTGCATGATGCGAAAATTGAAGTGGTGAAGGCTAACCAACGCCTGCATGCCGTGTTCCTGCATGAGAACTTCCACGAGGACCCGGCCGACTGGTTTGTTGATGAGCAAACCATGGTCATGTCGGTAAACCCCGCGGACATATCTCCCGATCGACCGGATTTCTTTCTGAATCAGTCACCGTGTGGGCCTGGGTATGCTGGGGCCGGACTTTGACTCCGATGTAGAGGTATGGAGGACGTCGCATAACGCAAGTAGCCGGGTGGAGCAGGTATAATGGGATCCTAAGTTACCTGCCTTACCTACCTAGATTACCTGGATGCTTTGGCTGGATGATAATTCAACTTGCTATTTATCCCTTATTGTGATTTTAGTACCAAAGACCGGGTTAATCGCATCAAAAAATGACGGAACAGGACCGCGGCCTTGGATTTACTGAGTGATGCCCAAAGGAGACGGAGTATAAACCTACCTACCTTCCCTGACTCAGCCACGTCCTCACTTTGTATCAGGTCCCTGCTTTTTGATAGGCAGCTAAACAAGGTTTACATAATACCTGTCTTACCTACAGAACATCCGTGATCTTCAGGAGCGTGCCACGAGCCATCTCACGCCCTTGAAAGTAGGTAGTGCCTGTCTTTTGTCTTGAGGCCTTGATCGACCCTCGATGTGTCACGAACGCGCCCCTGCTAAACGAGGGCAATTTCGGATCTATCTTCTCTCTGCGTGAGGTGCACCGTGGTCTGTCTCGCGGCATAGATGACCTCCTCGCTTGTCTTCTTCTGACAGATTTCATTCCCAAAGAACGTCTCCCCACCAGTTGTAGGATCAACAACAACAACCTTCGTCCCGTCCAGCACCGGGAACTTGTTCAAATCAGGCATTTCAGCGAATGCCGCAGACACAACCATCGCAAATACTGCTGCCGTAATCAAAAAGACAGCCGAGACGATGAATGCAACTACAGTCCAGGTAGCAGGGGCAACGTAGCTGGCCTGAATAGCCGGAGACCCTCGAAAGGTGTTTTCTGCTGGAAGACCTGATGTCGTTTCATTCGGCCTGATTGGCGTCGACCCGTCCATGATGGTCCTCCAATATACCGGGTTGAAAAGATACAGCGCCGTCGCAAACAAGTTGCGGAGGATATTGACCGCGTCGACATTATCGAATGCCACCTCGCTGTACGCATGTATTAGTCGGATGTAGATGGCATTTGTCAGCATGTAGTTCACTCCTCCATTGATGCACCATCGGCTTGTTTGTGTTGTGTTTGGCTTGATGAAAGGACATAGGAGGAAGTCAAATGCGTTCAGAAAATCTTCTGGGTCAACATTATGCTGGACATGAAATTGTTTGTCTGACAACTCCAGGATGCTCCTCGTGTGCCGGTCAAAGGCGAGGTCTGCAGTCACGCGGTAGAACTCCAGGGTGGAGGTGAAGGCTGGAAATGAATTCCAACCGGGGTATTTGACCTCAAGCGTGCAGTTTCCGCTTTCATCGAGGGCTTGGAAACCGCATGCGCGGATGCCTACAGACGACAGTTGTCAGCGATCCATCTCGTCATAGCAACTTGAAGCATCGCCAAACTCACCGGCCAGCAAACGACCTTCTTCCCCGTCCCTATTGGCACAGACTTGAAGCGCGTCACTTGCGCCATACCGATCACTACCAATCGCAAACACCCGACACTGCTCCTCATCCCACTCGCCATATGGTAGAGACGTATTGAAAGACGTCTCCCACGCATCAATCTGATACGACGGCATATTCCTCACCATATACGCATGCTCAATCGTCATTTGTCTTGGCGCATTCGGCCACGGCTGTAACAGCTCCAACCCTCCCGAAAACAAGTACGATTCACAAGTCTTTTCCTGACCGCAGCGCTCGCTTATCGGCTCAGTCAACACAGTCATAGCCGGATCTTGCAGGATGGAGAAGACGTGGCGGTACTGAACAGGGTCAGCAGGTTGCAGCCATCCCAAACTGATGTTGAACACCCCCAACCCGCCTGTTACGTCCACCCAGCCGCTTGGTCGGAAGGAATCCTTGTTTTCGATCATGGCCATGAGGATCAGCCCTGGAAATTGGACAAAGAGCCAGAAGAAGATCCTGGCGAAGCTCCAGAACCTTGCGCTGAAAGTTATCTTCCATTTCCATTTCTGTTTGGCCAATCTCCGGATGCGGGTTAATGTTGTCTCTTCACCGGGCTGTACTCTTGAAGCAAACAGGACTGTACACCACGCCCCGAAGCCAGAGCTCATGACAAGGAAGGTCAACAGGTTTCCCTTTCCTCGTAGTAGGGGACCCCATTGTAGTCTCTCCCATGCATCATCAGTCACACCCGCCAAGGCCCAGTCGGTGAACTTGGCTACGACGGTCAATAAGAGAATTCCAGAAGGTATCGGGATTCTAGCCAAGGGCCAGTCAAGGTTGTGGGCTTGCCAGGATATGAGAGTGACGAAGATGAAGAGGAGGAGCGTGATGAGAAGAATGGTGGGGACTTTAAGGTGTCGACGGAGACGTTTGATGACAGGAGATGCGGGCGGCAGGGAGATGCGGGAGACAATTTTTTTGATCCGTGATGAGAGGGTTGGATTGTTGCTTGGCACGGCGGCCACTGTCGAGATGTTGGATATGTGCTGTTGGGGTGCCGTGGACGTTGGTGAGTTTTCTACGGTTTCCGCGGTTGAGAGGTTGGCGAGCTGGGAAGAAGAATTTACCGTGTGCTGAGCTGGCGTTGATGGAGCATTTTGGGTGTCGTTCATTACATGGGTGTCGCCGGGCGGTGCAGCTGGCGATAGCCCTGAGTTGGCGGCGGTTGTCTGCGATATGGCTTCCTGTCGTCTTTGGTCATTCACAGTATCATGCCCACCGGTATTGGAAGTTGAAGCACGAGGTGCAAGGTCTTGTAACAACACGGGAGCATCTTGGGTGCTTGGGCCGGGTCGGCCACGAGGAGGTCGGTTTCCACGCTGCATGTTTGATCATCAACCTGCCGATGGCCTGTTAACACCAACCCTATTCTGCGAGGACCCAACTCTACGTTACCATCTTCAATCATTATCGACGCCAGAAGACGCGTACATCTCAAGCTCCAAGTTCGGTGTAGGCTCGTTCATGCATCAATAGCTCCCCCACGCCTACCACACCAACTCCGTGATGGTGGTCCAGCTTCAGCCACAATGTTGCAATCTCGCCATCATAGCACCTGTCACATAGCAACGACGCGAAATATCAGCCGCTACAAGAACGCCACTTGTCCGTAAACATTGAGGAACCTGAACATCTCCTGTGAGAGCTATTCTCAAAACAGGAAACTCGGTCGGTGTCGAGAATAGATCGACGGTGACACCAGCCCCAAGGTGTGGATCAACTCGAGCGATAACAGATAGCGAGCCACAATCTTTCCATAAGGGTGGCAAATGGCCAGAACCAGGTATAGCTTTCTTCTCCTGACAACCCACACCTTGGGGCTGGTTCAGCCGTCTAGGTATGCTGGCCTTTTCACACCTTTGAACCCGCTGGTATTCTGATCAACATGAAGCTCGCAATCCTCACCACCATCGCTCTCATCCCCCAAACCCTCGCCTTAAGCCCTCATCAGCCTCAACCACGCCAGATCCTCCCGCCATTCTGTCCCGTACCATGCGACGCAACATGGTGCTGCCTGACAGGCCAAACCTGCCAGAAGAGCTCCAACTCCGACATTCCCTTTGCATGCGCCGATCCTCTTCTACAAACCACCGATGTCCCGTTCGCGCTACAGACATTCGGTCCGATCATAAGCTCGATTGAGTCGGATGTCGTTTCTCTTGCATGCAGTTTGGAGGGAGTACCCAGCGGTAGTTCGTGCAGTATTACGGTTACGGCGTTGACGAGCTATACGTTTGAGACTGCGCTGCCGACTGAACGGCCGACGCCACGGCCGGATAATGTTGTTAGTAGCAGTAGTAGTAGTGCTGGGGTTGAGGAAGGGTATATGAGAGTGGGAATGGATGGAGGGTTGTTGGGTGTTGCTTTGGGCATTGTGGTTGGGTGGATTGTTTGAACGACTGGGTTATGAGAGTTCAGTAGGTACCTAGGGACGGCGTTTAACTGCTGTTGTGGCCGAGATGAAGGAACGGCATATAGGTGAAGACAGCCGAACTTTTGTATGACCACTGTAGAATCATTCCACATGGCGGGCATGGTGCGGACAAAACAGCTGAACTGAAGTTGAGAGTCAAGTAAACGAGTTTCTTACCTCTTTCCACTTTCCGACATCCTCAAAGTATCAGAGACGACGCGATTACCAACGACCTTGCAGTGGCCGGCAGAGCAGCAATCAGCGGTGGGCAGTCATGGAGTCCATGTTGCCACTCCCTCGTCAAAAGAGAACACCTGTTAAGATTTTGAGCGTCATTATAACGTAAAACTCCACGACCAAGTGTAAGGATTGTGTCTCGACTTTCTTAGCACCCAAATAGGAAGTACGGTGCTCGTTCTGGACGGTAGTGATGGCTGCTGATCCGCGCATCCACAAGGTAATAACATTTTTGCAATAATTCTTAGTAACGATCACCAGTTCACTTAGAGCCCACTAATGAGAACCCAACAACAGAATACCTTAACGAAAGGACTTACTTGTTTTAGAGGCCTGTTAATCAAGGTATCGTTATGGTCTGTTGGTTATGCAGTCTTGTACCAACAGACGTAGATCAAAACTAATGATCGCCGGATGTATGGAGATAGGATCGGCAGCGGTCGATTTAGTGGATGATCAATGGCGGCAAAGTGAACGTGTCAATCAGAGGCATGAGAGGCACAGTCCTGTAGGGTCCTGTGTAACGACTGTTGGTGTTGGCCAGTAAGCGGATCATTTCATGACAGGAGAGCTGTTACACTGAATCCGTTCGCAATATTTGCGGACTGCTAAGGTGTGGAACCAAAAGGACATCCTACCCACAGGGTAGGTAGGGTGGTATATAGCTTCACATAAGGACTCGTTTAACATTACTTTAAACTGTTCTGACATTTGAAGGCGACAGACATGATTGGTCTAGGGCAGGCTGATGTAGGCCCTGTTGGAACTCAGATTATGCAAGAAGTGGAAATTATACGTAAAGAACCTGGGGTGCATGATCTCTAAAGATCTGCGGCTGCTGGTGACCGGGGCTCCTGTGTTAGTTGCCGTGATCCATTGCTCTGCGCTTAGTGGTTGAGCTTAGGCAACGAGTGCTAAGATTGGCACTTGGTTTACTTCCAGGTTGTTGAGAATCTGTGAAGAACTTGCGGGAAGTTGGATATACCTTAGGCTTCCAATGCTGTTGGTTCTCCGAAACCTAGCTGAAGGAAGAGGTTACATGTTGATCATGGCCTGCTTGAGTAATGTAAAAGGTGACTGGCCTTACACAAGGACAGCCATGACAGCAAACCTATGAGAGTATTCGGTATGGTGGTGTAATTCCTCCTGAGGCATAAGGCCGAAGGCTCTTGATCCTAGATGATTAGCAGCAATATTACCCCTTCAGTCACCGCTTAGCTTTTGTTGACACGCTGTTGGACTTCGAAAGTTCTTTCGAACACATGGAAGGTGGCGTAGCTCTAGACTTCTATTCGCTCCGTGGGTAGTTGACAGGAAGATAATCCATCTTCTGCCCCAATATGGTACCCTTCGCGAGAAAGGGATCAAAGCCATGGCGTGGGAGGGTCTTAGTGAAGGGAAGATCAGCGTCAAGGAAGGCATATAAACTTTGAAAGAGGTAGAAGAAGATGGCCGAGTTTGTCTATAAAAGGGGCAACCCGGCCTCCCCAGAAAGGCCTTCTTCTCACCATCCTCAACACCTTCACATCACCATTCAATCACAAAAGTCTTTGAACCTTTACAACTTTCAGCTCAGACCAGCTCCAAAGTCAGTCAAGCCTCTCCCTTCTTCCCGTCGGGGGCTCTTCAGACATCGCTAACACCAAAAGACAGCCGTCAAAATGATGTTCAACCCTTCCACCGTTTTCACCGCCCTCCTCGGCGCCGCCGCTTTCATCGCCGCCCCGGCCGCTGCCGCACCGGCTGATGAAATCTCGGGCTCTCTCGCCAAGAGAGTCTGGCTGAGCAACATCGATGTTCAGTCCGCCTGCAAAGAGCAGTATACCAACGAATATGTTGCCATTGACGATGGCAGCAACGGCTGCGGCGCCTGGCAGTGCGTCCTGAACAACAACAGATACAGTGTCAACATGGACGGATACTGCGTCCGTCATCATGGTGGTGAGGCTTATGCCTCCTGCGGCGGTGGTAAGATGACTGCTTCATTTCATTCTTTAAGCGTCTCGAAACGGTGATTTAATGCGCAGCATGCTAACAAAACTGCTTGTACCTAGGCACCAAGTGGGATTGGCAGTGTCATGATCGCTCTTAACTGAGTGTATCCGCTGTCGTGGGCAGAGGTCCCTCATTGGGATGTGGAGGGACTGGTTGAGAGGGTCAGGGTTTGGTGACCGGGATCTTTAAGTCTTTCGTTTCGCTCAAGAAGTTGGCCACTTCATTGTTCTAAGTTGTGCAGATGATGGAGCATTTCTTAGTTTTCTCTTCAAGTATACGAATCAATTTACTCTCGATATCGCCAGACTCGCCCATGCTCCGGGCATGCACGTGCTAGATACCTACTGCCAAGCAAGTCACCCACCCCAAATGCCTCTACCTATCTTGGAACGGATGTATTCCGTGTAACCGTCTCTCGCTTCCCGTAGACGACGTGCCGTGGTGTCCCTTCGTCGTTGGACTTTTGCCATATTCCTTAAATTCGCCTTCTGGTAGTGTAGGTTGTTTCAAAGACAGCCAATCAAATTCCTTCACGTGAGAGCAACGGCATTCCGCCTTGGCCGGTTTTTGAGGCCTCTGTTTGGTGGCTGTGCAAAGGAACCCCGACTTGTCGGAGACCTCAGCAATTTATTTGGCATGAAAATATCACCTTTCTACCGCTTTATCACACGCATACCTTGTCATTCAGCCTCCTGTGTACCTAAGCATGCCGCTCTAGTCAGCATCTGCGGTAACGAAGGTTCAAAAACATTTGCCGAACTTCATACCTGCCACCTTGGGAGCTACTGCTTCATCCTTCCCCACTACGTTGTGTGACAGGAAGTCTGCCGGAGAACCGAGCAAGAAAAGATGGAGAGTGATTTTCCCTTCTTTTTGGCACGAGAGTAGGGCAAAGCCTCTCTAGGTACCCGTGGGTGAATAGCATTGTTTGCTAATCGATGGGCTTGATAGACACAAGCAGGATCCCGAATCTCCGGACAAATATCATCTTGAAGCGCTGTTAAAATACGAATACGACGATGACAGGCTGTTTGAAGATGGGCCCGATGGACTGCTCGGAGACGCGCTGTCAAATTTGTATAGCCGACTGAACGCTATGCGCGATAAACAAACACCAGTTTGCAGCTCGTGTGTCAATCCAAATCTCAAGAAAGAGGGTCTGCTACCAGATGACCGGATGATAGGACTAGTTGAGTCAGAATCATCCTGTCTTCTCTGCCCGTTGTTGGCATATACATCAGCGGGACTCCTTGACCCAGCCGGATTTCTGTCTCATCCGAAAGTCGCCAGAAGTGTCAAGGAATTTGCGGTTTTGCCTCGCAAGCACCAGATATGGAAGACCGGTAATGCAGATGATGGCAGTTTGTCCCACAGGGCAAAGCCAGGGCCGAACCAGTACACTCCGCAAGAAATTGAAGAATTTATTCGGCTAATAGTGAAATTTGTTCATGGTCGTGACCAGCAAGACCGATTTCGACTCATCGATACCCACAATGCAGACTTCGATGCTATATCAGAGTGGCTCAAGACCTGCGCGACACATAGCCCGTCCTGTGGATATGATGGCCCAATTCTCGACGGCGCAAGGGTCATTGACTGTGAAACACGGCAGGTTGTTAGAGCAGAGAGGTCATGGAGGTATCTTGCGCTGAGCTATGTATGGGGATCCAAACCGGAATATTGGTCCATGGCAGCCTTTGGTGGCTTTCTACCCCAGCCAGCGCCTGCAGTGATTGAAGATGCGATCACTGCCACTAGAAGATTGGGATTCCGGTATCTTTGGGTGGACAGATACTGTATTCCGCAGGACGACATCGAAGAAAAGTTTCGCCAAATTCGGTCTATGAACCATATTTACAGCAATGCCTTCCTCACCATCATTGCTGCAGCCGGCACTGATCCGTCCTATGGGCTCCCCGGCGTTGGAGAGCGACCCAGGACGGCTCAACGTTGTGAGAGAATTGGCGAATACATGCTCTTCTCTGAGCTTCCACATCCGCGGGACATCATTGCCAAGTCACACTGGGCTTCGCGGGGCTGGACCTACCAGGAGGACGTTCTATCGCGGCGTCGTCTTGTATTTACGGAGAAGCTCGTCTATTATGAATGCCAGGTCTGTAGCTTTTCCGAGGACCGCAAGAACGCCTGTGAGAGGCTCGAAAAAAGCAAAAGTGTGCGAAATCCAACGGACACCGAGAGTACACTGGAGATCTTTGGTCATCTGTCTGATTTCACTTCAAGACAATTCTCGGTCGAGTCGGACATTCTCCATGGAATAGCAGGAATATTCAAAGTCTACCAGCAAAACAACTGGGCACAGCACTATTGGGGAGTGCCGATCTTGTCGAGGTATCAGGTAGGTCTAGTCATTGATCGCGAAGCCTGGGGCCGCCTCAATGAAGGGCCCCCCGATTGGGGGCACACTATGTCCCTAGTAGTGGGATTATTTTGGGACGGAACAATGATGCGTCGCCGTCCTGGATTTCCTAGCTGGTCATGGTCTGGTTGGGTTGGCAGGACGTTCGGTCAAAGACGTGTTGTGGTGCCCTTCCGTCTTCCTTTTGGAGATGTGTCAGTCTTTGTTCAATGCAAGGATGGGGCTTTGGTTGAATGGGAATCCTTCGTTGACACTGGAGGTCTCAAAAGCGACTCACTGGACATGAGTCCATTTCTTCATCTGTCTGCCTGGACATTAGAGGTGTCGGTTGGTCACTTTCCGACCGGCATCACGGGGCAGGGCGGCGTGAGCAGGTCTGGGCTCTTCGTAAAAACTGGCAATATACATGGCGAGGGTGTGGGTACTGGGGCGGCCTATTCTCTGGTGAAATTTACAAGAACAGGCGAGGAGGAAAATTATTTAGGAGCGGGAAAATTACATGGCGATCACAGAGCATTGGAGTGTATCTTGTTTGAGGAAGTCAAGCAAAGAAACCACTTCAGGTTGGATAACAAGGGTGATCGACGAAAAGGACCCCAAGCACTGCTTGTAGCCAAGGTAGGCGACCATTACGAGCGACTTGGGCATTTTGAGTTTGCGCCGGTGGATTTAGTGTGGACAGAGTTTGGATCTGACAACGGTGCAGAAATCTGCGCTTGGGAACTCGAAAGACTTCTGATAAAGAGAACGGTCAAGTTAGGATAGAACATGAGCGCAACAACTTCTGTTCAACCTTCAAGTTTTCAGCCAAAGAGACATCTTTTCTTCTATGCCGCGCCTTAAATGTTGATCACGCTCGAATCTAAGCTATCCATTGTTATGCAAGAAGGAGACAGTGGACCAGAGGTAAGATAGGTACCTACCTACCTTGCTTACCTACCTACTTAATGGTTGCAATGATCTTCAATGTACGGATAGCGGTATATCTTCTCAAGGTACATCGAGTACCCTTCCAAATATATGACCTCCTCATCCCTGAATTATTTCCACCCTGTTGATATCCTTCTGTTTACGAAGTACGTCATGTGTTGGCCCCTGAAGCAGAATAGGGGGCAAGAGTGCCACCAGAACCCTAACCCCTACTACACCGCTTGACGTCATATCATATTCGGACAGGGGTTCGCGTTTACCTCGACATCTGGACGCGTTCCGTCAGTGGCTGCCCATTGACCCAAGTTGCTTTTTCTTTTCAACATAAAGTTACCGCCAGCTCACCGTCTTTCCTCTCTTCCTTTGTTTATCCATCAATTCATCCAATGCCACCAGTGTACACAACAGTAAAACTCCCAATGCCTCCCAAACGACGCGGAACGTCGACTGCCAAAGCCGCCCCCGCCGCGAAAAAGTCGCGTCCCTCAACCGATGCCGAGTCTGCAGCAGCAGCCGAACCCGAAACAGTGGAAACCTCCGAGCCCACTGCGGCACAGCAACCCGCTTCCGCTACCACCGCGAAGCCCAAGCCCGCACCCAAGAAGAAGGCTGCCGCGAGCCGATGGACGATTCCCTCCTGCTCGGCGAATATCGCCAATGAGTACAAGAGACTTCTCACCGATGGGAAGGAAGACCCGTTTGTCTTTGCGTTGATGTGCGATGCCCCGTTTTCCAATGGGGATAGCGATGATGAGTGGGAGGACGAGGATCACGATGATGAGGAGGACGAGGAGGACGAGGATGAGGACGAGGGCGACAACAAGAAGGATAAGAACCAGGAGGATGGGGATAAGCCCAAGTGTGATGGTGGAAAGAAGTGTTATTGCACCCAGCTCTACGATGACCATCCGGAACACCCCTACGTCATGACCAGAGCGGCCAAGTCCATGTTTGTTGACCTGCGGTCGCATTGCGAGGTCAGAGATCCGGATAACTTCCGGATGTACACCTTCAACGACCATTCGGCCTACGGCGCGTTGCAGGTTCTCGAGAACCTGATCCTTGACTATGAAGAGGCAGACAGCTGGCAGGAGAGATGGGCCGTTTGCGAGGCAATGGGTAGCTTCTTGAAGACGGATTACGGTACGCTTGCCAGCCGGTATGTAACGTTGTTTTGGCAGATACATGGGACCTTGCGCTGACAGTGTTGACTAGTATCGATGACGGCTTTCAAGCCATGGCCATCTGGAAACTGATGGGCAGACTCTTCCTCTCCCAGCTTGCTGAGTTCGAGAGAGATGGTCTGCTGACCAAAGATGGCCCGGTTAAGAACCTGGGCTTCATCATGGCAGTGTGGATGACGATTCCATCTGACATGCGTCCTTATGGCATCTTGGATGACTCCTCAATCGAGTCACTTGGCCCAGCCAAAGACAAGAAGAAGTGGACACCCCATTCCTTCGACGAGCAGATTCTAGCTTATGCTCGCAAGTACGATATCGATTTGAAGGGGCCGCACAATCTTGATGATGTCATTCAGGAGGTTGAGGGTGAAGGCGAAGCTGACCTCCCAAAGCCTGAGTCCAACACGGAGAAAGCGGACGTCTTTGGATACAAGAAAGACTTGACGAAATACAAGCAGAAACACGGAGGCGGCACTAGCTTCATGAGCACCTTCGGACGAGGCAGCCAGAGAGCGCCAAAGTCGGTGATTGGTGGCGATAGCTTGGATATCACTTCGTGGACTTCTGCCGAGCGGAAGAAGGCTGCGTTCAACAAGAAGGACCCGCTTAGTGCGAAGGAATTGCAAATGATTAGGGAGGGATGTGTCATGTCCCAAGGTTGAGCGGTGAATCGGCTAACGGCGGGTTGGGTAAGCTGGCATTGGACTTCAACTTTTGTATTATTAACGGACTTGTCAACGTGTACTACTAGATAAAACGACTGGAATATACAACGAACTACCTATACTTCAATCTAGGCCCCTGACAACGGTTTCCGCCCATAGACAACCCGCATAAGACAGTACGCGTGCACGTTTGGATCACGCAGTTGCCTCCTCAAGTGAGCAATATACACACCAACCTGCTCCTTCGACCAACCCATCACCTGCGACCACACAAACAAAATCCAACCTGTCAACTGTTAGCATCACCACTTCAACCCATCAGCAGAGAAAAGAAAACTCACCCTCAATATCCTGCAAAATCCCCGCCAACGCAAACTCCCCAATCTCCTTCAGCTTCTTATCCCTCGGCCACCCCCCAATAGGACACTTAAACTCCCACACAGTCACCTCCTCAAACCCGGCCTCCCTAAACGCCACCTCCACCAACCCATCCCCCACCACATCAAACGGCCGCTGAAACTTCTTCCCTGCCCCCACAAAAACCTTGCCCCACTGGTCCATCGGCGATCCCTCCACCAACGTCCCGTCATCGCTCCTTAACACACAGCTAGCCTCGCAGGACTCGACCCAGCCCCCTGGTGTCGCGCAGGCGAAGGCCTGGGCGATGAAGGAGTTCCAGTCGGGGATGGACCCGAAGAGGTAGCGGATGTGGATGTAGTCAAAGTGGTTGGGGGGAAAGGACCAGGGGATGAGGGTGGCGTCGTCGATTTCGAACTTGAGGTTGGGGGGCACCCAGGTGGGTTGGATGGGGGAGATGTCGGTCCCTAAAACCTGGCAGTTGGGGAATTCATCGGCGAAGTCGAGGGCCCAGATGCCGGAGCCGGTTCCGACGTCGAGGGCGCGCTGCGGAATCATTAGAATCTACTACACTGCAATGGGGTAGGGTGCCCGGGAAAACAAACAGAAATGTTCTCGTCCAGTGGTGCCTTGTAGAGTTTGCCGTCGTGCACCAAGGTCAGCATGTGGTGGATGATGTCGTTGGCCTCGGTGGCTTGGTCGTCGTTGGGGGTCCAGTACTGCGCGTCGGTGATGCGGTCCGAGTGGAAGGTGCGGCCGTGGACGGTGCGGTAGGCCATGATGCTCGAGGTTAGGGAGGCGGTGGAGCTGGCGACGTCGTCGTCGCCGAGGCTGGAGTCGTGGTCGTCATCGTCTTGGTGGAGGGGCTGGTCGGTCCAGTGGGAGGCGGGGAGGATGCCCTCAATGGCGGTGCCTTCGGCGCCGGGAGGGGAGCCAGCGGGAGGGGAGCCAGCGGGAGGGGAGGGCGACTTTTGGCCGGCAGATGGTGGTGAGTGTGACTTTTTACCACTGGTGGGGGACTTGGTTTCGGGGGAGGGGGACTTTTTTCCTGGTGGTGAGGACATTATCGCGGGTGGGACTTGGTGTTGAGAAATGAGAGGGGAGTGGATGCTGCAGAAACGGTTTATTAGGGAGCGATCGTGGGATTGAAATGCCGCAGTCAGAGCAGCCAACGGCTGACCGATGACCGGTGTTCGTTGCGTTCTGGGAGTGGCGGACGCGGGGTAAGGCTACTTGAGTAAGGTGAAGATGGGGTGATATACCAGGCCTGCTAAGATACCTAGGCAGGTAGTCAACTGTTATATTCCCCATGCGGAACCACAGAGGGGATTTATTGACGGCAAGGGGGGTTGATTGGTAACAGATCAGCACAAAAATGGAGCTTATGCTTGTACTTGCAGAAAGCACCTTGACAACAGGCAGGGATCAGGAGAAAAAGGTGGTATTGATGATACGGTCTGGGGTGCCGCTCACATTCTGCATGTTGCCGGGTGATAGGGGCCGGGACTGCAAAGGTTGCATTTCCGCCTTGGAAATTTCTTCCTTGGGTAGTTATGAGGATCGGATGTGGAAGTTGCCGAGCTATGGGGTGGAAGTTGCCGAGTCACATTATGCGGGCTGGGGGCGTTCAGGACTTGGAGGTCGGTCTTTATTCACCTGGGCTGGCAGGGTCCAGGCTATCGGGACGGCATCTTATGAATGAAACATATGTTGAAGCTTCAATTAAAGGAGTGTAAGAAGATTCTAAACAGGTAAGGTATGAAAGTAAATGTAAACCAGTACCCTGCTTCTTCGTGTCCAAGCAGGTATCTAGACCCAACAGAGATAAGAAAATATGCAATATCTAAACGCAAATGCTGTGACAAAAGGAAATGCAAGCCCGATATCAATCCCTCAAATTTTTCATCTAAAAGCCACCCAAGGGGTTGGGGTTGGGAATCCTCCATCCACCCTGAATATTAGCCTGCACACCACTCGGCCCCTGCACCTTTGCAGCAAGCTCTTTGTGAGCCCTCAGAGAAAATGCCTGGTTATCAAAGTTCTGGTTGACAACTCCAGTCATGCCCGACTGGCAGTGAGCGCCATTGTTCTGGGCACAGTAAAACCAGATGGGGCGGGTGTCCTTGACCTCAATCTGGAAGACCTCGGCGCTCTGCCCCTCGCTGACAGGGAAGAAGCCACTGAAGAAAGAGTTGGCATCCTTCGGCTGGCAGGGGTTGCTAAAGGATGACTCGACGACGGAGTGGTTCCGTGGGGTGAAGTGAAATTCCACGATGCTGCCGACCTCAGCGACGATGTTGTCGGGATCGAAGATGAGACGGCCGCCACGGCCGGCAACGACTGTGTGGGTGGTGCGGGGGGAGGAGTAGGTCTTTGTGGGGTTGTAGATGTTGTCTGTGGGAGCGGCAGAGACAAAGCCGAGGGCGGCGGCGAGGGTGATGAAGAGGGTCGAGGAGTGCATTTTGATTGCTTTGATATTGGAATGAATTTGAAGTTTGGTAAGAAGCGAAGTGAACTGGTATGAGGAGAATACTACCTAGGTAATGTGATTGAGTGGTTGATGAAGCTGATGATGATGGTGAGGAATGGGAGAATTGAAGGCGGAACAGACAAGGAGTTATATACACAAACATTTACACCAATATTCACCATTTCCAATTATCCTTCGTCTTGTGGCGATGAGAACTCTGTGATGACTCGTGAGAGGGCATTGCGCGGAGGTGAAGGCATCCGGCGGCCGCAGTGAGCATTTCTCACCGTGTGCTGTTTTCGGCTTCAGAGCTGTGTACACCGCAGGCCATGTGCAAGGCTCAGGGTTGACTGGCGGTGCAGCTCCCTCACGCTCAGCACCCAGTTATTGCGCCGTTTGCTATGCCAATGATGGATGGATCCAAATTGTCGGGATTTGGGAGATCCGGGGTACGCAGCCACCGAATTCCAGCACTGTGGTTCGTCCGATGTCCTGTCAGAAATAGAAGCAGGCATTGGCCGAGGCTGTGCAAACACTCTTTGTTGGACAGAAAAAAATGTGGGGAAGATGACAGGATTACTCTCAACATGCTGACGGGATCTGGATATTTTCCTCTTGAAATCGGAACTCAGTGCTCGCATTCGATCTCAGAGCTCAGTGGTTGATATTGTCTCTAGTGTTGAGAACTATTGCACCGACAGTTATGTGCAGCCCTGGACATTGGCAAACAAACCCCGAAGTATCTTGACATAGTCTACGCCCGACTTGTAATTGAGGGCTGAGAAACTAGGTAACGCGGTCATTTTGATACCGTAAGGTATTGCGTCTCGAGGAGCCAAGCACAAAATCTCCCTATCAAAGTTGGAGCAACAGCAGGAATGCTGGATTAATTACCGTTTTCCGTAGACCGTACCCGGGCTCGGAGTTGTCTCAGGGTCTCGTTGATGACCATTAGGTATAGTGCGATGACCTTTTCCAAATCGCAGTTCCAACTGCTCGGTCCCATAGCCACCACCGGCACTAGAGCCGGAGGCTCGACTCGACTCGATCCATCCAATCTTTCTGAGCGCCGCAAAGCCCTCAATCCCAGCACATGTGTTCTCCAGGCCGTCCTCGCCCCCATAGGTTGGAGGCTCCGAGTTCAAAGCGAGGGCCAGCAGCTCCGGTATGCTCTCCCACGCACCACCCTGCCCTGCTTTTCCCCTCACACCCCGTACCCAAATGAAAGCCATCAGGTCGGCCAAAGCAATGACGACGTGGATGAGTAGCAGAACGATGCTCAAATAATCGAACCACCCAACCGCTGCCATGACGAAACCCCTGACTTCTATGCCGACTTCGATCGTCGTCATCAAATCGGCACCTTGCTCCGGCTTTTGCCCGGGCAGCTCTTTCGGAGGCCCAGAGCGAACGATGTCCTTGCCGATCACACCAAGTTCCGAGTTGTCCGACCACAGGGTATCAAATTTGCCTGGCTCGGTACTGTACATAGCGTCTCGCACGCCAGAAAACGGGCCCCATATCGGCAACGCTCCGATGTTCCCGCGAACGTGCGTCATAGTCCGCGATATGGAATCTGCGAGAAGAGTTGAGAGGCCGAGCTCCATATCCCGAATGTATACACTCGTGAGCTCACGGGGCAGATAACCGATCCCTGTGGCAGGGGCGGCGGCGGTGGCGTCGGACTCGGTGCTGTTCCCAAATGACGGCATGCGTCCAGCATTGTGATGTGGGAGCTCGGGGACTACAGAGTCGAACCACGCGGCGGTAAGGTTGATCCACGGCCATGCGCCGTCATTGGATGGTGAGAAGGTTGAAGGTCCGCGAAACGCCCCATCTAGGTCTAGACGCCAGTTCAGGGAGGCATCATCAATGGGCAGCGCCGAGTCATCAGGAATGCGGTCCAGCTTCACAATCGATTTGCCGGTCGCCCAGTAGGAATCGGCAGAACAGGCGAGTAGTTTAATAGCCGGCGAGGCACTAGAAGTGCCAACAAATACGATTCCGAGAGAAGCCGACTGGTTGTTCACCTCCGGAAGCTGGACGCTCACCATGGTAACCACATTGTCATACGGGGATGGACGTGACTCGGACTCGCCGCCCGCCGCTAGATTCGACATCTCTCTCAGAGCTTTGTTAACCGCAGCCGAGACATTGAATGCCAATAGCTTGGATCCTGATGGCGGGGGCTTCAGGTTTTCGGATTGGAAGAGGACAGGAAACTCCAAAGTGCCATTAAAAGCAGGATGCCCGTCCGCCTCTTGGATCTTCTTCATGCACGAAACCCTCACCGCAGGGAGTTTCGATTCGACAGACGAGGTCCTGCTGGACGCACGACCGAATCGAACATTCTTCGTGTAAAACCTGGAGAGATATTCGTTTGCCATGTACCAAATGTCAAATAGGGTGTGCTGCACCCCGTGGACCTCGTGATCTGGCATTAGCACCCACGTCTCCTCAAATACCTCACCGAACGTGCGAGGACCTAAATGTATCCTTCTAAAATCCTTTCGCTGCCGGATGGCGAACGACCTTCCTCTAGAGGCCTCGCTAGTGACCCATGATCCTAACTCGTCGTAGATCGGAGACTTGATCATGGATCCGGCTAAAGTATTGGGCCAGAGGCTCTCGTTTGTCCCTGAGCAAACAAAGGAAACAAGCATGTTTCATTAGCACAAAACATCGACATGGGCATAGCGCCATCACCATGGCGGAACAACCCGGGCGAGTGATTCCGCCACCATATGACATCAAACTCACCGTTCAACCAAATATATGCCCCCCCAACCGGCCAATCAAGCTCCCTCGGAACCATCAACACGGCGCTGGCGGGACCGGCCAGGAGCCCCATAAGCCCGCCGATCAAAAGCAGTATTAACAGACCCCACCTACGCTGCCGGGGCCGCTGACACGCATCAAAAAAGTGTAGGACCCAAAAGTCGCGCGACAGAAAATATCCAACAGAACTGAAGGAGAAGCCTGCGCCCATCAGGCCGAGGGGGAGCCCTTGCCCAAACACCAGCTCGTACAGGACCGCTTCGAACACAACGACCGAGAGGCTCGCGAGGATGAGCAGCTCGTGCACCTTGGCAGCTACCTGGAGGGCGCCTAGCTTCTCGTCGTCCTGGTCTGGGATACCGTCAAGCTCAACCCCGATGAAGTGCTGGGAGAGGTTTATGCTCACCAGCAGGACGGTCGTGGCGACGGGGATCATGTGGATTAAAAATCGTTTTCCAACCGAAATCCAGCGGTTTTCACCGCCAAGCCTTTTGGGACTTTCCTTTTTGTCGTTGAGGGTTGTCTTGGCTTTTTTGATGACATTACGATAGTATGCCGCGGTCTTAGCTGCAAGAGTGCTGAGAAAGGCGGCAGCATGATGGAAAGCTTTGACGGCGGTGTTGAAGCTTGCTTTGAGAGGTGATAGGATTAAAAGATTCCACGTTATTGTGGCAAAGGCAACAATGGCAGAAGCGATGCGATTGGCAATAACTTCCAAGCTGTGGAGAATGGCACTGAAAGCCGGCCCGGGCCCCATGGTGGCCAGCAGGGATATTCGAGTGTGGACAATGTAGGAACGGAGGTTTTGGGATAATATATAACGTCCATTAAGCCGAAATAGAAAGACAGATTGTAGTGTCATAAGAGAGGATGTGTTTAAATAGGTGCTGTAGCCGCCATGGCAGGGTTTCTGCCTGAATAGTCGCCGTGGCACCAATACACTGCCCCACGCTAAATCCATCGTCTCGTTTCGACCTAGAGGATTTAAAGCTGAAAATCTGCCACGTGGATTCGAAGCATTCTATATTGCAGCTCAGCGTAAGCGAAAATGGCTGGATTGAATGGTTCCACGGAGAGCGCCAGGCAAGCCGTGGGCAGCAATGGATATCAACATGGCTTCCAACGCTCTTTTGAATAGCTCTCTTTTATCGGACAAATCAATAACCTCTTTTTATTATGGTTTTTAAAGGTATTTCAACTCCTTCTGAAGGCCTTTTGACTGTCCATTAAGGCCGTGTTCCTGCTTTGCAAGGTCAGTGCTTTCTTAAAGGTGCGATTCTGAAGTGCAGTGCCAATTAGGTACGTAGTGTTGAATCATTGCATCGCCAGTCATCCATTGGTACTTAGAAAAACCTCGAAGAGGCTTAACATTCGAGAATTTTGTTTCAAGACATCTGATTACCTAGTGACAACATAGCGCAAAATTTTGATATCTGAAAACCGGATTCCTTGGCATCATTACCTACCTAAGCCTGAGACTCATGAAACTATGTAAGAGTTGGAGAAGCGCTGCTAGGTAATGGGAGAATGTTCCGACGCACAACCACGCCCTAAACAAAATAATGACATTCACAGTGTCGAGGTTCAATCTCACAAGCCACCCAACAACGATTGAACGGCCTCCCAGTCCTCCCTTGTGTTAACATTCCTCAGCTGTATCGCCTCTTCCTCCACATGATCAATCTGTTTACCACTCAACTGACGAACAATAGATGACGGACCAGGTATCTTGCCCTTGGCTGCGGCTTCTGCCAACCGACCAAGTGCTTCCGGGCTCCAGATGGCGACCAATGGCTCGCAAAATCCATCCGCGTTACGGAAGCATGCCACCGGCGGTTGATAAGCGTCCCGCAGCTTCCGCAACAGACCTACCCTGAGGAGCGGGTAGTCGACTGCCACCACAAACCATGTTGCCGTTGGGTCGAAGTTGAAGGCCGAGAGCAACCCTTGAGATGGGCCGCCAGATTCCGGCGTGTCGTTGTCTTGCAAGTCTCGAATAATAACTACTGGTGGCTCAGAAGAAATGTCTGTAGCTGCTTCGCGGAGAAAGCCGTCGAGTGGGGAGTCCTTGGCTAGGGAGATGTAAACAGTTTGTGCCTCCGGGCAGGCCTGGCGGAGGACATCTATCTGGTGTTGGTATAGCGGCTTCCCGTCTGGCAACTCGAGAAGATGCTTGGGCGATCCCATTCTGACAGACCTCCCCCCTGCCAAGACCAGTGGTTTGATGGTAAGTGCCATGCCGTCTTTTCCGTGCATGCTGAATTGTTTCCTAGTGTGCGCAGAAATTCCCTTTCTGTCGATGTTTTGACGTGGGGCATTCTCCCTTCCAGGATGATCCATTGCCCAATCAAAGCGAATTCCCACTTGTCTGGCACCAAGAAACACCTGTCCCATGACGTCTTCCAAATAAAGTGTTTGCTCCACTCGGACCTGCCACCTTAACATTGGATAATACTGTAGAGCCTCTGTTCTTAGAGGCCGTCACTTGCTAGCAATCCCAGAAGTAATGGCCAAAATCACATCCTCCCATCATGCCCACCTCCATCTCTTCACCTCTTCAATCACCAATCCGAAAAGCAATCCAAACCTTCCCCTCCCAATGGCTCCTCCTCCCCCAAGGCACCGGCATCATCGCCGTAATCCTCCATCAACTCGACTACCAATTCCCCGGCCTCGATGTAATTTCGTACATCTTCTTCCTCCTCACCATCATCCTCCTCCTCACAACAATCACCATCTACCTAACCCGATGCATCCTCTTCCCTCACACCGTCACCACCGCTCTCCAGCAAACCCAAGAGGAAGTCGCCTGTCTCACTAGCATTTCAATCACTTACACCTCCATCATCAAGTTTATCTCCCTCGTCCTCGTCTCAAGCTGGGGGCCAGGTTGGGGGACAGCGGCTTATATCCTCTGGTGGACCAACGTTTTCCTGGCAGTCATTGCGATAATAGGGGTGCCGTTCGTGCTGCTAAGGCTGTATCCAGCTCAGATCTCGCATTTATCTCCCGCGAGCCAGCTTCCGATGATAGCAGCGCTGACTGTTGCTGCGGGAGGGGGAACGATAAGCCAGAATGCGGGGCTGTCGCCGCAGCAGCAGGTTCCGGTGATAGTGGTGTCGTATCTTTTTCTGGGGTGTGGATTGCCGTTGGCGTTTGGGTTGGATGTGCTTTACTGGGCGAGGTTGCTTGATCGGTCGATGCTGGATAGGCAGCATATCCTGCAGGATATGATACTGTGTGGTCCGTGGGGGCAGGCGAGTTTTGGGTTTCAGATATTGGGGGGTGCAGTGCTGAAAGGGAGTTTCGCGGGGTATAACATGGGCGTGTTTCTCACTGAGGAGGCGGCAAAACCGGTTGGTTATGGGAGTATCTTTGTTGGGGTGTTGCTTTGGGGGATGGGAACGTTTTGGTGGGCCTGGGCTGTGATCGGGATTCTGCATGCGGGGATGGGGAGGAGGGGGAAGTGGATGGGGATACCGTATGGTTTGTCTGCGTGGAGTTTGGTCTTTCCTTGGGTACGTTTTTCGTGTGTGGGAGTTGGAATGAGATAATGCTAACAAAGTACAATTCTAGGGTGTCTACACCAATGCAGCTGTGCAACTGGGCAAACTCCTGGATTCTACAGCGTTTAGGGTTTGGTCAACGGTATTGACTGTGATGTTGGTGATCATCTGGCTTTGGAATATCGGCATGACGATCAGAGGGCTCGCGACCGGGGCGTTGTTGGGGCTGGACGAGGACTGCACAACTGAAGAGGAGTGATATTCTTGTACATACATTATGTTCTGGGCACAGGGACCAACAAAGTCTGCGGACTTCTCACCTTAATCTGCTGCTTCACCCACGCACGCATCCTGTGGACGCACTGCTGAGCATACCGCACTGCCTCCGAAAACTCCTCATCCCACATCGCCAACGCCACGGGACCCAAAGCCGTCAGTGAGCCCCGAATATGAGATAGATAGATAGAAAGAGCGTGGAGTGTTTCAAGCACCTCGTATGTGCTCCCATGGGAATTCTCGGGAGGGAAAAGCGCCTCCCTTAGGATGTGGGCTCTGTGGCGACCCCGTTGCTTGTTCTCCCCCAGCTTCACAACCTGCGGCTCCATGCGTGACCTCATATCCTCAGCAATCTTGTGTAGTATGCCCAGCCCTGCACCAACCTCCTGGTCATGGATGAGCTTGGGTATCAGCTTCTCATAGATCTGAAGGAGCTGTACCATCGTTTCGTAGGTCTCTCCCAGCCAGAGCTCCATTTGTCGCTCGCGGTTGGTGAGGTCTTCATTGTCAGTAGTCTCAGCGGCGTCTTTCTTGGACGCTTGCTCCACTGCAGTCGTCTGCTGTTCCTTGACGTGTGGGCCTTCTTTACCGTCCACGATCTTGTCAATCCTGACAGCTCCGGACTTGAAGAGTGGCTGCTTCGAGATAGGATCCCATCGGTCTTTGTATGTTATTAGTTCCCCGACCGATTTGACTGGATGGGAAATGTAGGGCACTTACCAACTGTCAGCTCGTTCGCAGCTCTTGCCCGCCCATCTGTCGAATCCCAGTACCCAAAATGAAACGGCAAAAAGACTTGGCCGTTTGGCACATTTCCAACACGGCACTTTACTTCAACAGCTCCTCGCCGGGAGCGAACAATAACCATCTCACCAGTTGCCACGCCTAATTCCTTGGCATTCGCCTCTGAGACTCTCACCTCAGGCTCAGGACAACTCTTCTGGAGCGCCGTTCGCCCAGTCTTGGTGCGAGTATGAAATTGATATACGTTTCGACCCGTGGCCAGCCGAAAAGGAAACTCGTCATCCGGCTCCTCGGCAGGCGGATGATAATGGCATGACTTCAGAATTGCTCTGCCCGCCGGATTGTTCTGCTGATATTCCGTCTTTGTGTATGGTGCACCGGTCTCCAAGTCGTGTCCATAAGTCTCGCACTCCTCAATGCCAGTGAAGAAACGCCCGTCGGCATACAACCGTTCCGTTCCCTGAGGGTTTTCGTCATTACAGGGCCACTGGATGCCAGAACCACCCGTAAGACGAGCATAACTCAGGCCGCTGTAGTCACATGGCCTGCCCTTAGACAGTTTCTTCCATGCCTCAAACACCTCCTCCGACGTCGTCCAAGGCATCAGGTCATGCCCGTCCTTGTCCTTGAAACCCATGCGCTTGCCATAGTCGAGGAATATTTCGAGGTCTGACTTGCATTCACCTGGCGGATCAACGGCCTTGTGGGAGATGTGGACGGTCCGGTCGACATTGGTGAAGCATCCTGTCTTTTCTCCCCACTAGGCCGCTGGGAGGACCACATCGGCGATAGCTGTTGTTTCGGTGGGATAAATATCTTGACACACGACGAATAATTGTGGATCGGTCAATAATTTCCGCACCCGAGGTAGGTTGGGCAAGCTGACAAGGGGGTTCGTGCCGCTGATCCAGAACATCCGGATGGTGCCCTGTTCGATGTAGTTGAGTAGGTTCATCACGTGTGTGGGTTGGCTCCAGTGAGGCACTTGGATTTGTTCAATGTTCCACAGTTTGGCCAGTTCGACCATGTGATTGGGGTTCTGGTAGTTGCGAAAGCCAGGATACTCGCCGTCGCAACCAGCCTCACGGTTGTTTTGGGCTGTAGGCTGGCCGTTCATCTGCAAGATGCCGCTGCCGGGCTTGCCAATCATGCCGCGGAGGAGGTTGATGTTGTTGATCTGGCACGCGCTGGCAGTGGCTTGGTGAGATTGATACACCCCCTGAAGAGCTGTCGAGAGCAAGCTCTTCGTCGTGCCCAGAATCTGAGCGGCCTCTTCCAGGTCAGCAGCGCACACACCCGTGATCTTTTCAACGACCTCCGGGGTGTAATCCCGAACAGTGGCTTCCAGCTCCCCCAATCCTACAACATGTTTGCCGACAAACTCGCGATCGATCCAACCATTTTTGAACATTAAATGTTGGATGCCATTGAGAAGAGCCAGATTGGTGCCTGCTTTCGGGGCCAAGTGAAGCGTTGCTTTTCGTGCCGACTCCGACAAACGCGGGTCAACTACAATTAGCTTGGGCGGTTGCTCACCCGCAAGTCGGTCCAATATTCTGGACCAGAGGACTGTCTGAGTTGCTGCCATGTTGTGGCCCACCATGAAGATGCAATCGGTGCAATCGATATCGCGGTAAGAACCGGGTTGCCCATCAGAGCCGAAGGACTCGCGCATAGCCGCTGCTGCCGTGGCGGTGCAAAGTCTAGTGTTGCCATCCCTGAAGCCTTGTTTAACCTACCAAGTTCTCATATCGTCTGGAACGGCAAGTTGTAGGTGCTTACATGTGCAGTGTGTGCAGACCGGCTTTGCCTACCAGTGCCAAGGCGTAGTACTCTTCCAAAAAAAGCTGGCCGGAGGTGTAAAACGCGATGCTGTGGTTGGTGAGGTGCTTCTGAAGCTCTTTTGACTTTGCCAAGATCAGGTCCATGGCCTCGTCCCAAGACGCCCGCTCTAGCCGGCCGTTTCTTCTGACCAAGGGGTGCGTCAGGCGGTCTTCTCGATGCATGGCTTTCCACCTGCGACACTATCAGTAATGAACTGTCAAAGGGCATGAAGGTATCGGTTCTACCCATGCAGGCCTTTCGGACCTAGCCTGCCTTTGTTTACACGGTCCGTCGCACGACCACGGACTCCCACGACTTTGCCATCCTTGACCCCGATATCAAGGCCACATCCATTGCTATGGCATGTTAGTAGACGGCGACAAATCAGCAAACATGTGGTCGTACCTGCAGAGGACGCAGGCGCTTTGCACCCATTTGTCGGGGTCCTCATCGCATGCCTGATCAACCCTCGTCGGCCACTCATCTTTGTAGGGCGTACGAGGGCCCCAGATATCTTCAATCGAGTTGCGACTCTGGTGTACTGGCTCTGCGAATGAATCCATTGCTGCGCGATCTTTTCGTCAACGACGCGAGTGAAGGTGGGGGAAGCGATGAGCAGCAGAACTCATGGGCGACAGCCAAGTCAAGTCAAACCATATCCTTCAGTGACAAGCAGTCTGCAGCATCTCCTCGGAGGTAAAGAGCCACTCATGCAATGAACGACTTCCAACATCCCACAGTGTCCACTTTTAACGTCCATAACCTGGAACAGACGTCATAGAGTTCTTTGTGGGGATCTCATTGGCGGCCGAAACTCCAAATTGGTCATGAATTGACCAGAAAGCAAGGCCGAACCGGCCAACCGGTGCCGGATTGCCATTCTTGACTCTAGGAGAACCAAACAAAGATGCTGTCTACCAGACACAGAAAAGAAACTGGCATGATGTTCCCAACTGTCGGGAATAAGCATCAACATCCACCATGGCAGCCTCCAAGCCACCACCATCATCACCTCAGTCTTACGCAGCTGCCTTGGAAGCCATCGAAAAGATAGCAACCGACCAAAGAAACGGCCAAAACATCAAGTCCGCCACGGTTCCCCTTGAACATGCCGTTGGCCGAACGGCAGCATGCGATCACACCAACCCCGAATCCACACCGAAATATGACACCTCGGCCATGGATGGCTATGCCATTCGGTCAGCTGCCACCAAAGCTGCATCGCCAGATACACCGGTGATGTTCCAAATTAAAGGAACGATAGCAGCTGGAGACGACTTAAGCCAAGTGCTAGAAGATCTCGACAACACCAACCTGGAAGTCTGTGTCGAGATCATGACAGGAGGTATCTTCCCACCACAGTTCGACGCCTGCGTCAAGCTCGAAGATGTCACCATCCACCAAGGGCAAATCCTCGTCACAAAGCCACTTCCACCCAACACAAACAAGCGGCTCGCAGGCAGTGACATCCCCCGCGGTTCCACCGTCCTCAAAGCCGGGGAGGTTATCCAGCTCCCTCACATCTTACCCCTAGCATCCACCGGGTTTACTTCCGTCACTGTCGCGCGACAAGACCGTGTTGGGGTCTTTTCCACAGGAAAGGAGCTGCTTCAAGGGAGGGCAAACGACATCAACGGACCGTACCTGACCGCCGCAGCCAAGGACGCCGGTGCAAATGTTGACTTTCTCGGTATTATCGGTGACGAACCAGCAGAGCTGCATCGAAGGTTGGCTGAGGTCGTAGATGAGGGATATGATGTGGTCATCACAAGCGGTGCGGTGTCAAAAGGACGGTACGACCACATTCGAGATGTTTTGGAGAAGATGGGTGCCGAGATTTTGTTCCATGGTCTCGCCATAAGACCGGGCCATCCGGTGCTGCTCGCCTTTTTGACAGCGTCGACGGGGAGGAAGGTGGCATTTTTTGGATTACCTGGGAACCCGGGCGCTGCGGCTACCTATTTTCGGTTTCTCGTCGTGCCTTACTTGCGAAGATTGAGGGGGCAAGAGAGGGAGCGGTTTATGCCTGCGACGTTGATGAACTCGAGTGCTCAAGCTTCCAAGGCTAAGCCTCAGGTCTCATGCAAGGCATTAGACTGCTTCCGACACGGGGTTTTGTCGGTGTTTCCAGATGGGAGACTTGGTGTTGAAGTGAGTCTGGAGCAGAGTCCAGCGAAACTGGCCCCATATCGAAAGGCAAACTGCTGGGTGCACTTCGAGTCACAACACGGGGATTTCGAGCCGTCCGAGTTGGAGATTGTTAAATGCTATCCTTTCTCTCCGCCGGCAAACTTGCTGGAGCTGGTCTCATGAGTGATGACAAGCTCGTGGGCGTGTGAATACAAACCTCCACTGCCGAGAAAAGCCTAGCTGCCAGCATAATAATGAGCATTATTATACCAACTGTAGAAGAGGCTATTAGAACGGGGAACACTGCCTGACCCATCACTGCGGCTTCATTTCACACTCGTGATATTATTATGGTTCAGAATCCCAGCTCAATTCAAAGATGAGAGAAATCGCACCGAGAAACAGTGCAGTAAGAGCGACTGCAGGATTTGTGACCAATGATACCTGGATTAGCCGATGCGAGGACGGTCGAGGACTCAATAGTAAGCCGTATGCCCTTCAAGCAGCGTATATTCAGTTGACGCTTTACTGCTCTGTAGTCGCACGAGTTCCAGCTTTCAGCGTAACATCAAAGTCTTCCGGCTTTCTCCCAAGAATTTCCTTCATGTCCCCCGTCACAGTCGCCGTAGCCCCTTGCCGAATTGCCTCCCAAGCAGTGGCCCAGGTCCTAGCATCCTCTTCATTGGAGAAATATCCCTTGACCTGCGGAAGCTGAACCCACTCATCGACACTTATTTCTCTGATCTTTAACTCTTTCCCAGACACCTCTCCAAGTAACTTCACTGTATCTTCCAAAGTCCACTCCTTGTTGCCAGTCAACAGTACAACACCGTTAACGTACTTGAAGCCCTCTGGAGCCGAGGCATATTGAGCAATCAGCTTCGCAGACGCCTCGCCAAGTTCATCCCTCTTCACCCACGCCACGCCTTTGCCCTTCCCATCGTGCGGGATGAGGATCTCGTTGCCAACAAGGGAGGCGTCAGGGAAGTGGGGATCAAAAAAGGTTGTGTAAATTGGTGTAGACTCGGAGTAGATGCCCTCCCTGATAACCGTATAGGTGAAGCCAGGTGCTGTCTCGGCCAGATGTCTGAGGTGACCTTCGGTAGCGAGGTGGGCTTGCATCACCTCGGCCACCGACTTCGTTGAGTCGCGTTCTCCTGCGAAGGCGAGGGAGCTGTAGAAAATGTGCCTGACTCCTGCGCGGCGTGCTGCGTCGATAGCCGGTAGCTGTACCTTGATGCGGTAATCCTTCACGTGGCTGGGGTAGGAAATCAGGAAGAGCACGTCGATGCCTGTGAATACCTTCTCCAGATCGGAAGGCGCTGTTTCATAAGAGGCTTCCCTAGTCCGTACGCCAGCTTTGGTGTACTTTTTGGGGACCTTGTCTGGGTTGCGGCTGATGAGAATGACATTGTTGTTGGGGACCAAAGTCAGGAGGTGGTGGTAGGTGCTGGTGCCAAGACCCCCTGACGCTGGGAAGATGCCGATGGTTTTCATGATGCCTGGGATGGACACGGTTTGGTGGAATTGCTCTGGTTGAGGAGTGAGAGGTGGTTGATGCGCTGTGGCATGTTTGATATGGAAGAGGTGACAAATCGTGATGATGTCACGGATTTGATTTGCAATCAAGGGCCCACATTTGCGTTGTTTATGGACAAAACTTCACCAATCAGAGTCAATAACTGCATCTTATCTATCTTATCTCCACAACATGTCAAATCCAGATATGCCCGACCACCTACCTGAGGTGATCTCGCCTCCGTCTAATTATCCCTTCGACAGATGATTTATGATCAACCAAACCAAGGCAACTGTGTGTCCCTCAACAAGGCTCCTATGAATAAGAGTCTCAGCGTAGCCCCCTCATCCACCAAGAGTCTGAAACATCTCCTTGCCCACCTTAACACTTGTTGGCCTGCCACTCTTCTCCAAACAGTCCATCACGATGTCCAACAACTCCATATCACGGCCAGGAGAGCCCAACATCGAGATCGCAATTGGAAGCCTCTCCACATTTCCTGTTACCTTGGACAGGAAAGGAGAAACACCAACTACGAGACCATAGGTTAGCAAGATTGCACAACAGCTCACGAGTAGTGAAACAGGTGCGACTTACTCGTCACGATAGCGAGGTGATATGTTTTCAATCGGGATGAGGACAATGGTGTCTCTCTTCCCCTCTTGCAGGACATGTTCGGTGAACCACTGGCGATACACCTCAAGCCTTCTGACTGCTTCATCGCGCGCCTCGGTTGTAATCTTGGAGGACAAGTTCCTGCATAATGCTTGGTTAGTCAAGACGGGATACATTTCCATGATGACGCTCGTCTTCGGAGATACCTACCACTGCCACCGAACCGGAGGGCTGACGCAAGGCTCCTTCCCAAACTTGTCGAAATAGTCAGCACGAAACTTGTCGAAGCTGTGGTAGTCGTCGTGGAAGAAGGAGTTCCGAGATGCCTAGAATACCGTCAGTAAAGTGATTCTTTCTGCGTGGGTGGGAACTGTGGATCTGACATCTTTCATGAACTCCTGAAGAGATAGCCCTTCTGCGGCCTCAGGGGGAGCTGAGTCCCACAACTCGTCGAAGGAGACCTTCTCGGCGGACACCCCCAGAGAAGATTTGAGGTCATGGACAAATGCGTCGATGACGTCTAGCTGAGTCTTGTTGGTGATGAGGGACATGTAGTCCGCCGGGTAGATGATCGCGGGGTTTCCCTTTCAAATCCAGCGTTAACATCTTCGTTAGGGGGAGATGCATGACGTGGCTTACCGTGCAAGGAGGCGGCCGAAGACTTTTGCCATACCAGCTCTTCGCAAAGTAACGGCATTTTTCAATTCTTCGCCCAAAAAATGTAGGGACATCAAATTTCCTTGATTGGATGTTAGTCTGCTCTTCACACGGGGTATCTGTATTGCGGGCAAGGAAGAGCTTGGTGACTTACCTGAAGCTCGTCACGTAGCCAGCGTCTGGTAAAATTCCATGGGTTGGACGCATCGCGAAGCACCCATTCCAATGGCCGGGACGTCTCCCGCCACCACTTGCTAAGAAATGTGTCAGTTGGTGGTTTGAGGGAACGAGTACAGGGGCCAATTTCTCACTATCAGACCCAATCGTAATATCCAGCCACCCATATGCTGCCATCGCGGCGCCACTTCCACTGCTGCTTCCAGCCGGCGATTGATATCCATCGGCGCGAGGGTTCCAGGGGGCATCATAATCAATGCATTCAACCGGCTCTTCAGTTGCCGCAAATGATGCGAGCTTGGTGGTGCCGACAATCGTTGCCCCGGCGGCAATCAAGAGCTTGATACACGCAGCGGTCTTCTTCGGTGCCTTGTCATACAACTCGTAATAAGCACGACTACCGACAGAGATCCGGACGTTCTTAATCTCAAATATGTCCTTCACAGCGATTCGATACCCGTTCAAGGGCCGCTCGGGTGTCGGAGTGACGCCAGCTCGAGATGGCACCGCGACAGACAGTGTGCGCAACAAATGTTTTCCAGCAATTTCTGTTTCGACAAACTTGCCGTGGCGGCCTCGATGAAGTCTTCATCTTCTGGGAAACAACCCGGAATGCGGTGGAAGCTCGGGGGTTAGCGCACAACGTCCGCGACACGACCCGCTGATAGCCTGTAGGGTCATTAGCAACATGTATTGCAATATCGGAATCTGGACATAGACGATTTCCACTTCCGTTCTTAGACCTGAGCACTCGCCGCTTTAACCTAAGCAGAAGTGGAGAAGCCCTGAGTAGGGATGAGTAAAACCCTGAGTAGGGTGAGCAAGGCCTGAGCAGGGTAAGCAAAGCCATGAGCAAAGTGAGCAAACTCTAAGTACAGTGAGCAAACCCTAAGCACGGTGAGCAAAGCCCTGAGCACGGTGAGCAAAGCCCTGAGCACGGTGAGCAAAGCCCTAAGTACGGTGAGCAAAGCCCTAAGTACGGTGAGCAAAGCCCTGAGCACGGTGAGCAAAGCCCTGAGCACGGTGAGCAAAGCCCTAAGTACGGTGAGCAAAGCCCTGAGCACGGTGAGCAATGGTTGAATCCACCTGAGACTAGGCTATATTAGAGGTAGACTATGGCAGAGTTGTTTCTGGAGCGTACATCTATTCTACGGTAATTATTATTAGCACTATAGGGGGGCTTTTAGTGGAAGTTATTAGAAAATAACCCTAGTTGTATTAACAACTATTCCGCTTAGAGTAAGTGTAAAATTTATAATAGGGAACTAATATCTATATTAAAGTCAGAAATAGCTTATATAGCGTAGTATTTACGTTAAGAATAGTTTCTAAATTAATCTAAATTAAACAAGTTATTTCGCTTTAAATATCGTTCTTATATCCGGGATCACCGAAAACTTGGATTAATATATCGAATACTACCTTTCTAATAGGTTTATTTAGCTTTAAAAGCCATTTTTAAAATAACGTATATTATAAGTGAGTGACCTATATAAGCGAGTGACCCACTTCCTTCGTAACATGACACCTTCGCACTCAACAATAATTTCCTCAACTATCCAAGATGCCTTCTAATTCAAATGAAGCCCATATAATTTTAGCCCTCTAAGTGCTTCAAAACGATAAGAATTTAAGCGAACGAGCCGTAGTTAAGATCTATGGAGTCGATCGTAAGACTCTAGAGCGTCGGCGCGCTGGCCGGCCTGTATAACGCGATACTACGCCTAAATTGAAAAAGCTTACTTAATCCGAAGAGGATGCTATTATTTAATACGTTATTAAGCTATATACGCGAGCTTTTCTACTAAGATTACGTAGTGTGGAAGATATAGCTAACTAACTGCTACGCGTACGCGACGCGCCCCCTATTAGTAAGCTTTAGGCATATAACTTCGTTAAACGCCAGCTACAGCTCCGTATGTATTTTACGTGTAGATATAATTACTAAAGGGCTAAGTATAAAGATCCGAAGGTCATTAGCGAGTAGTTTGCGTTTATATAGAATACTAAAGCTAAGTATAATATCGTAGATAACGATATTTATAACTTCGACGAGATTAGGTTTATAATAGGTATTATCTTCGCGGATATAGTAATTACGACTTTAGACGGCCTTAGCAAGGCGAAATTGGCCCAGCTTAATAACCGCAAATAAACAACGGTAATCTAGGGAGTTAATACCCTCGGCTAGGCCATCCCTCCTTTCATTATCTTAACCGCGTAGTACCACCTTACTAACTAATATACTAAGTATAACCTACCGTCTACCTGGCGTATCGCAACTACCGATAATAACTAGACTACTAATGCGGTAGGTCTAGATTGAATTAAGCACTTCGACTATTATACAGTGTCTTATATAAAGGGTAAATACCGGTTATTGATCTTCGACGGCTACGAAAGCCACCACTCGACTAAATTCGAGCGCTACTACTAGTAAAATAATATTATTACGCTTTACATACCTCTACACTCCTCCCACCTCCTTTAGCTACTCGATATTAGCTACTTTAGGCCGTTAAAATAAGCGTACGGTCGTTAAATCGAAGATTTAATATAACGTACTTTATAAGTGAGTCGGTCATATAAGTGGGCCGGTCACTTTTGACCACCCTTCAAATACCATCCTCCATTACAATACAACGAAACTATTAACCAACTATAATTACATCAGAAACAGCTGAATCAGACCCTTCTACAGCCTCCTGGCAAGTGCGGGCATTATGGCCAGGCTTACCGCACACACCACAGCACCGAACCTTCGTACGAGCCCCCCCTATATTACTACTATCCGGCTACGTTTCTTACACTCCCTCCCTATCTACGGCCTTCTAATCCAGTAGATCCTGTGCCTCTTATACAGTAAGTAACCCTCCAAGCTTTACGCATGTTTTTTTAGCTCTCCGGCGCTTACTTAGTACTTTATTAGCCTTACGGAGCGACGAGACCTCTATACGAAGGAGAGCCACCTAGTGCATTATAACCGTTATACCTTTAGTAAACTGATCTACCGTAGCTAATATTAAAGTCGAGGAGTTATTTTAATAGTTAGTAATACAAGTCTTAATAAACGTTAATTATAAATTAACTTCTCAAGGGTTATATAATATTTAGGAGACCTAAGGTTATACAATGCCGGGCCGTAAGTTTAAAGGTATTAATATACAAAGCTTTATATCTAACTTAGAAAGTACCCTCTTTAAATCGTACGGTATAAAACCAGTACCTATAAAGCTACCTTATATATTTTTCTCCGTTATAAAGGTAAAGAAGGCTTCGCGGAAGGTATAAAGGAACTCGAGCTTATTTACGTAGTTAATATATATACGCATTAAATCTTCGATCTAATAGCCGTACGCCTATTTTAATAGTCTAAAATAGCTAATATCGAGTAGCTAAAGGAGGTAAGAGGAATATAGAGGTATATAGAGCGTAATAATATTATTCTGCTAATAGTAATGCTCGAATTCGGTCGAATAGTAACTTTCGTAACCGTCGAGGATTAATAACCGATATTTACCCTTTATACGGAGCGCTATATAATAATCGAAGTATTTAATTTAATTTAAGTCTACTATATTAATAATCTAGCTATTATCGGTAATTACGATACATTAGATAAACGGTAAATTATACTCAGTATATTAGTTAGTAAGGTAGTATTACGCAACTAAAATAATAAAAGGAAGGATAGCCCAGCCGAAGGCATTAACTCCCTAGATTACCGTTACCTATTCGCAATTACTAGGCTGGGCCAGTTTTACTTTATTAAGGCCGTTCGAGGTTATAACTACCATACCTACGAAGATAATACCTATTATAAACCTAATCTCATCGAAATTATAAACATCGTTATCCACGATACCGTACTTAGCCTTAATATTCCGCATAAGCGTAAACCACTCGCTAATAACCTTTAGATCCTTACACTTAGCCCTCTAGTAATCGTATCTACGCGTAAAACGCGTACAGAGCTGTAGCTAACATTTAACGAAGTTATATACCCAGAGCTTACCAATAGGGGGCGCGTCGCGTATATATAGTAGTTAGTTAGCTATATCTTCCATACCACGCAATCTTGGTGGAAAAGCTCGCGTATATAGCTTAATAACGTATTAAATAATAACATCCTCTTCGGGTTAAGTAAGCTTCTTCGATTTAGGCGTGGTATCGCGTCGTGCAGGCCGGCCGGCGCGTCGGTCACGGAGGGTTGAGAATGGTATATTATATAGCTTTGCTGCGGCTCGGAGGCTTAATTTCGGAGTGT